>CM060891.1:5202306-5679806 GCA_030762935.1 Hymenopus coronatus | reverse complement strand
GTTGAACATTCTTTTCGGAGTTTTCTGAAACCCTTATTACGGAATATTTGCACAAAAACTTGAGTAAGATTTAGTCAAGGGTTGATACGACCCTGTAGACCTTATTTTGTCACTGGGCAGGACAAATAAAAGCCTATTCACAGAAGCCACCGTTTACCTGACTCGCTTTTCATTCACGTGGGTTGTCAAGTGGTGCCTATTATATCGCCAAGACTCTCCGTTTTCTGGAAATAAAAACGACACGCGTCGAGTCTCTATTCACCAAAAAGTGGGCCACTTGAGATACGCCCATAGGTAAACACAGCCCCGCAGGTAGCCCAAGTCCCCTCCTGATCCTATTGACTGCCAATATTTGGCGTGAAAGAACGTTTTACACTCATTTATACACAGTGAGGTAAATAAACCAGTATTTCCAACCTTATACTCGAGAAAATCCAAATAAAAACCACTCAAAATACAAAAGAGAAGAAACCCCACAAAATGAACTTTCTGGTTATTCAAAGACAGCACTGGATCAATAAAAATCTGATGTGTTCCACTCATGTCACTTTCTCTACATCTCTTCAACAAATTATTGTTAAAAAGCTTATGCTTCTATTTACTCCATGCTAATAGAGGAAACATTAGCAGAAATAGTCTTATTACTTGCTTCCTTGTAAGTAGAAGCGAAATAAGGGAGTACCATAGGTTAATGTGATAGTCAAAAGCTGGTTGCTGAAGTTCCTTTGTTTGTATGGACACGAGTTGACAAATTCCTGTATGAGAAAGGTATAAGATTTTCAAACTTGAAACCAATCAGAATATCTCTTACGGTTTAGCAGTTATGCAAAATTCCGAAAAAGTCATCCAGAATAATGTAGTCTTCAGAGGCTATTCCCAGAAAAATCAAGATATATATTTTATTTGTCAAGTAAATATCTTAAATACACGAGATTTTAATCAAAATCGTTGGAACCATTTTTGATATAGTAAAAGTTTTCGAAAAAAGTTCCATGTAAAGCGTAGTTGGGAGTGGGGGGAGTTTCCTCAAAATCTTCGTGTCGCATCCTTGGAAGATACCAAACTTAAATACCAAGTTTGGTATTTAACGGTATTTTCGTTTTTGTGTTATACTGTCCACACACATGTACACACACACGGACCCTTTTCCAAAAATGTTTTTTTTTGGATTCAGGGGGACCCAAAACATGTATTTCCAGTGACATCTCGGTATGAAATTTTTGGGTGGAATACAATACCTTCACTATACACTATGGATATAGTACGTGTGGAGAAAGTAAAACATTTGCTGAGATAATGGGTCAAACTTTAACATTGGCAAGATATGGCATTTCGATTCCATTTAAATATACCATTAATTGGCGGAGAACAATAACAGAACGTGCAAATAAAACAAAAAATAACAATAAAATTTGGAAATACAACATACACAGTGTAATAGAGATATTAAGTTGGAGGTAGTTGAATCATCTTGTCTGTGACCTCTCAATAGCGATCAGTGATCTTAATTGATGACAGGGCAGAACAGTGGTGAAGATGGTCAGAGTCCATATCTGCAGGAAGGGTTCTTAAATATCCCAATTCGATAGAGGTGGCTGGTCAAACAATCGTAGTCACAACTTCTTCTCGTCAGTTTTATCTTATCCTTCCAATGATGGTTATTTGATCCTTCAGCAAGCATCTCTTCTTGTCTACATTTAGTTTCAGCTGTATGAGACATTCTTTGAGGTAGTAAGATTTGGGACCCCTTGATGTGCTGCCACCTGACCAGCAATACCACAATGATCTGGTGTCCACTGTATAACAACTTCCTTTTGATGATACAAGAGTCTGTTGTCTGTAACAGCGTTATCATTATGATTCACCAGTCTGATACTTTTAACATCAACCTCACAGTTACATCCGATGATCCACATATCTGAGATAGAGAGAACTGGATCAACAAACACTGAACATGAACCTCACAGTTACATCTGATGATCCACATATCTGAGTAAGAGAGAACTGGATCAACATACACTGAACATGAACGTCACAGTTACATCTGATGATCCACATATCTGAGATAGAGAGGACTGGATCAACATACACTGAACATGAACCTCACAGTTACATCTGATGATCCACATATCTGAGATAGAGAGGACTGGATCAACAAACACTGAACATGAACCTCACAGTTACATCTGATGATCCACATATTTCAAATAGAGAGGATTGGATCAACAAACACCGAACATGAACCTCACAGTTACATCTGATGATCCACATATTTCAAATAGAGAGGATTGGATCAACATACACTGAACATGAACCACACAGTTACATCTGATGATCCACATATCTGAGATATAGATGCCTGCAACAACAAACACTGAACATAAACCTCATAGTTACATCTGTTGATCCACATATCTTAAATGGTGAGGACTGAATCAACATACACTGAACATGAACCACACAGTTACATCTTATGATGCACATATCTGAGATAGAGAGGACTGGATCAACAAACACTGAAAATGAACCTCACAGTTACATCTGACGATCCACATATCTGAGATAGAGAGGAATGGATCAACAAACACTGAACATGAACCTCACAGTAATATCTGTTGATCCACATATATGAGATAGAGAGGACTTGATACACAAACACTGAACATGAACTCCACATTTACATCTGATGATCCACATATCTGAGATAGAGAGGACTGGATCAACATACACTGAACATGAACCCAACAGTTACATCTGATGATCCACATATCTGAGATATAGATGCCTGCAAACACAAACAATGAACATGAACCTCACAGTTACATCTGATGATCCACATATCTGAGATAGGGAGGACTGGATCAACAAACACTGAACATGAACCTCACAGTTACATCTGATGATCCACATATCTGGGATAGAGAGGACTGGATCAACAAACACCGAACATGAACCTCACAGTTACATCTGGTGATTCACATATCTGAGATGGAGAGGACTGGATCCATAAACACTGAACATGAACCTCACAGTTACATCTGCTGATCCACATATCTGAGATGGAGAGGACTGGATCCATAAACACTGAACATGAACCTCACAGTTACATCTGATTATCCACATATCTGAGATAGAGAGGACTGGATACACAAAACTGAACAAGAACCTCACAGTTACATCTGATTATCCACATATCTGAGATAGAGAGGACTGGATACACAAACACTGAACAAGAACCTCACAGTTACATCTGATGATCCACATATCTGAGATAGAGAGGACTGGACCAACAAACACTGAACAAGAACCTTACAGTTACATCTGATTATCCAAATATCTGAGATAGAGAGGACTGGATCCACAAACACTGAACATGAACCTCACAGTTACATCTGATTATCCACATATCTGAGATAGAGACGACTGGAACAACAAACACTGAACATGAACCTCACAGTTACATCTGATTATCCACATATCTGAGATAGAGAGGACTGGATCCACAAACACTGAACAAGAACCTCACAGTTACATCTGATGATGCACATATTTGAGATAGAGAGGACTGGACCAACAAACACTGAACAAGAACCTCATAGTTACATCTGTTGATCCACATATCTGAGATAGAGAGGACTGGATCCACAAACACTGAACATGAACCTCACAGTTACATCTGATGATCCACATATCTGAGATAGAGAGGACTGGATCAACAAACACTGACCATCAACCTCACAGTTACATCTGATGATCCACATATTTCAAATAGAGAGGATTGTATCAACAAGCACCGAACATGAACCTCACAGCTACATCTGACGATCCACATATCTGAGATAGAGAGGAATTGATCAACAAACACTGAACATGAACCTCACAGTTACATCTGATGATCCACATAACTGAGATAGAGAGGACTTGATACACAAACACTGAACATGAACCCCACATTTACATCTGATGATCCAAATATCTGAGATAAAGAGCACTGGATCAACAAACACTGAACATGAACCCCACAGTTACATCTGATGATCCACATATCTGAGATAGAGAGGACTGGATCAAAATACACTGAACATGAACGTCACAGTTACATCTGATGATCCACATATCTGAGATAGAGTGGACTGGATCAACAAACAGTGAACATGAACCTCACAGTTACATCTGATTATCCACATACTGAGATAGAGAGGACTGGATCCACAAACACTGAACAAGAACCTCACAGTTACATCTGATGATGCACATATTTGAGATAGAGAGGACTGGATCCACAAACACTGAACAAGAACCTCATAGTTACATCTGTTGATCCACATATCTGAGATAGAGAGGACTGGATCCACAAACACTGAACATGAACCTCACAGTTACATCTGATGATCCACATATCTGAGAGAGAGGACTGGATACACAAACACTGAACATGAACCTCACAGTTACATCTGATGATCCACATATTTCAAATAGAGAGGATTGGATCAACAAACACCGAACATGAACCTCACAGTTACATCTGATTATCCACATATTTCAAATATAGAGGATTGGATCAACATACACTGAACATGAACCACACAGTTACATCTGATGATCCACATATCTTAAATGGTGAGGACTGAATCAACATACACTGAACATGAACCACACAGTTACATCTTATGATGCACATATCTGAGATAGAGAGGACTGGACCAACAAACACTGAACATAAACCTCATAGTTACATCTGTTGATCCACATATCTTAAATGGTGAGGACTGAATCAACATACACTGAACATGAACCACACAGTTACATCTTATGATGCACATATCTGAGATAGAGAGGACTGGACCAACAAACACTGAACATGAACCTCACAGTTACATCTGACGATCCACATATCTGAGATAGAGAGGAATGGATCAACAAACACTGAACATGAACCTCACAGTAACATCTGTTGATCCACATATATGAGATAGAGAGGACTTGATACACAAACACTGAACATGAACTCCACATTTACATCTGATGATCCATATATCTGAGATAGAGAGGACTGGATCAACATACACTGAACATGAACCCAACAGATACATCTGATGATCCACATATCTGAGATATAGATGCCTGCAACAACAAACAATGAACATGAACCTCACAGTTACATCTGATGATCCACATATCTGAGATAGAGATGCCTGCAACAACAATCACTGAACATGAACCTCACAGTTACATCTGCTGATCCACATATCTGAGATGGAGAGGACTGGATCCACAAACACTGAACAAGTACCTCACAGTTACATCTGATGATGCACATATTTGAGATAGAGAGGACTGAATCCACAAACACTGAACATGAACTCCACATTTACATCTGATGATCCACATATCTGAGATAGAGAGGACTGGATCAACATACACTGAACATGAACCCAACAGTTACATCTGATGATCCACATATCTGAGATATAGATGCCTGCAAACACAAACAATGAACATGAACCTCACAGTTACATCTGATGATCCACATATCTGAGATAGGGAGGACTGGATCAACAAACACTGAACATGAACCTCACAGTTACATCTGATGATCCACATATCTGGGATAGAGAGGACTGGATCAACAAACACCGAACATGAACCTCACAGTTACATCTGATGATTCACATATCTGAGATGGAGAGGACTGGATCCATAAACACTGAACATGAACCTCACAGTTACATCTGCTGATCCACATATCTGAGATGGAGAGGACTGGATCCATAAACACTGAACATGAACCTCACAGTTACATCTGATTATCCACATATCTGAGATAGAGAGGACTGGATACACAAAACTGAACAAGAACCTCACAGTTACATCTGATTATCCACATATCTGAGATAGAGAGGACTGGATACACAAACACTGAACAAGAACCTCACAGTTACATCTGATGATCCACATATCTGAGATAGAGAGGACTGGACCAACAAACACTGAACAAGAACCTCACAGTTACATCTGATGATCCACATATCTGGGATAGAGAGGACTGGACCAACAAACACTGAACATGAACCTCACAGTTACATCTGATGATCCACATATCTGAGATAGAGATGACTGGATCAACAAACACTGAACAAGAACCTCACAGTTACATCTGATGATTCACATATCTGAGATAGAGACGACTGGAACAACAAACACTGAACATGAACCTCACAGTTACATCTGATTATCCACATATCTGAGATAGAGAGGACTGGATCCACAAACACTGAACAAGAACCTCACAGTTACATCTGATGATGCACATATTTGAGATAGAGAGGACTGGACCAACAAACACTGAACAAGAACCTCATAGTTACATCTGTTGATCCACATATCTGAGATAGAGAGGACTGGATCCACAAACACTGAACATGAACCTCACAGTTACATCTGATGATCCACATATCTGAGATAGAGAGGACTGGATCAACAAACACTGACCATCAACCTCACAGTTACATCTGATGATCCACATATTTCAAATAGAGAGGATTGTATCAACAAGCACCGAACATGAACCTCACAGCTACATCTGACGATCCACATATCTGAGATAGAGAGGAATTGATCAACAAACACTGAACATCAACCTCACAGTTACATCTGATGATCCACATAACTGAGATAGAGAGGACTTGATACACAAACACTGAACATGAACCCCACATTTACATCTGATGATCCACATATCTGAGATAAAGAGCACTGGATCAACAAACACTGAACATGAACCCCACAGTTACATCTGATGATCCACATATCTGAGATAGAGAGGACTGGATCAACATACACTGAACATGAACGTCACAGTTACATCTGATGATCCACATATCTGAGATAGAGTGGACTGGATCAACAAACAGTGAACATGAACCTCACAGTTACATCTGATTATCCACATACTGAGATAGAGAGGACTGGATCCACAAACACTGAACAAGAACCTCACAGTTACATCTGATGATGCACATATTTGAGATAGAGAGGACTGGATCCACAAACACTGAACAAGAACCTCATAGTTACATCTGTTGATCCACATATCTGAGATAGAGAGGACTGGATCCACAAACACTGAACATGAACCTCACAGTTACATCTGATTATCCACATATCTGAGATAGAGATGCCTGCAACAACAAACACTGAACATGAACCTCACGGTTACATCTGCTGATCCACATATCTGAGATGGAGAGGACTGGATCCACAAATACTGAACAAGAACCTCACAGTTACATCTGATGATGCACATATTTGAGATAGAGAGGACTGGATCCACAAACACTGAACAAGAACCTCATAGTTACATCTGTTGATCCACATATCTGAGATAGAGAGGACTGGATCCACAAACACTGAACATGAACCTCACAGTTACATCTGATGATCCACATATCTGAGATAGAGAGGACTGGATCCACAAACACTGAACAAGAACCTCACAGTTACATCTGATGATCCACATATCTGAGATAGAGAGGACTGCATCCACAAACACTGAACAAGAAACTCACAGTTAGATCTGATGATCCACATATCTGAGATAGAGAGGACCTGATCCATAAACACTGACCATGAACCTCACAGTTATATCTGATGATCCACATATCTGAGATAGAGAGGACTGGATCCACAAACACTGAACATGAACCTCACAGTTATATCTGTGGATCCACATATCTGAGATAGAGGGGACTGGATCCACAAATACTGAACATGAGCCCCACAGTTACATCTGATGATGCACATATCTGAGATAGAGAGGACTGGATCCACAAACACTGAACATGAACCTCACAGTTAGTCTGATGATCCATATATCTGAAATATAGAGGACTGGATCAACAAACACTGAATATGAACCTCACAGTTACATCTGATGATCCACATATCTGATAGAGAGGACTGGATCAACAAGCACTGAACATGAACCATACAGTTACATCTGATGATCCACATATCTGAGAGAGAGGACTGGATCAACAAACACTGAACATGAACCTCACAGTTAAGTCTGATGATCCACATATCTGAGAGAGAGGACTGGATCAACAAACACTGAACATGAACCTCACAGTTAAGTCTGATGATCCACATATCTGAGAGAGAGGACTGGATCAACAAGCACTGAACATGAACCATACAGTTACATCTGATGATCCACATATCTGAGATAGAGGGCACTGGATCAGCAAACACTGAACATGAACCTCACAGTTACATCTAATGATCCACATATCTGAGATAGAGAGGACTGGATCCACAAACATGTACATCTATATCATTGTTACCATTATGATACAACAGACACCAGATATATGCAGTGCGACAGAAAAAACATCTGAAAGCTTTACGTGACGGTTTAGCATATGAGGGGCGTTTAATAAGTCTTTTGAAAAAAATAGAAAACAAGTTCTTTATTGGTAAACTTTTTGTGTTTTGTATATTTTTTAGGACAATGTCCTTTAAGCTCGATACACTTTTCCCAGCGTTTCTCCAACAGCACGAAACTCGTTTCACCCCCTCTTTCTAAATAAGCATAACATTTTTTGATTCAATCGCCTATGGCAACGAAACCACGCAATGGATATAACGAAACTTAATGTGTCATCTAGCAAGAGACGACGGTTACTAAAACAAAACTTTTTTTTTTCTATTGTCGAGTGTAATATCTTGGATTTTATAGGAGCTTATTGAGCGCTTGAAGCAGAGTGCAAGATTTTTTGCACGTAGCTGTACTGCAGTGCGACACAAAGAGCCAGGCAATCCGAAAACTTATCGTGAAACTTTAGCATACGAGGGGTGTTCAAAATGTGTGTAGAAAAACTACAGAAATAAATCTTTTGGTAGATTTTTAAGATTTTATACACATTTCCCAGCGCGTCTCTAATCACACGTAGCTTGTTTTTTCCCCATCTCTCTAAATGATCACAAGATTGTTGATTCAATCGCCTATGGCAACGAAACCACGTGATGGATATAGTGAGAATTAAACTGCCATCTAGTAAGAGACCACGGTTACTTAAACAAACTTAGTTTTCGATGCTATGAGTGTAATTTCTTGGATTTTCTAAGGACCTGTTTAACGCCTCTCTTAACTTGAAGCAGAGTGCAATATTTTTATTGCAGTGCGACTGAAAAAGCCAATCAATCTGAAAGCTTTGTGCGACAGTTTAAAACACGGGAGACGTTCAGTAACTTTTTAGAAAAGGTAGAAAAACACATTCTTTATCGTAGATATTTTTTTTTATTTTTTAATTTTTTTTTAAATTTTTGTCCATAATCTTCTTTCCCTGGCATTTGTACAACCGCACAAAACACTTTCTCCCATCTTTCTAAAGAAGCACAAGATTGTAAATGTAATCGCCTATGGCAACGAAACCACGTGACTGATATAGCTGCAACTGCCATCTAGTAAGAGACGACGGTTACTAATTGCAAACTGCGAGCGTAATTTCTTGGGCTTTCTAAGGACTTATTTAACGCCTTTGCTAGCTTGTGCGGAATGCAATATTTGTTGTACTTAGCTGTACTGCGATGCGACAGAAAAAACCGGCCAATCTGAAAGCTTTGCGTGAAGGTTTGTTGCAACATTTTTTGCACATAGCTGTACTGCAGTACGACAGAAAAAGCCAGCCAATCTGAAAGCTTTGCGTGAAGGTTTAACTGAATTTGAGGCTGATTGCGGGGAATCCCCGAGGTCAAAAAGATGTCAACTCAAACAGAAAGTTTAAGTAAAGGAAGGAAGGGGCCCCGGGGACTTCCTTTGGCTGAGGACCTTTCTTCTGATTGGATCTTCTCCACACACACACAAAACAATAAACAAACATTTCATATTTATCTGTTCCCTGCATGCTTTCTGCGAAATCAAACCTATCCATTTCTTTTCCAAATAAGAAACAAACCTTATAAGTCTCTCGCGTGTGTTGTTCTCGATATACAACGCCCCCCCCAACCCCCGCCTAGAGGCGCCATTCCAAAACACTTCACTCGATTGAAAAGCCGTCGTTTTTTGTGTTATTCACTTCTTGTAGGGCTAGAACAACTTCAAGGGGAAGGAACACGTCTCCGATTGATTCAAACAAACCCCTGGACTTTTACTTTATAGAAATTGTCTTAAGAGATCACAAAAAGTAGACGATCAACTTGGCGCCGTGCATTTATCTTGAAAACAGAGTATAGCTACAAAATCTGAAACTAAAATACAAATACGAATAAATCTAGAGTTTTATTAATTACATTCTTTACTATCCACGTAGTGTATACAGAAAGTACTGTATTCCACCCAAAAATTCAATACCGAGGTTTCACCTGAAATATATTTGTTTTCAGACCCCCTGAGTCCAAAAGAAAAGTTTAATTGCTCTATACGTTCTATCCACATATTGTATAGAGCAGATATTGCATTTTATCCAACATTTCGATACTGCAAATATGTTTTGAGGTCCCCTGAATACAAACAAATATTTTTAATTTCTCTACACGTTCTATATACATAGTGTATAGAGAAAGTATTGTATTGAACACAAAAATTCTATACTGAGATTTCACTAGAAATATATGTTTTGAGACCCCAAAAATCCATAGAAAAGCATTTTACTTTCTCTATGCATAGTATGTACATAGTGTATAGAGAATCTATTGTATTGAACCCAAAAGTTCGATACAGAGATTTCACTGGAAATATACGTTTTGAGGTTCCCTGAATCCAAAACATTTTTTTTACTTTCTCTACACCTACTATGCACATAGTCTATAGAGAAAATATTTTATTGCACCCAACATTTCGTTTGCGAGATTTCACCGGGAACAAGTTTTGAAGTCCCCTGAGTCCAAAAAGAGCATTTTAAGAAAAAAGTCCGTATGTTGTGTGTATCTGTGGCAGCATAGCTCAAAAACTGAAAGACCGTTAAAAGCTAAACTTGGTATTTAAGTATATTAAGATTTTCAAGAAAATCCCCCTACACCAAACTACCCCTTACATGGACAATTTTTTGACATTTTTGTTTTTCTCAAAAATGGCTTTAACGATTTTGATTAAAATATCTTATACTTGACAAATAAAATGTATATCTTGAATTTTCTGGGAATTGCCTCTGAAGTCCTATTTATTCTGGATGTTGCATGATTAGTAAACCGTAAGAAATTGACAAAAACTTGCTAAAAAAATATAGAGGTCCTTAAAACACACAACTTATGATACATACATGTTTTTCTTCAGTTGACTGTTTTCCAGATATTCCTTTTTATTAGTTTCAGTTTTAAAATATTTAAACTTTTCTCATACAGGAACTTCTCAACTCCTGGCCACGCAATGAAATGGATTTTAATTCCATAGCAACCACATTTTAAAACATTTAACTATCACTTTATCCTTCTCCCTTCTACTTACAAGGAAGCAAGCAATAAGACAATTTCTGTTAATGTTTATCTCGATTAGCATGAAGTGAATAGAAGAATAATTTTATTATTAACAACAATTTGTTACAGGGATGTAGGGAAAGTCATGTAAGGGATAACAGTGGATATTTTACATTATTTTCTAAAGTAAATACACGTTTAGAAGTCCACCGTAGTCAAAAACATCTAAGAAACTCACACGCAGACTTTGACGAAAATCTCTACACCAAATGAACCTTGATATTAAAACTTTTTCGTATTTTTTCAAGTTGAAATTGTTAAGTGACGGTATCCTGAACGGAAGGTCTGTAGTTCAAATTCCGGCATGACTGCTCTCTTAAAATTTCAAAGTTTTCTCCCCAAATGTTGGTTCCATGTATGCAGAGTTCACCAGCTGTGAAGTCTTATGAATTAGAATCTGCTAAAAGTTCTGCTCTGTTACATTCACATAACTTTCTGATCTAATTGTGTAAAAAAAAAAAAACACACACTTGCAAAACTTTATTCTTCTATTTATTTAACACTTATTTTGATAAACATTAACAGAAATGGTTTTATTTCATTGATAAGGGAATATAAATACTAGGCTAAATTCAAAGGCAAATCTTATAAGAGCGGGTCGGTAGGTGATGATTGAAATTCTATTCCCTCTGCAAGAACAGATGAAAATGTGTTCCATTCACTTGACTTTCTCTACATCTCTGTAATAAATTATTGTTAAAAAGTTTATTCTTCTATCTACTTCATGCTAATCAAGATAAACATTAACAGAAATTGTCTTATTTCTTGCTTCCTTTTAAGTAGAAGGGAAATAAGGGAATACACTAGGATAAAGCGATAGTCAGATATTTTAAAAGCTGTTGCTATGTGATTGTTTTTTTTTATGATCAGGGTCCGACAAAATTTCGTATAAGAAAAATTTAAATATTTTAAATTGAAATCAATAACAATGAATATCTAAAATATCTGATGTGTACCATTCAAGATATACATTTTATTTGTTAGGTAAAGATCTTTAATATACGATATTTTAATCAAAATCGTTAGAGCCATTTTTAAGAAAATCAAAATTTTCGAAAAAATGTCCATGTAAAGGGTAGTTTGGGGTGGAGGGATTTTTCTCAAAATCTTCGTGTCGCATCCCTGGAAGATACTAAACTTAAATACCAAGTTTGGTATTTTACCAACTTTTCGTTTTTGAGTTATCGTGTTCACAGACACATGGACACACTGACACACACACGGATCTTTTTCTGAAAATACTTTTTTTTGGATACAGGGGACCCTAAAACATATATTACCGGTGAAACTTCGTAATCGAATGTTTTGGTGGAGTGCAAAACCTTCTCTATACACTATGTACATCGTACGTATAGAGAAAGTAAAAATGATCGGTTCCACGAAAAAATTGTAGATGGCACAAAATACGTGTTTTAACGAGATCTACATATATCTCTTACAGATTACCAGGTATGCAAAATTCATCCAAAATGAAGATGTCTTCAAAGGCTATTCCCAGATTATTCAAGATATATATTTTATTTGTCGTGTGGATATCTCTAACATACGCTATTTTAATCAGAATCATTAGAACCATTTTTGAGAAAATAAAAAATTTTGAAATTTTTCCATTGGAAAGGGTAGTTTGGGGTGGGGAATTTGTCTCAAAATCTTCGTATCGCATCCCTGAAAGATACTAAACTTATAGACCAAGTTTGGTATTCTAGCAACTTTTCGTTTTTGAGTTGTTATGTTCACAGACATACAGACCTTTTTCTAAAAGTATTCTTTTTTGTATTAAGGGGTTCCAAAACATGTACTACCGGTTAAATCTCGGTATCGAATTTTGGGGTGCAACACAATACCTTCTCTACATATTATGTACATCGTACATGTAGAGAAAGGCAAAAAAAAAAAAAAAGCATTTATATTTTACATTTCGTTGTAGATACAACAGCAATATAGGATATTGAAGTTATAGTAAAATGCTTGAAAAGGGAGCTGATATGAGAACTATATGACAGTGACACGATTATGATAATACCAGAAAACTGTATAATGTATACCAAGGTTTCGTTACTTACCAGATAATGAGGGGACCACCCATCTGAAACAAGGAACAAAAATTCATTTAAATACCTAAGCTAAAACAACCAAACACCTTAAATCTTCAAAAACGAATCCAAATGTTAATTTTTATTACATAAGAAATTTTTATAAATACTTGCAGTCGATCAGTATAGAAAAATCTTAGATGTTATTACATTAATAAAACAGTATATAGGGTCTGTATTTAACAAAGGAGGACGGTAATTAAAGAAGCTACAGGAATGTACCAGTTTTGAGAGCTGGTTAATATTGATCTCGTATATCTGGAGCAAGTGTGACAGTTTTTGAAAACTGTATCTGTTGTTGAAGTAAGGTAGAATGTTTGTTTAATAAGGAGCTATTGTAGTGCTCATTTGATTCTTTTAGTTGTTGTTTGTTGCATTTACTCAATATTTAATAATTTAAAAACGCACAAAATAATCAGTTTGTTCATTTATGTTACCAAATTATTGTTTTTTTAAACACATGAGGGTGTAAAGAATGCCAAAGAAGGAAAGAATAGCTCAGTCTAAACAATAAATATTGAAAAAAACAACACGTTATAAAATAAAGTACATTTACTGAACTCAGAAGATTACAAAATCTGATGTGTTCCACTCACACGACTTTCTCTACATCTCTGTAACAAATTACTGTTAAAAAGCGTATTCTTCTATCTACTTGATGCTAATCGGGATAAACATTAACAGAAATTGTCTTATTGCTTGGTCCCTTTTGAGTAGAAGGGAAAAAATCTGATGTGTTCCATTCACATGATGTCCTCTAGCTGTTCGGTAAACAAACCGTTTATTGAAAACATTATTCTGTTATCTTTTTCATGCTAACCAAGATAAACATTAACAGAACTTGTCTTATTACTTGTTTCCTTGTGAGTAGAAGGAAATAAGAAAATAGTCTTATAGTTTAAAAAGCGGTCACTATGTGAAACAATTTAAATTCCAATTGCCAAGGGTAAACAAAAGGAGAAACGAGAAGAAATGTGCCTTCCCATTTCAGAAAAAGTATAAGTTATTAAAATTGAAACCAATAAGCAAGATTATTTCGAAAACGGTTAACTCAAAAAAAAAAAAAGTATATGATATAAATGGTGTGATTTAATGAGATCTACATTTTTTGTGTGGTAAGTTTTTGTATATTTCTTACGGTTTACCAGTTATACAAAAGTCATCCAGAATGGAGAGGCTCTCAGAGGATACTCCCAGAAAATTGAAGATGTACATTTTGTTTGTCATACATAAGGTAGGGGAAGACCGTGTAGTTTGGACCAATATCAGTTTAGGAAAATGGGTACCGCTGGGAGCACCAACAATACGGGTATCCCTCACATTTTCAGCATTCTATTGTCAGTAACTTTGGAGGGAAGTTGTAGACCTTGTTGAGAGCGTTTTCCTTGTAATGTTGTCCCGTGTTTTCTGGCACCCAAGATCTTTCTTTGGAAACCAAACTAAAAGGTCGGAATATTAAGGTAAGTGTGAAGTAGAATTATTTCATTAATTCAGTTTAGCATTATAAGAAAGTTGTTGTGTAATTTGGACCGAAGGTGAAGTGTACCAAATACACCAACTTGGGTATTTATCTGAAATCACAAATTTAGTTTATTTACATATTATACAAGTTACATAAATTACCAGATGACACAAGAAAAGCTAGGAAATGTAAGGGCGTTTACTGTAAATGGAAAAAGGAAGATGAAAATAAACACTCAGAAGGGACTTTTTGTGTTGCATGTGGGGAATTTCACGAGCAAGACTGGATACAGAGCAAAGGATGGGTCCATGAAAACTGTACTGATATAAATGGTTCAGTTTGTTGCTCTTGTGGAGTGAACGGTGAAATACTCCTTTAATTCGGAACAAAACCCTGAAAATGTTAACAAAACTTTGGATGAAATTGATGTAAGGTGAAATTAATTGCTATTGTGAATTTTAATCTTTAAAAGTGAATATAAAATTATACGAATCGATTATAAATGTATTGTATAGTGGTCCAAATTACACAACCATCTCAGAACAAACTACACGCCTAAAAAAAAAAAAATACTATAACTTACAAATTAAATAGCTGGGACTAAACCTGGAAAACTCTCATAATGGTACAAGTTCATCTTAAGTGTGTACTTTGACGAGGGTTTTCTGTCCAGATATTAGCACTTAAAGTTAGGTGGTCCAAATTACAAGCACTTCTGTTTTAATCAAAATCGGTACAGCCATTTTTGAGAAAATCAAATGTTCCATGTAAAGGGTAGTTTGGGGTTGGGGATTTTGTTGAAAATCTTCGTGTCGCATCCTTAGAGGATCTCAAACTTAAATACCAAGTTTGCTATTTAAAGATCTTTTCGTTTTAGAGCTATGCTGTCCACACACACACACACACACACTCACACACACACACACACACACACACACACAAACACGGACCTTCTTACAAAAATGGTTATTTTGGATACAGGGGGTCTCAAAAAATATATTTCTGGTAAAATCTCGGTATTGAATTTTTGGGTAGAATGCAATACTTTCTCTGTACACTATGCACAGAGTAGGTACGTGTAGAGAAAGCTCCTTAATTATCATTTTTAGTGCAGAACAATCATTTTGCTGTTGGAAATCATTAGCAATATGTGATATTTGTCGTCTGGTTTTGGAAGTTTTAAGAGACGCAATAATAAACAGTTAAATTAATTTACTTCAAGCACAGACAATGTTACCAGAAACAAATTAAAAGTTAAGGTCAACGTTTTGTGTCCGGAAATACAAATCCGACGTTTAAATACAATAAGAATAGTTACTTTAACATCGTACAGGTTACACGGAACCGTGGTCCTCAGAGGAGCAACAAATAGCTTCTCCTGGACATCTGCAACCGCTGGTCCAGGTATCCTTATAATCAACACATCTGCCAAGTCCCACTTTCTGATACAACATTCCATGGTCATTCGTAGTGTAGAGTGTTACCATGGTAACTGCCAGTATAGTAAGTTACATTGATAACTTACCCATGTGGTATGTCACTGTACTACCTGTCAGTGTAGTAAGTTACCATGATAACTTACCCGTACGGTATGTCACTGTACTAACTGCCAGTGTAGTAAGTTACCATGATAACTTACCGGTAGGGTATGTCACTGTACTACCTGACAGTATAGTAAGTTACCATGATAACTTACCCGTACGGTATGTCACTGTACTACCTGCCAGTGTAGTAAGTTACCATGATAACTTACCGGTAGGGTATGTCACTGTACTACCTGCCAGTACAGTAAGTTACCATGATAACTTACCCGTACGGTATGTCACTGTACTACCTGCCAGTGTAGTAAGTTACCATGATAACTTACCCGTACGGTATGTCACTGTACTACCTGCCAGTGTAGTAAGTTACCATGATAACTTACCCGTACGGTATGTCACTGTACTACCTGCCAGTACAGTAAGTTACCATGATAACTTACCCGTACGGTATGTCACTGTACTACCTGCCAGTATAGTAAGTTACCATGATAACTTACCCATGTGGTATGTCACTGTACTACCTGCCAGTGTAGTAAGTTACCATGATAACTTACCCGTACGGTATGTCACTGTACTACCTGCCAGTATAGTAAGTTACCATGATAACTTACCGGTAGGGTATGTCACTGTACTACCTGCCAGTATAGTAAGTTACCATGATAACTTACCGGTAGGGTATGTCACTGTACTACCTGTCAGTATAGTAAGTTACCATGATAACTTACCCGTACGGTATGTCACTGTACTACCTGCCAGTACAGTAAGTTACCATGATAACTTACCGGTAGGGTATGTCACTGTACTACCTGCCAGTACAGTAAGTTACCATGATAACTTACCGGTAGGGTATGTCACTGTACTACCTGTCAGTACAGTAAGTTACCATGATAACTTGCCCGTACGGTATGTCACTGTACTACCTGTCAGTACAGTAAGTTACCATGATAACTTGCCCGTACGGTATGTCACTGTACTAACTGCCAGTACAGTAAGTTACCATGATAACTTACCCGTACGGTATGTCACTGTACTAACTGCCAGTACAGTAAGTTACCATGATAACTTACCGGTAGGGTATGTCACTGTACTACCTGTCAGTGTAGTAAGTTACCATGATAACTTACCGGTAGGGTATGTCACTGTACTACCTGTCAGTGTAGTAAGTTACCATGATAACTTACCCGTACGGTATGTCACTGTACTACCTGCCAGTACAGTAAGTTACCATGATAACTTACCGGTAGGGTATGTCACTGTACTAACTGCCAGTACAGTAAGTTACCATGATAACTTACCCGTACGGTATGTCACTGTACTACCTGCCAGTACAGTAAGTTACCATGATAACTTGCCCGTACGGTATGTCACTGTACTGCCTGTCAGTGTAGTAAGTTACCATGATAACTTACCCGTACGGTATGTCACTGTACTAACTGCCAGTACAGTAAGTTACCATGATAACTTACCCGTACGGTATGTCACTGTACTACCTGCCAGTACAGTAAGTTACCATGATAACTTACCCGTACGGTATGTCACTGTACTGCCTGTCAGTGTAGTAAGTTACCATGATAACTTACCCGTACGGTATGTCACTGTACTACCTGCCAGTACAGTAAGTTACCATGATAACTTACCCGTACGGTATGTCACTGTACTAACTGCCAGTACAGTAAGTTACCATGATAACTTACCCGTACGGTATGTCACTGTACTACCTGCCAGTACAGTAAGTTACCATGATAACTTACCCGTACGGTATGTCACTGTACTGCCTGTCAGTGTAGTAAGTTACCATGATAACTTACCCGTACGGTATGTCACTGTACTAACTGCCAGTACAGTAAGTTACCATGATAACTTACCGGTAGGGTATGTCACTGTACTACCTGCCAGTACAGTAAGTTACCATGATAACTTACCCGTACGGTATGTCACTGTACTACCTGTCAGTGTAGTAAGTTACCATGATAACTTGCCCGTACGGTATGTCACTGTACTGCCTGTCAGTGTAGTAAGTTACCATGATAACTTACCCGTACGGTATGTCACTGTACTAACTGCCAGTACAGTAAGTTACCATGATAACTTACCCGTACGGTATGTCACTGTACTACCTGCCAGTACAGTAAGTTACCATGATAACTTACCCGTACGGTATGTCACTGTACTGCCTGTCAGTGTAGTAAGTTACCATGATAACTTACCGGTAGGGTATGTCACTGTACTACCTGTCAGTATAGTAAGTTACCATGATAACTTACCCGTACGGTATGTCACTGTACTAACTGCCAGTACAGTAAGTTACCATGATAACTTACCCGTACGGTATGTCACTGTACTACCTGCCAGTACAGTAAGTTACCATGATAACTTACCCGTACGGTATGTCACTGTACTGCCTGTCAGTGTAGTAAGTTACCATGATAACTTACCCGTACGGTATGTCACTGTACTAACTGCCAGTACAGTAAGTTACCATGATAACTTACCGGTACGGTATGTCACTACTAACTGTCAGTATAGTAAGTTACCATGATAACTTACCCGTATGGTATGTCACTGTACTACCTGCCAGTATAGTAAGTTACCATGATAACTTACCCGTACGGTATGTCACTGTACTACCTGCCAGTATAGTAAGTTACCATGATAACTTACCCGTATGGTATGTCACTGTACTACCTGTCAGTACAGTAAGTTACCATGATAACTTACCCGTACGGTATGTCACTGTACTGCCTGTCAGTGTAGTAAGTTACCATGATAACTTACCCGTACGGTATGTCACTGTACTAACTGCCAGTACAGTAAGTTACCATGATAACTTACCGGTACGGTATGTCACTACTAACTGTCAGTATAGTAAGTTACCATGATAACTTACCCGTATGGTATGTCACTGTACTACCTGCCAGTATAGTAAGTTACCATGATAACTTACCCGTACGGTATGTCACTACTAACTGCTAGTACAGTAAGTTACCATGATAACTTACCCATGTGGTATGTCACTACTTACTGTCAGTGTAGTAAGTTAGTATGATAACTATGATAACTTGCACGTACGGTATGTCACTACTTACTGTCAGTGTAGTAAGTTAGTATGATAACTTTGATAACTTGCCCGTACGGCATGTTACTACTAATCTGCCAGTGCAGTAAGTTACCATGGCAACTGCAGGTAGAGAGTAACACCTTCCCAATGAGAGGAGAGGAAGCGATGTTTATGACGCCACATATAAATTCACGCGGCTATAAAGCTGAGAATGGTGACATTTAACAGCACATGCGCACATTCTTCGTTATAAAAATGCGAACAGCGCAATTCTCCCCGAAAAGAGGAGATCGAAACGTAATGCTTGATCCTGATTTATTCTCGCAACGTCATACTCTATCACTTCTAGCTAATAGCTCTCCTAGCCTGCCTAATCTCACTTCATTTACAAGAACCTGCAAGAAATACACCCATTTAAATAAACGTTTTCTAATGTCAAAACTTTATTTGGAAATTTCCTAATTTTTGTGTTAAATTCTAATTTCTGATTTTTATTTTCTGTACCACGTATCTACAATATAGATATTAAGTAGAGACGGTAAGGTATTCCACCCAAAATGTTTATACCGATATTTCACCGTAAATGTTCTGCGACCCCGTAATTAAAACAAACTATTTTTAGCCAGAAGCCAATGTGTGCGTGCGTGGCTTTGGACCTAATAACGCAAAGATGAAAATTCGTTAAATACCATACTTTCTATTTAAATTAAGTATGTTTCAAGTATGCGAAACGAGGATTTCAAGAACCCCCCCCCCCACCCAAACTACCCTTTACATGGACAAATTTTCTAAAATTCTAATTTTCTCAAAAATGGTTCTCACGATTTTGATCAAAATGCCGCATATTAATAATCTCATCATGAAAAATAAAATGTATATCTTGAATTTTCTGGGAATATCCTCTGAAGACTACCTTATTCTTGATTACTTTTGTATATCAGTAAGAGATATACACCAAAAATCTGATGTGTTCCGTTCACATGGCTTTCTCTGTAACAAATTATTGTTAAAAACTAGTGCTTCTATTTACTTCATGCTAATGGAGAAAGAATTAGCAGAAATAGTCTTATTACTTGCTTCCTTGTAAGTAGAAGCGAAATAAGGGAGTACCATAGGTTAAAGTGATAGTCAAAAGCTGGTTGCTATGTGACTGAAGTTCCTTTGTTTGTATGGACACGAATTGACAAATTCCTGTGTGAGAAAAGTATAAGTTTTTTAAAGGCGAAAGCAAAAACAAAGAATATCTAAAAAACGATCAGCTCCAAAAAAAAATGTATATTACATAAATTGTGTGTTTTATGGTGCTCTATATTTTTTGTGTGGGAAGTTTTTGTCCATCGCTTACGGTTAAGCAGTTATGCAAAACTCCGTAAAAACCAAGTTTGGTATTCAACGGTCTTTTTGTTTTTGAGCTTTGCTGTCCACAGACACACAGACATGGACCTTGTTCTGAAAATGCTTTTTCTTGGATTCAGGGGGACACAAAACATGTATTTCCAGTGCAATCTCGGTATCGAATTTTTGGGTGGAATGCAATACCTTCTCTATACACTATTTACATAGTACATAGTAGTAAGTAAACATGTAGATCTCTTAAAACACACAATTTATGTTATATCCTTTTTTGTGAAGCTAGCGATTTCCGATATATTCCTTGATAATAGTTTAACGCTTCCAATGCCTATACTTTTTTAAAATGGGAAATATCTATATTTTCATCCGCGTCAAGCAAATAGAAGGAATTTCAAGGCCATCAATTTTAAAACATTTGGCTATCGCTTTAGCCTAGTGTATTCCCTTATTTCCCTTCTGCTTACAAGGAAGCAAGTGATATTTATCTTAATAAGTATGAAGTGGGTAGAAGAATAGCCATGTAAGAATAGCTAATTGCAGAATAGGTAGAGAAAATCATGTGCATGTAACTGTTCAGATTTTTATATCAGTGCAGCAAAAAATGTTTTTAAGAGAAGGTGAAATTCTGCTGTCAGGACTTGGTGATAAAGCTGCGACGTAGTTTTTAAAGAAACTCGATAATAAGTCCTCTTTAAAAGTTATTTTTCCAACTATGTCCTATTTTTATACAGAAGTTATTTCAAACATAAAAATAGGTAACTAGAGGCATACAACTTTACGGAGAGAATTGACTCCGCGCCGAAGAGTGAGGGTCATATTCGTGATGTTCCGGGTTTGATTCCCGTCGTCGGCCCACATTTTCATAGTTTTCCCTAGTTGGTAGCCTCATATTTGGGTGATTTCCCTTTCAGTCTTATTTCTCCTCATATTTTACGTGAGGTTATAAATTTGGCAGTGCATGTTGGTGCCGGGCAGACGGCGAGGATAATTGATTCCAGGAAACACGTATTTCCCGTTTATACTAGAGCGTTGTTTAATTTCAAAGGTCGTGCTATGCCTTCTCTGGACAACTCTTGGTGTCTTCCGCGCGTATTGTGGCATGTAGCCTCCTGTGATTGCTTTACTTCATGTGTTGGCTTATTGTGTGCGTCTGCCCTGGAGGAGAGGATGGGATGAGTGTAGTTTCAAAGGGCGGCCGGACAGGGAGAGAGCCGCTCTAACCTTTCCTCTGGACGTGGCGAGCGCCAGGAGCCCGTGGCTCAGTCCCGGAGCTGTATGAAGAAGAGCTGAAGAGACAGGAAGTTCGGGGAACGAAGAATCCTCTCCAGCATCCTCCTAGTGACCCGGGAAACTTCCGAAAAAACCATGGGTCGGAGAGATCAGCCGCGGGAAACAGTTCCCACGACCTCCAGAATGACATTTCCAGGGGAAACGTCTTCTTCTTTTTTACTTTCTCTACACGTAGTATGTACATAGTGTATAGAGAAGTATTGAAAAATTTGATACTGATATTTTACCGGAAATACATGTTTTAGGATCCCCTGAATCCAAAAAAAGCATTTTTACAAAAAGGTTCGTGTGTGTGTGTCTGGACAACATAGCTCAAAAACAAAAAGACCGCTGAATACCAAACTTGTTATTTAAGATTGGTATCTTCCAGGGATGCGACAAGAAGATTTTTCAAGAACCCCCCCCCTCCCAATTGCCCTTTACGTGGAACTTTTTTCGAAAATTTTTATTTTATTTAATATGGCTCTAACGATTTTGATTAAAATATCGTATATTAAAGATATTTAACTGACAAATAAAATGTGTATCTTGAATTTTCTGGGAATAGCCTCTGAAGACTACTTTATTCTGGATCAATTTTACGGAATTTTGCATAACTGCTAAACCGTAAGAGATGGACAAAAACTTACAACACAAAAAGTGTAGAGAAATTTAAAAAACACAATTTATGTTTTATGCATTTTATCGTAAACTTGTACGTTTTTGAGATGTTCCTTGTTTTTGGTTTCAGCTTTGAGAAACTTGTACTTTTGTCATACAGGAATTTGTCAACTGCTGTCCATACAAACAAAGGAACTTCAGTCACATAGCAAATAGCTTTTGACTATCATTTTAACCTATGGTACTCCCTTATTTCGCTTTTACTCACAAGGAAGCAAGAAGTAATACGATTATTTCTGCTGATTTTTTCTCGATTAACATGAAGTAAACAGAACCATAAACTTTTTAACAATAATTTGTTGCAGAGATGTAGAGAAAGTCATGTGAATGGAGCACATCAGATTTTGTGTTTAGCGCCCGCTTTTACTACATATGGCATCGCAGGCGATTTCACTGATAATACACGGAATGAAGATGGAGCACCGGTGGAATGCGGTGGTGGGGGAACCAGAGAAAACCCGTCCCGGAACCGCTTTGTCCACCACACAAATCCCACATGCGGCCGCTTGTGACGGCAATGGCACTTGGTTCGGTTCCTGGTGATGGTATAGTTTTCTCCAAAGCATGATGGCCCTCAAAGGGACCGCTCCCCCCTTCCGCTGTGCAACAACCGACCCTGTACTAGGGGGCGAGGAACAATCTGTTCCCTGCAGACTCTGCTAGCAAATTGAGAATCGCACCTCAGTTAAGTGGAAGACTAGGACACAGGGAGGGTTGGTGTCCAACCGCACACATCCTTTGGCAGAAGAGTGGGGCCTGGTTCTGAAAAATCTGATGTGTTTACACTCACATGACTTTCTCTAGCTACTCTACAAACTTCTTACAAAAGATAATTCTTCTTTCAACACCATGCTAATCGAGATAAACATTAGCAGAATTTTATTACTTAGTTCCTTATAAGTAGACTGGAACTAAGGAAATGCACTAGGCTAAAGTGATAGTCAAATGTTTTAAAAGCTATCGTTATGCGATTGTCATTGCAAATCGCTTCTTTGCTTGGCCAGGTGTAGAACAAAAGAAACATGGACACTCCCATCTAAGAAAAATATAAGTACTTCACAACTGAAACTAACAACAAGGAATACCTCGAAAACGGTAAGCTCCACGAAAAAAATGTATATGACATACCTTGTGTATTTTAACAAGATCTACATTATTTGTATAGTAAGATTTTGTCTATCTCTTACGGTTTACTAGTTATGTCAAATTAAGGAAAATTCATCTAGAATAAAGAGGTCTTTAGATGCTACTCCCAAAAATTCAAGATATACATTTTATTTGTAACAGAAATGGCTTTAATATGTGGTATTTTAATCAAAATCGTTTCAGCCATTAAGAAAAACAAACATTTCGAAAAAATTTCCATGTAAAGGGTAGTTTGGGGGGGTGGGTGGATTTTCTTGAAAATCTTCGTGTCGCATCCTTGTAAGATACCAAACTTAAATACCAAGTTTAGGATTTAACCGTCTTTTCGTTTTTGAGCTTTGCTTTTTACAGACACACAGATAAGACACACACACACACATATATGGAGCTGTTTCTGAAATTGCTTTTTATGGACTTAGGGGGTCCTAAAAAGTGTATTTACGACGTTTGCGGAGAGCCATCAAAACAAACGAAGAGGAATGCTGACTTCAGGAATTGTGTTGATCCATGACAACGCTCGTCCACACAACCCATCGGCTCCTTGAACAATTTCAATGGGACATTTTCGATCATCCGCCGTACAGTCCTGACCTGGCACCCAGAGACTTTCACCTTTTCCCTGAACTGAAGACGGGGCTAGGAGGGCAGCACTTTCAAACCAACGAAGATCTTGAAAACAACGTCAATGCTCATTTGAAATCATTGGCGGCAACATTTTTTGAAGCGGGTATTGCAAAGCTTGTGCACAGGTACGATAAATGTCTCAATCTTTTTGGTGATTATGTTGAGAAGTAACCATAAGTGTACAAAACTTTTGGTAATAAAATAAGTGTTTCTATGAACTTAACTTATCTTTTATTTATAGCCTATCGGAGGTTGAAAAAAAAACGCATACGAAATAAATTGTATATTTTAACGAAGTGTACATATTTTGTATAGTAAGTTTTTGTATATCTCTTACGGGTTATTAGTTAATCAAAATTCAGCAAAATTCCTCCTTAATAAAGATGTCTTTAGAGGCTATTCCCAGAAAACTTATACATTTTATTTGTCATGTAAATTACCTTAATAGACAGTGTTTTAATCAAAATCATTAGAGCCACTTTTGAGAAAATCAAAATTTTATTTTTACATGTAAAGGGTAGTTTTGAGTTGGGAGATTTTTCTGAAAATCTTGGTGTCGCATCCTTGGAAGATGCCTAACTTAAATACCAAGTTTGGTTTTTTACCGACTTTTCGTTTTTGAGTTCTCGTGTTCACAAACACACGCACACATACATATGGGCCTTTTACTAAAATGCTTTTTTGAATATAGGGAACCATAAAAGCTGCATTTCCGGTAAAATCTCGGCACTATGTAACTAAGGAAACCTGTCAACAAGGTTACTCAAGCAGATGTTACAGGAAGGTGGCAATGTAACTACGGGCATCTGTCAACAAGATTACTCAAGCAGATGATGCAGGAAGATGACTATGTAACTAAGGACATCTATCAACAATATACTCAGGAAGATGATACAGGAAAATGACTATGTAATTAAGGACGTCTATCAACGAGGTACCTACTCAAGCAGATGATACAGGAAGGTGACTATGTAACTATGGACATTTGTCAACAAGATTACTCAAGCAGATGATACAGGAAGATGACTATGTAACTAAGGACATCTATCAAGAAGATACTCACACAGATGATATAGGAAGATGACTATCTAAGTATGGTCTTTCATCAAGAAAATGATACTTTTAGGTAACTATGTAACTACGGGCAGCGAGATGTTGAAGCAAAATTGAATAAGTAAGAAGGTGCACGAACAAGTTCATCTGCTCACAAGGAAAGTAAAGGAATAATTCTGAGAAACAAAACATTGCAATTTGGAAAAATGTTGCTTTTGATACTTGAATAATATCCGTCTATAAAAGTCGAGCAGTTAACGCGTTTTATGTATTTAATTACTATCCATTAATTCAAAATCTTCTCGGGCTTCTAGCCAGGTAAAAACTTGTCTTGACACCAACGTTTCGAAGAAGTGCATCTTCCTCGTCTTCAGGGTGAACTGTTGGTGTCAAGCCAAGTTTTTACCTGGCTAGAAGCCCGAGAAGATTTTGAATTAACACGTCGCCAGGAAAGCTTTAGTTCTTATTTTAATTATTATCGTAATACCAGGAGTGTTTTATCTTGTCGATAATTCACGACCGGAGTGAAGAGATGAGAACACGAGTTGTATTTGATAAGACAATAGACTATTATAATATAATATAGGAAGGTTATCATTATAATACATTAGTTCTAAAATGAGACCATCTTTATTTACACAATGTTTTTTTCTTTCTTCACTGCCTCCTGAATTATGACATGGCCGACCGTGTCTACACTCAATGTACGAATATCGATAGCAACAATAGAAATAGGGAACAATTATTATATTTCAGCTTTTAATAACTAATACATGAAACAAATGTTATTTTATTTGAGGTTATTGCACTCATCTCATACATAAGAAATACAAATAATGATTATTTTCACTCCTTTTTTGAACTAATACATTATGAAGTGGATAAAACTTTAACTAAACATTGTAATAGCTGTATTAATTGAAAGTACAATTGTGGAACTGACAGTTATTAAAAGTGGAGGTTGACTGTCACCTGTTACCAATAACCAAGACAGCAGATTAAACAAAGAAATAAACATCAGCTGCGATAAGATGTTTCGACAATATCGCTCCAGTCAGATGACCGAGATTGGTTAAAATTGCCTAATCTCGGCCATTCCATTGGCACTTTAATAGTTGAGTTGAATTGTTATCAATATTACTTTCTCTACACGTAATATGTACATAGTGAATAGAGAAGGTATTGCATTCCATTCAAAAATTCTATACCGAGTTCACCGGAAATATATGTTTGGGTTCCCCTGAATCCAAAAAAAAGTATCTTCAGAAAAAGGTCCGTGTGTCCGAGTGAACACGATAACTCAAAACCGAATAGCCAGTAAAATACCAAACTTGGTATATAAGTTTAGTATCTTCCAGGGATGCGACACGAAGATTTTCAGAAAACTCCCCCCACCCCAAACTACCACCCCATCCTTTACATGGATCGTTTTTCGAAAATTTTGATTTTCTTAAAAATGGCTCTAACGGTTTTGATTAAAATATCGTATATTAAAGATATTTACCTGACAAATAAAACGTATATCTTGAATTTTCTGGAATTGCCTCTGAAGACTACTTTGTTTTGAATGAATTTTACGGAATTTTGCATAACTGCTAAAGCGTAAGAGATGGACAAAAATTTACCACACAATAATGTAGGGCACGTTAAAACACACAATTTATGTTGTATACATTTTTTCGTGAAGTTCATCGTTTCTGAGATATTCCTTATTTTTGGTTTCAGCTTTGAAAAACTTATACATTTCTCATACAGGAATTTGTCAACTCCTATACATACAAACAAAGGAACTTCAGTCACATAGCAACCAGCTTTTGACTACCACTTTAACCATGGTACTCCCTTATTTCACTTCTACTAACAAGGAAGCAAGTAATAAGACTATTTCTGCTATTTTTTCGATTGGCATGAAGTAAATAGAAGCATAAGTTTTTTAACAACAATTTGGTGTGGAGATGTAGAGAAAGTCATGCGAATGGAGCACCTCAGATATTTTTGTAAATGCTGCAGGTGAGATTAGGCAGTGCGAGGAGAACACCCCAACTTGTTATCACGTTATGCCCGGGCACTTGTTAAAGCCGCTCTCACAGATAATTTACTCCTACAGAAATAGTGGTAACCTGTAATATACAGCTCGCCAACCCATCATCTGATTTATACTTAAACGTTTTCTTCGTGCACCGAATTTTCGTAGCATTATATAGCTACTGCACCTCCCCTGTACCAAAATCACGGCTTGTGGTCTTGGTAATTGTATTATGACAGGTGGCAGCACTGCCTAACGGCGGTAGACATCACAAAGTCTTGAGAAAAGCTTAATAGTAACCTTTCTCTACATATTTAATTATATAGTTCGAATAGATTATTGTGAATTACGGAAATTTTATGTTGCGACGAAGTGAGGAACTAGTCTGTAAACTTGGGAAATGAATGCACAGATTAAATTATAAAGCATTTTAGAAATATATTCCTTAAAATATTGACCTTTTAATGATTTTATAATTATATGAGTATATAATTACGAACTAAAATATTTTCAAAAACGTTATATTTATTGTATTTACCGTGAAAATATTTCTGAATGAAAGTTCAACAATATGTTAAAAGGATTATAAGTTTTGTTTTGAGACAGTCCAAAGTCCATATCTCCACCTTTCGCTGTCTCAACTAGCTGTGACCAGAAAATAATTTCTTATAAATTGCACGTACAATACTTGTAACCAAAGATATTTTACTATATTTAGAATTTAAACTATTAATTAATAATATTAATAATATTCTAAATTCTATAAAAATGTATGGGATACAAAGTGTGTATTCTAACAAGATCTACATTGTTTTGTGTAGTAAGTGTTTGTCTATCTCTTACGATTTACCAGTTATACAAAAGTTATTGAGAATGAAGAGGTCTTCAGAATATATTTGTAGAAAATTCAAGATATACATTATATTAGGTTGTGTCATAGGTAATGTCGGTTTCTGGAAACAAGCTCAAGAAGGTGAGCGTGTGGCACAACATGGAGACGAAAACACCACGTTCTGTATGGGATATTGAGGATACACGCCAAGTTTGTAGCGGTAGGCTTTCAGAAGAACTTGGTGCATACCACACATCGCCACATTGAGACACTTGAAGCTGTAGATCATGATCTGACACCTCAACAGGCTCAGGCTGGATATCTGTCATTTGTCAGGAGAATTGTCACTTGTGATGAAAGACGGGTATATTACCGAAACCCTGATGCCTCGAAACAGTGGCTTCATCCCCGCCAAAGTCATCGTTAAAAAAATTCTGTTCGGTCCCAAAGTAATGTTATGTGTCTGGTGAAATGTTGAAGGTGTGATTCACCGGGAGTTTGTTCCAAACGGGCGGGAGATTGATCGGATCGTTATTCTCAACAACTGGAACGAGTTCATGAAATTTTGAGACAGGGATGCCCAGCATTAGTTAACTGAAATAGAGTTCTATTGCAACAGGACAATCCAAGACAGGAACAAATCTCAGGAATTAGGAGGAATCGAACTGCTACCACATCCAGCATACAGCCTGGATCTCGCAACATCCGATTATCATCTTTTTCGATTCATGGCCCATTTTCTACATGGAAGAAATTTTGACAACATTGAAGCAGTGCAAGTGGGTCTCACCGAATTCTTCGCATCAAAAACCAGAGACTGGTACCATCGTGGGATAATAAACCTCGCTGAAAGATGGCTCAAGACCATAGAGTCTAATGGTCTGTACTTTGAAGATTAGTCAATTGCTTGTCAGAACACATTTCAAATAATTGTTTTTCTTAAAAGCGACATTACTTATGAGACAGTATCTATATTTGTCATGTAAATATCTTATATACATCATTTTAATAAAAATCGTTAGGGCCATTTTTAAGAAATTTTCGAAGAAGTTGTAGGTAAAGGGTAATTAGGGGTGGGGTATTTAATTGAACATCTTCACGTCGCAGTTTTTAAAACATACACAAATTAAATATTCTTTGGTATTTACGAATTTTTCGTTCTTTGTTTTGCTGGTCATAGACATACACGGATATTTATCTAAAAATCCGCGTGTTCCATTCACATGACATTCTCTACATGTCTGTGATAAATTATTGTTGAAAAGCTTATTCCTCTATTTACTTCATGTTTACCAGATAAACGTTTGTATTGCTTAGTTCCTCATAAGTAGAACAGAAATAAGGGAATATACTAGACAAAAATTATAGTCAAATCTTTTAAATTTGTCGCTGTGTGTTTGAAATTCCTTTGTTTGTGCGAACGAGAGTTGACAAATTCCCGTATGAGAGGATTATCAGTATTTTAAAACTGAAACCAATAACAAGAAATATCTCAAAAACGGCCAACTTCACGAAAAAATGTATATAGCATAAATTCTGTATTTTAACGAGCTCTACAGTTTTTTGTTAAGTTATTTTTTCTGTCTTTTGCGGTTTACCAATTATACAAAATTCAGAAAAATACATCGAGAATAAAGAGGTGTTCAGGGACTATTTCCAGAAAATTCAAGATATACATTTCATTTGTTATGAAAGTATCTTAAACATATGAGATTTTAATCAAAATCTTTACAGCCATTTTTGACATCAAAATTTTCGAAACATGTTCTATGTAAAGGGAGTTGGGGACAGAATTTTCTTGAAAACTTTCGTGTAGCATTCTTGAAAGGTACTGAACTCAATCCATACACAAGGATATGTTTCTAAAAATGATTTTTTGTTTCAGGGGGTCACAAAACATGTATTTACGGTGGAGCGTTGGTATCGCATTTTTTGGATGGAATGCAATACTTTCTCTATACATTATGTAGTACTTGTAGAGAAAGTAAAAATGCTGTAACTATTTTTACCTTCTCTACACAAACTATGTACATTCCAAATATATCCACTCCAACCAAAAATTCGATACCGAGATTTCGCCGGAAATACACGTCTTCCCTGTAATCATCTCTATCACAAATAAAATGTATATCTTGAATTTTCTGCGAATAGCTTCTAAAACCATGTTTATTCTGGATGAATTTTACTTAATTTGGTATAACTAGTAAACCGTAAGAGATAGACAAAAACTCAAGTCACAAAAAATGTAGATCTTGTTAAAATACACAATTTATATCATATACATTTTTTTTTGTGGAGCTTACCGTTTTCGAGATATCCCTTGTTATTAGTTTCAATTGTAAAGTACTTACGGAAGTGCCTGTTTTTCTTTTGTTCTACTCCTGGCCAAGCAAAGAAGCGAATTGCAATCACAATCACATAACAACAGCTTTTAAAACATTGACTATCACTTTAACATAGCACCTTCCTTTAGTTGCCTTCTACTTATAAGGAACTAAGTAATAAGAACATTCTGCTAATGTTTATCTCGAGTAGTATTGTGGAGAAAGAAGAATAATCTTTTGTGAGAAGTTTGTAGAGTAGCCAGAGAAAGGCATATGATTGTAACACATCAGATATTTACTTTCTCTGCACGTGCTATGTACATAGTGTATAGAGAAGGTATTGCATTCCACCCAAAAATTCGATACCGACATTTCACCGGAAATACCTGTTTTGGGTTCCCCTGAACTTTTATCGAAAATTTAGATTTTCTTAAAAATGGCTCACGATTTTGATTAAAATATCGTATATTAAAAATATTTACCTAACAAATAAAACGTATACCTTGAATTTCCTGGGAATAGCCTCTGAAGACTACTTTATTCTGGGTGAATTTTACGGATTTTTGCATAACAGCTAAACTGTAAGAGATGGACAAAAACTTACCACACAAAAATGTAGAGCATGTTAAAACACACAATTTATATTCTATACATTTTTTTCTGGATTTGATCTTTTTTTAGTTATTCCTTGTTATTGGTTTCTGCAACTTTTCTCGTACAGGAATTTGTCAAGTGCTGACCATACAAACAAAGGAAATTCAGTCACATAGCAACCAGCTTTTGACCTTCACTTTAACCTATGATACTCCCTTATTTCCCTTCTACTTACAAGGAAGCAAGTAATAAGACTATTTCTACTATTTTTTTTTGTTTTGATTAGCATGAAGTAAATAGAGGCATAAGCTTTTTAACAATAATTTGTTGCAGAGATGTAGAGAAAGTCATGTGAATGAAACACGTCAGATTTTTTATATTTGTAATGTATTGGCGGAGTGGCACCCCTGTAGCGAGAGACATCTATCGAGTGAGGTGGGTACTACACATGTGAACATATGAAGGTGGGTGTGCCCGTGTTGTTGTCATGACGACAAACTTCCCTCCCCTGCCGATTGGCAAAGCCACCCCTACAAGGCGATTGGGTGAAGTCGGCCATCAGAAAGGGGTTGAACGGGGGTGGTCTGGGATCAGAAGTCCTCTCATTTTTTTAAAAGGGGCTTTAAATTGGGGTGGAATAAATTTTTTTCATTCACCCCTCGCGGAAGGGAAAGAAAGGGGTGGCAGAGAAACAATTGACAAGGGGTAGGGGGTGCGCCATGTTGTGTGGCATGCTAACCCTGAAAACTTTTCTACAACGTCACTGAAAACAGCTGAAAGTGTAGGTGTGTTTGTTTGTGTTGCAAGTCTGTAGTGGTGAAAAGTGTTTGTGATAATTTGAAAAAGCTCGGGTTATATTACTATCTGTGAACAGTGTATGTTTTCACATTGCAGAATTTTTTGTCAGTGATTGTACTTCATGAATACGTGGTCTGGTATCATGTTTTTATTGCAAGCGTCGCTTTGTCTTTCCGTCTGTGTGTATAAAACGTTCCCACATTAAGGGTAGTGGATTAAAACTCATTGCACGGTGCGGCTGAAACATTAAAAATAAGCTTTTGTCGAACATTTTCCAATTTAGTTGCAGTGTGTACAAAATTAAAGGAAGTTTATGTAAAGCCTATTTTTACAATTAACTATTTTAATCCTTTTTAAAAAATATTCATACTAATAAATTTTAGTAAAACTACGAGATGCAAGCTTCAAAAATTGGCTTTTTTTGTGGCACGTTTGATCACTAAGGGAAAAAAATGTGACATGATCCATTCACATGTCTTTCTCTACGTCTCTGTAACAAATTCATGTTAAAAAGCATATTCTTCTGTTTATTTCGTTAACAGAAATTGTCTTATTACTTGCTTCCTTGCAAGTAGAAGGGAAAAGTATAAGTTTTTCAAAGCTGAAACTAATAATAATGAATATCTCAAAAAGATCAACTTCGCGAAAAAAATATATATAACATAATTCGTGTTTTAACGTGCTCTACATTTTTATGTGGTAAGTTTTGGTCCATCTCTTACGGTTTAGCAGTTATGCAAAATTCCGTAAAATTCATCCAGAATAAAGTAGTCTTCAGAGGCTGTTCCCAGAAAATTCAAAATATACATTTTATTTGTCAAGAAAATATATTTTATATATGCTATTTTAATCAAAATTGTTTGAACCATTTATGAGAAAATCAACATGTTCGAAAAAATTTGTATGTAAAGGGTAGTTGGGGGTGGGGAGATTTTCCTGATAATCTTCGTGTCGCATACTTGTAACTTAAATACTCAGTTTGGTATTTAACGGTCTTTTCGTATTTGAGCTATGCTGTCACAGACAGACACACACGGACCTTTTTCCAGAAATGATGTTTTTTGGATTCAGGGGGCCCTGAAACATATATTTGCGGTGAAATCTCGGTATGGAATTTTTGGGTGCAATACAATACCTTGTCTATACACTATGTACATAGTACGTGTAGAGAAAGTGTGTTCCGTTCACATGACTTTCTCTATTACGTAAACAACAAAAGCTTATTCTTCTCTTTACTTGCTGCTAATCGAGATAAACATTAACAGAAATTGTCTTATTACTGGTTTTCTTGTAAGTAGAAGTAGGATAAAGTGATAGTCAAAAGCTGGTCCTATGTGAAACAATTGAAGCTCAGTTGGCTTTGCTTGGCCTACAGTAAAACAAGAGAAAGAAACGAAATGTCACTTTCCATATGAGAAAACTTGAATTAGTTTAAAATTGAAAGCAATAACAAGGAATATCTCAGAAAGGACTCCGCATGAAACACTATATGACGTAAATTATGTGTTTTATTGAGATCTAAGATTTTGTCTATATCTCATGTTGTATAAAATTCATCCAGAATAAACACTTCTTCAGAGGCTATTCCCACAAAATTCAAAATATAAATTTGATTTCTCAAGTAATAGTTCAAAACATTTGCCACTTTGATCTAATCTGTTGCAGCCATTTTACAGACACACACCACGCTCGGATTTTTTTTCTCCTAAAGTTTTTTTTATTCCGGAATCTCTATATCTTATTGTTACTTTCTCTACATCCTACATAGTAAATAGGGAGAGAAGGTATTGCATTCCACTTAAAAGTTGATGCAGTTTTCACTGGAAATACTCGTTTTACGGCAATATCAAACATGTTTACAAAAATGTCCCTGTGTAAATGACCACGATAACCCAGAAAGGAAAAGTCGGTAAAATACCAAACTTGGTATCTTCCAGGGATGCGACACGATCCCCAAAATACCCTTTACATGGAAACATTTTCGAAAATGGCTCTAACGATTTTGATTAGAATACCGTATATTAGAATCAGTACTGAAGTATTTTTTATTCTGAAATACTTTTACATAACTGGTAAACCGGAGGATGATAGAGCTCGTAAAAACACACACTTTATGTTATATCAACTTTTTTGCGAAGATAACAATTTCCGGGACCTTCCTTGTAGAAAACAAACTTTTCTCAAACAGGAATGTGTTTTATTTCACTTCTACCCATACAAACACATCATCATAGCAAGCACTTTTAAAACATCTGACTATCACTTTAACCTATGGTACTCCCTTATTTCCCTTCTACTTACAAGGAAGCAAGTAATAAGACTATTTCTGCTAATGTTTATCACAAAGTAACTAGAAAAATAAGTTCTTGCAAGAATAGTTTGTTACAGAATAGGTAGAGAAAGCCATGTAAATGGAACACGTCGGGTTTTTAGGTGGAAGGCATTACATTACCATGATGGACGGGGTAGTTAAACTGAAACGATAAAATTAATTGACAAAACTCGCAGAAATACGACATACGTTTATTGCACGTATATGTACATAGTGTATTGAGAAGATATTGCATCCGCCCAAAAATTCGATACCGAGATTTTACTGGAAGTGCATGTTTTGTGTCCCCCAGAATCCAAAAAAAGCATTTTCAGAAAAAGGTCCGTTTGTGTGTGTGGACAGCATAGCTCAAAAACGAAAAGACCATTAAATATCAAACTTGGTATTTAAGTTATGTACCTTCCAAGGATGCTACACAAAGATTGTCAAGAATCCCCCACTACCCTTTACATGGAAAACATTTCGAAGTTTTCAAAAATGGATATAACGATTTTGATTAAAATCTCTCATATATAAGATATTTACATGTCAAATTAAATATATATCTTGAATTTTCTTGGAATAACCACACAAAAAATGTAGATCACGATAAAGCACACAATTTATATCATATTATGCTTTTTTTCCTGAAGTTTTCCGTTTTAGGGATATTCCTTGTATTGATTTCCACTTTAAAATACTCAAAACTTTTCTTATACGGGAACTTGTCAGCTCCTGGCCACGCAAAGAAATGAATTTCAATCCCATAGCAACCACATTTTAAAACAGTTGACTGTCACTTTGTCCTAGTGTACTCCCTTATTTCCCTTTTACTTATAAGGAATAAGTAATAAGACCGTTTCTGCTAAATTAAATAGAAGGATGAAGTTACTAACAATAATTTGCTACTTAGATGCAGAGAAAGTCATGTGAATGAAGCACATCATTTTTTTTTAAATGTTATATCTCGAACTGATAGCTTGAAATAGTGTGTACTGGTTTTTATTTAAAAGTTGATTAGCATATGGAGGGGCAGTTTGGTGGTGACAGTTGCCGGCGAGTAGCGCGTTAACGGGCGGGAAACGTCGACAGTTGCAACACCAGCTTATCAGATCCAGTCAAGTTTAGCTGCCATATTTACAGATAACAAAAGAATAAAACAAAGTATTATACATTTTAGACTTATTACAAATACAAGACTAGGCAGGTATTTTTTATAATTGTACGATTTAAGTCTTTGTCTGTAAGTGCACTTTTTCTAAAACTAACATTCAAGTGAATGTAGGAAACAGTTGAGGTTCGGTTCGCTTTGTAGCAAATGAAAGATGGGTTCCTATTTGAGAAAAAGCTAACATACAAACCAATAACAACAAATATCTCGTAAACGGCCAATTCCACGAAAAAATGTATATGACGTAAAATGTGTTTCTTTAATGAAATCTATAATTGTTGTGCATTAAGTTTTTGTCCATCTCTTATGGTTTGTCAGTTATACAAAATTATACGAAATTCGTCCAGAATAAAGAGCTCTTGAGAAAAGAAGAAGATTCAAAATATACATTTTATTGGGGATGTAAATATTTTAAATATATTATGTTTTAATTAAAAATCGTTAGAGGTCTTTTTGATAAAAACATTTTCAAAACATTTTACATGTAAAGGGTAGTTTATGACGGGATTTTTTCCCTAAATATCTGATGAAACGCGATACCAAGTTTGGTATTTAGCGACCTTTTCGTTTTTGAGCTATGCTATTCCAGATATACACACACAGACACACATATACGGACCTTTTTCTGAAAATGCTTTTTTGGATTCAGGGGAACCCAAAACAGTTATTTCCAGTGAAATGTATTTTTAGGGGCATACAATACCTTCTCTAGCTAACATTAACTTGTATACATACGGCTAGAGACAGTAAAAGCTGGAGAACATCTGTGTGTATGTTAATTGCTATTTAAACAGCAGAAAGTCAGAAACAGTGATATTTATGTGTTTTGACTTTCTTTTCAGAGGCTTTCAAATTCTCATTTTCAAATCATTCCAAACGATATACTTTATCGACAAATACGAATGAATACTTCCTTATAAATAAAGAATAAAACGATGAATTTAATTTTCAATACATTTGCAATAATATTGTTTAACATTTATTTTCCCCCAAACAGCATTATTATTTTTTATTTTCTCTACACGTACTATATATATAGTGTATAGAGAAGATATTGCACTCCCCCATAAATTCGATTGCGAGATTTCACCGGAAATATATGTTTTAGGGTCGCGTGTATATAAAAAAAGCATTTTCAGAAAAAGGTCCTTATATGTATGTGTGTCAGTGAGCACATAACTCAAAATCACAAAGTCAATAAAATACAAAAGTTGGTATTTAAGTTTAGTATATTCCAGGGATGCGATACGAAGATTTTGAAACAAAAATTCCCCTACTGCCATTTTCTTGAAAATGCCTCTAATGATTTTGATTAAAATTTACCTGAGAAATAAAATGTATATCTTTAATTTTCTGGGATAGCCTTCAAAGACCACTTTATTCTGGATCAATTTTGAGGAATTTTGGATAATTGCTAATCCGTAAGAGATAAACAAAAACTTACCACACATAAATGTAAAGCACATTAAAACACGCGATTTATGTTGTATACATTTTTTTCGTGGAGTTGATCGGTTTTGAGATATTCCTTGTTTTTGGTTTCAGCCTTGAAAAACTTATACTTTTCTGATACAGGAATTTGTCAACTCGTGTTCATACAAACAAAGGAAGTTCAGTCACACAGCAACCAGCTTTTGACTATCACTTTAACCTATGGTACTCCCTTGTTCCCGTTCTACTTACAAGGAAGCAAGTAATAACATATTTCTGTTAATGTTTATCATGAAGAAGCTGGAAGAATAAGCTGTTTAGCAATATTTTGTTAGAGCGACGTAGAGAAAGTCATGTGAATAGAACACAAAGTTTTGTGTTTAAATTTTACAGGTGTGTTTAAGGGCAGTGGAGTTAAAGGTTGCCCATTAGCATCTGTTTAGAAATGGCCGCGTGTTAACAGCGAGTAATCGATAGTAGCCTCTCCGGAAACGGAAGTTCTAAGGTCGTAGTCATGAACAACCGTAAATTAACTTGTACATATATAAAACATGCGTTGACATTAGTCTGCTGGTCAAGGTTACATAAGTGACGGCGCTCATACCACTTTCTCTACACGTTCTTCTACACACTATTCTTTCAATGTTTCATATTACTCTAGATACATGCTTATAGAAATTGTTATTTATGCATTTCGTTATACTCACATGACTTTCTATGCTAATCGAGAAAAAATTAGCAGATATAGTCTTATTACTTGCTTCCTTTTAAGTAGAAGTGACTCAAGTTCATTTGTTTGTATGGACAGGAGTTGATACATTCCTTTATGAGAAAAGTATAGGTTTCTTAAAGGTGAAACGAATTACAAAGAATATCTGAAAAACGATCAACTCGGCAAGAAATATGTATATCACATAGCGTGTTGTGTGTTTTAACGTGCTCTACATTTTTTATCTGGTAAGTTTTTGTTGCATCTCTTACGGTTTACCAGCTATACAAAATTCCGTAAAATTCACCCAGAATAAAGTAGTTTTTCAGAGGCTATTCCCAGAAGATTCAAGATATACATTTTATTTTTCAGGTGAATATCTTTAGTATAGGATATTTTTATCAAAATTCTTAGAGCCATGTTTTAGAAAATAAACATGTTATATGTAAAGGGTAGTTGGGGATGGGGGGATTTTCTTGAAAATCTTCGTGTTGCATCCTTGGAAGATACCAAACCTAAATACCAAATTTGGTGTTTAACGGACTTTTCATTTTTGAGCTATGCTGCCCATAGGCACACACACACACACACACACACACACACACACACACACACACACACGCCGACATTTTTCTAAAAACATTTTTTGGATTCAGGGGGTCTCAAGACATGTATTTCTGGTGAAATCTCGGTATCGAAGTTTTGGGTGCATTACACTACCTTCTCTATACACTATGTATATAGTACGTGTAGAGAAAGTAATAAAATACTGAATATCATAATTTAAAATTTTTGTGCGAATTTCAAAGCTCCAATTAAAAAATCTGATGTGTACCATTCACATGACTTTCTCCATATCCCTGCAACAAATAATTCTTAAAAATCTTATACTTCTATTTACTTTATGCTAATCAGAAAAAATTAGCAGAAATAGTCTTATTACTCGCTTCCTTGTAAGTAGAAGCGAAATAACGGACAACCGTAGGTTAAAGTGATAGTCAAAAGCTGGTTGCTATGTCAATGAAGTTCTTTTGTTTATATGGATAGGAGTTAACAAGTTCCTGTATGAGAAAAGTATACGTTTTTCATAGCAGAAACCGAAAATAAGGAATATCACAAAAAGGACGAACTCCACGAAGAAAATGTATACAACATAAATTGTGTATTTTAATGTGCTCTACATTTTTTGTGGAGTAAGTTTTTGTTCATCTCTTACGGTTTAGCAGTTATTCAAAATTTAGTAAAATTCATTCAGAATAAACTACTCTTCAGATGCTATTCCCAGAAAATTCAAGATATACATTTCATTTGTCAGGTAAATATGTTTAATATCCGAAATTTTAATCAAAATCGTTAGAGCCATTTTTGAGAAAATCAAAACTTTCGAAAAAAGTTCCATGTAAAGGGTAGATGGGGGTGGGGGGATTTTTCTCAAAATCTTCGTGTCGCATCCCTGGAAGATACTAAACTTAAATACCAAGTTTGGTATTTTACCCACTTTTCGTTTTTGAGTTATCGTGTTCACAGACACACGGACACACACACACACGGACCTTTTTGTGAAAATGCTTTTTTTGGACATTGGTGACCCTAAAACATATATTTCCGGTGAAATCTCGGTATCGAATTTTTGGGTGGAGTGCAATACTTTCTCTATACACTATGTACATAGTGCGTATGGAGAAAGTAAATACACCAAACAATTTTCTCAAATTTTATGCATTTTGGGCACAATTAATACCTCTGTTATCTACCATAAGTAGAAGATAGAGTAAATAAAAGGAGTATAAAATCTTATTATATCGTTTCTGGGAATCAAACTCCTGCTATAAGCAGCTAGGAAGAGGAATTTTGATCGTCTGATCAGTTTCCGGAACGGAAGTGAGGGTGGAATGCAATTTGACCGTCAAAATATTGTCATCCAATATCGTACGTGTTTTAGGAGTCTGTCACATTTATCTATCTACTGTTCCAACAGTCAGTGCTGCTTGTGTTACTAGATAACAAAACCTATACCTTATATTCTAACAAACATTTTTATGATGATCATAAATAACTTTCCTTAACTTTTCTGGAAATATATTAAAATCTAGTTGCATCTTGGACTACGTTTTAAACAGTTTATGCTGAATCGTGAAAATCATTTTCTTCGCTTATTTTTACTTTCTATATACATACTAAGTACATAGTGTATAGAGAAGGTATTGCACTTCACACAAAAATTCGATACCAAGATTTCACTGGAAATATACGTTTTAAGGTTCCCTGTATCCAAAAAAGGTATTTTCAGAAAAAGGTCCGTGTGTGTGTCCTTGTTTCTGTGAACACGATAACTCAAAAACGAAAAGTCGGTAAAATACCAAACTTGGTATTTAAGTTTAGTATCTTCCAGGGATGCAACACGAAGATTTTGAGAAAAATCCCCCACCATAAACTACCCTTTACATGGAAAACATTTCGAAAATTTTGATTTTCTCAAAAATGACCCTAACAATTTTGATTACAATTTCGTATATTAAAGATTTTTAACCTGGTAAATAAGATATATATTTTGAATTTTCTGTAAATAGCCTCTGAAGACTACTTTACTCTGGATGAATTTTACGGAATTTTGCATAAACACTAAGTCATAAGAGATAAACAAGAACTTACCACACAAAAAATGTAGAGCACATTAAAACACGCAATTTATGTTATATACATTTTTTTCGTGGAATTCATCGTTTTTTAAGATATTCCTTGTTTTTTGTTTCAGCTTTGAAAAACATACTTTTCTCATGCAGGAATTTGTCAACTCCTGTCCATACAAACAAAGCAACTTCAGTCACATAGCAACCAGCTTTTGACTATCACTTTAACCTATGTTTCTCCCTTATTTCACTCCTACTTACAAGGAAGCAAGTAGTAAGACTATCTATGCTAATTTTTTCTCGATTAGATGCAGTAAACAGAAGCATAAGCTTTTTAGCAATAGTTTGTTGCAGAAATGTAGAGAAAGTCATGAGAATGGAACACATCAGATTTTTATTTTATCTACCACGTATGAAATACAATGCACATAGTAGCTAGAGAAGGTGCTGTATTTTCCCCCAAAATTCTGTCAAAATGTCATCTGAAATACATATTTTGAGGTCCCCTGTGTCCGAAAAAAAATTATAGAGAAAGGTCCCTATGTGTCTGTGGGCAGTATAGCCCAAACACAAAAAGACCGTTAAATACCAAACTTGGTATTTATATTTAATATCTTCCAAGGATGCGACACGAACATTTTCTATTAAATCCCCCCACTAAACTACTTACATGACCAAATTTGTGAAAAGTGTGTTTTTCTTAAAAATGACTCGCGATTTTGATTAAAATACCGTATATTAAAGACATATACGTCACAAAGTTTATATTTTGAATTTTCTGGGAATAGCCTCTGAATAGCTCTTTATTTCGAAAGAGTTTTGCAGAATCTTGCACAACGGTCAAAAGATAAACACGTACTACACGATAAATATAGATATCGTTAAAAACATAATTTATGGCATAATATTTTTGTTTCAGAATCGACCGTTTATGAAATATTTCTTGTTATTGGTTTCAATTTCTCAAACGGGACCGTGCAAAGCGAAGAGAACCTCAATTGTTTCACACAGTAGACAGCTTTTAAAACATTAACTATCACTTTAGCCTGGTATATTCCCTTATTTTTACCTATTACTTACAAAGAAGCATGTATTACCTGGGAACAATTCTAATGTTTATCTCGATCAGCATGATGCAGGCAGAAGAATAATGTTTTGTGTATGGAAGTGCTAGAGAAAGTTATGTGAATGGAACACATCAGATTTGTTTTAACTGAAAATATAAAACTAACATTCAAAATTGTTGAATATAGCGAAAATGTTTGTTAATTTATCGTATTTTTCCCCAAAGCCCGCATTTCTGTTTCTCTAAACAGAATTCAAATTATTTATTTTCGCAATAAATCAATGCCATTCAATATACAAGATGTGAGCGCAGATAAAACACGTTACAACATTAGGTTCGCTCTCGTGAGTCAACCTCTGCTTTTCTAACTAGTCCGCTAAATAGCTATTTTTCTCACACTAGTAAGTAAATTAAATCTCTACAGTTTGATATACTATTTAACCCTTTGTTGCCTGTCCGTACCTATAAGTTCCACTTGTTTTAAGCGTAACTATACAGTAGGGTTGTACTTGAGGATTAATTTCAACCATAAATGACAAGTAATCAAGACTGTTTTATATTGTAAAAATATATACAGTTTTTGCCCTAAAATTGCAGTGATTTTTTTAAATGAATAAAAGAGAAAACCGACATAACTACAGCCAAATGTAACCCCAAACATCACACCGATTATTTTACTTGGGCTCTCCCCGTCATTTACCACAATCACTGCGATTTGAATTTGTAACATTTGCTTTTGAATGGATGGCCTATCACCTAACACTCGTGGCCATTTTAACCTCTTTTTTGGTAGTGTCTTTGGCAGCATTATGAAAACTTGTTTAGAAGAATTTAAACTATTAATTGGGAAGAAAAATATTAATAAAGGATCTATATTTATTTTCATTTCTATTTTCTCTATTATTTTATATAATAGGTCTATTCGCATATATTTTAATTAGAACTCCAGTTTTAAACTTGAATTAAAGGAAAAAGGGCATATTTAGTATACTAGTACAGGCAACTAAGGATTAAAAATTAAAGTCCTAAATTTTTGAATAATGAATTTGTAGAGTAAAGCAAATTTAAAACAGTAAAATAATAATATTAATAATTTGTTGAAATAATTTAAATGGTATACATATGATAAATTAAACTCTAATTACTATATTACAATTTGAATAATGAATTTGTAGAGTAAAGCAAATTTAAAACAGTAAAATAATAATATTAATAATTTGTTGAAATAATTTAAATGGTATACATATGATAAATTAAACTCTAATTACTATATTACAATTTCAAGTGACTCTACCTGTAATTGTGGATTTTGGGAAGTTCTCAGTTGGGTATCCTTAAAATGTTAATATTTTTATTCACAGGTTGGTCCGTGTTAAAGCTGTAAGGTGCGGGATTCGAAGCCTGGAGCGTGCTAACCGTTAAAAAACGGGCAGGTAAAACCCTTGCAATACAATACAGGTTGCAGGTCTAAAGATGGGACAAAGAACAGGTTCCTTACTGAGAACCCAAGTCGCTGCGATCTCACAGAGCCCCCCCCCCCCCCATATGCTAATGTCGCTACTGGAGACTGCAACGGTGGAGTAAGACACCAACTCGGGAGTATTCAAATTCCCTGCGATCTAACGTCAAACTCGTTCCCATGCTAACTTACCGCCCGTATGCGGTAAACGGCGGGGCCCTAAATTACGGCACAAGAGATGAATATCTATAGCTTCTCTATCGCTTGCCGAAAATACACTCTTAGAGGCGAGCGTAAATGTGAAACTGCGAGTAAGAAACATCTGACGTGTTCCATTCACATGACTTTCTTAACACATTATTGTTAAAGAGCTTATTCTTTTATTTACTTCACGCTAATCCAGAAAAACATGACCAGAAATTGTCTTATAACTTGGTCCCTTTTAAGTAGAAGCTAAATAACAGTCAGATGTTTTAAAATGTGGTTGCTATGGGATTGAAATCCAAATCTTTGCGTGGCCAGGATTAGATATGTTTCTGTATGAGAAAAGTTTTAAGTATTTTAAAACTGTAATCAATAACAAGAAATATCTCGAAAACGGTCAACTCCACGAAAAAAATGTAGATAACATAAATTGTGTGTTTTAACCAGATCTACATTTTGTGTGAAGCAAGTTTTAGTCTACCTCTACGTATTACCAGTGATGCAAATTTCCGTAAAATTCATCCAGAATAAAGATGCATACACAGGCTATTACCAGAAAATTCAAGATATACATTTTATTTGCCATATAAATATCTTAAGTATACCAGATTTTAATAAAAATAGAGCCATTTTCGAGAAAATTTTACCTTGTAAAGTGTAGTTGGGAGATTTTCTTGAAAATCTTCGTGTCGTATCCCTGGAAGATACTGAATCTAAATACCAAGTTTGGTATTTTATGGACTTTTCACACACATACATAAAATGATAGACAAACGCACGAATTATTTTCTAAAAGGATTTTTTTTTTTTTTTAGATAAAGAGGTCTCAAAACATATATTTCCGGTGAAATCTCGGTATTCAGTTTTTGGGTGGAGTAGAATATGTACATAGTACGTGTAGGATAAGTCCCCGAATGCTATTATTTTCTCTTTAATGTATACGAAAGTAAAGGCAATTTTATTTTTAGGTGTTGGTAAAGTTCAAGCCGACCCTTCATTTAAACTTTCATGCTAACAGTAATTATTGTTTAGTTTTTCTCGTGTGTGCATGTACGTTTATCGGATTTCATAATGTTGGCAACGGGGCATATTCGAACATAGAATACATTTTTGTGTTTTATTAAACAAATCTTCCTCAGAGACATTGAGAAAGATGGAAGAAGCTTATGGTGAAGAAAATTCAGGTGTATGAATGGCATAAACGTTTCAGTCAAGATCCTAGAACGCTGGATAAATGACTGTATATCTGACAAGGGCACTAGGAAAATAACTTCCAGCCTCTTTGCACACGGTGGCAGAAGTGGGTCATACGCAAGGGGACTATTTTCAAGGAAATATTGTGTAAATCGTAACTGCTTCTGTGTTTTCTATACATTCCGGGGATTATATATCTGAAAAAAATTGTATGTGTTACATTCACATTACTTTCTCTGCCCCTATTGAGGTAAATCTTTACAGAAATATTTGCGTTACACATGTCTTGTAGAATCAAAGAGAATAGCGATAGTAAATTAAACACTGGCCTTAAACATCCATATTGTTACCATGTAATTGTGAGAAATAATTGAAAATCGCCCAGGCTTTAAAAGAGTTGGTCAAGTATTGAACAGTTCAAACCGTTAATAACGAATATCTGGAAACGGCTGATGACACAAAAAAAATGTGTGTTTTAAGATATTTATATTTTTTTGTATAATACGTTTTGTCTACCTTTAACATGCACCATATTTGCAGATTTATATAAATTTCTCCCGAATGAAGAATGAACGCATTACATTTCGAAAAATGTTCCATGTAAAGGTCAATTGTGTTGGAGAGATTTTCTTGGGGGATACTGACATGTTTTAGACTATTCGTTTTTGAGTTAATCTGTTCTCAGACACGCGCATATACGTACTATGTACATAGTGTATAGAGAAGCTATTGCACTCCACCAAAAAGTTCGATACCGAGATTTCACCGGAAATATATGTTTTAGGGGCCCCTGTATCCAAAAAAAGTATTTTCAGGATAAGGTCCGTGTTTGTGTCTTTGAACACGATAACTCAAAAACGAAAAATTGGTAAAATACCAAACTTGTATTTAAGTTTAGTATCTTCCAGGGATGCGACACGAATATTTTGTGAAATATCCCACCACTCCAAACTACCCTTTACATGGAAGTTTTTTCGAAAATTTTGACTTTCTCAAAATTGGCTCTAACGATGTTGATTAAAATATCGTACATTATAGATATTTACCTGACAAATAAAATGTGTATCTTGAATTTTCTGGGAATAGCCTCTGAAGACCTCTTTATTCTGTGTGAATTTTTACGGAATTTTGCATAACTGCTAAACAGTAAGAAATGGTCAAAAACTTACCACACAAAAATATAGAGCACATTAAAACACACAATTTATGATACATACTTTTTTTCGTGGAGTTGTTCGTTTTTGAGATATTCCTTGTTTTTTGTTTGAGCTTTGAAAAATTTAACTTTTCTCATACAGGAATTTGTCATCTGTTGTCCATACAAAGAAAGGGACTTCAGTCACAGAGCAACCAGCTTTTGACTATCACTTTAACCTATGGTACTCCCTTATTTCGCTCCTACTTACAAGGAAGCAAGTAATAAGACTATTTCTGCTAATGTTTATCTTGATTATCATGAGGTAAGTAGAAGAATAAGCTCTGGTAAGAACAGTTTGTTTCCAGAACATGTGAATGGAATACGTCATATTTTTAACATTTGAATAATATGAGGTTTTGGAGGGTGCAAATAGTAATACTTGCCTCACAATATTAGGGTCTAATAAAACTATTTGATGTAAGATGTAACCCATTTAGTGTAAAACTTGAATATTTTATGCGACCATTTTTACTTTCTCTACACGTACTATGTGCATAGTGTATAGAGAATGTATTGTAATACACCCAAAAATTCCATACTGAGATTTCATCTGAAATATGTTTTGAGACCCCCTGAATAAAAAAAAAAGCATTTTAAGAAAAATGTCCGTGTCTATGTCTGTGAGTGTATGTGTGTGTGTGTGTGTGTGTGTGTCTGGGCAGCATAGCTCAAAAATGAAAAGATTGTTAAACGCCAAACTTTGTATTTAGGGTTGGTATCTTCCAAGGATGCGACACGAAGATTTTCAAGAAAATCCCCCACCCCAACTACCCTCTACATGGAAAAAATTTCGAAAAGTCTGATTTTCTTAAAAATGGCTCTAACGATTTTAATTAAAGTCTGTTATATTTAAGATATTTACTTTCCAAATAAAATGTATATCTTGTATTTTCTGGGAATAGCCTCTAAAGACCTCTTTATTCTGGATGATTTTTATTGAATTTTGTATAATTGGTAACCCGTAAGAGATAGACAAAAACGCAATACGCAAAAATGTAGTCCGGGTTCTATCCCAAACGACCACATGTGAGATTTGTGGTGGACAAAGCGGTTGGAGTGGGTTTTCTCCGGGTTATCCGGTTTCTCATTCCACTAGTGCTCCATCTTCATTCTTGTTTCATTAGTGTCACCGCCTGCGGTGCTATAAGTAGTTAAAGCGGGCGTTAAACACTACCGAAAAAAAAGGTATTGTATTGCACCCAACATTTTGATACTCAGATTTCACCGAAAATACATGTTTTGGGAGCGCTGAATAAAAATGCTTCAAAGGATGCGACACGAAGAAAAGAAACCCCCCCCCCTCTCTCAATTACGCTTTACGTGGGGAAAAAAATCGAGGAATGGCTCTTAGGATTTTGATTAAAATGTCTTATATTTAAGATATTTACATGACAAATAAAATGTATGTCTTCAATTTTCTGAGAATAGCCCCTGAAGGCATCTTTATTCTAGATGAATCTTTCTGGAGTTTGCATAACTGGTAAACCGTAAGAGACAGACAAAAACTTAGAATACAAAAAATGTAGATCTCCTTTAAACACACAATTTATATCATATACATTTTTTTCGTGGAGTTGACCGTTTTCGAGATATTCCCTGTTATTGGTATAATTTTTAAAATACTTAAACTTTTGTCATACGCGAACTTGTCAACTTCTGGCCACGCAAAGAAACGGATTTTTATCCCATAGCAACCACATTTTAAAACATTTGACTGTCGGTTTAGCCAAGTGTATTCCCTTATTTCCCTTCTACTTACAAGGAAGCAAGTAATAAGACTATTTCTGCTAATGTTTATCTCGATTAGCATCAAGTAAATAGAAGAATAAGCTTATTGACAGTAATTTGTCACAGAGATGTAGAGAAAGTCATGCGAGTGAGACATCACCAGTCTTACGATGAAATCTCGGTATGGAATTTTTGGGTGGAATGCAACATTTTCTGTGGAGACTGTTGCAGTACTTGTGTGTCAGGGTGTACCGGACGTGTTGCAGCCTCATTTGGTTATGTCGTCGACACAGGTTACCTGGAGTAAGGAGGGTGTCTTTGTCTGCCCGGAACCCGGGAAGTGCTATTCTTTGTATAGGGGAGAAATTTGAATGTTGTACCTTCGCAGCATCCGGTCTCTGAAGATGCTTTGCTCCATTTAAATGTCATTCGCTTCTTTAGCATAAGGCTTGTTTGTCAGGAAATAATAAGCTATTGTACATTCTTCAAGGAGAAACTCGGCAAGTTATCGTGATTTTACGTAATCCTATTGTATACACCAGGCCTATTTGACATAATAACGAAATTTATCAACACAAAACTTTATTTCCTTTAACCCGTATGTACAATGTACACAGTGGATAGAGAAGGTATTCTATTCCACCCAAAAATTCGATACCGAAATTTCACCAGAAATACATGTTTTGGGTCCCCCTGAATCCCAAAAAGCACTTTCAGAAAAAGATCCTTATGTGTGTGCGTGTGTGTGTCTGTGTCTGTGTGTCTGTGGACAGCATAGCTCAAAAACGAAAACACCGTTGAATATCAAACTTGGAATTTAAGTTTGGTATCTTCCAAGAACACGACACAAAGATTTTCAAGAAAATCCCCCCTCCCCCTACTACCCTTTACATGCAAAATTTTTCAAATTTTTGATTTTCTTAAAAATGGCTCTAACGATTTTGATTAAAATATCGTATATTAAAGTTATTTACCTGACACATAAAATGTATATCTTGAATTTTCTGGGAATAGTCTCTGAAGACTATTTTATTTTGGATCAATTTTACGAAATTTTGCATTACTGCTGAACAGTAAGAGATGGACAAAAATTGACCACACCAAAAATGTAGATCATGATAAAATACACAATTTATGTAATATACATCTTTTTCGTGGAGTTGGTAGTTTTTTAGATATTCCATGTTTTTGGTTTCAGTTTTGAAAAACTTATACTTTTCTCATACAGGAATTTTTCAACTCGTGTCCATACAAACAAAGGAACTTCAGTCACATAGCAACCAGCTTTTGACTATCACTTTAACCTATGCTACTCCCTTATTTCGCTTCTACTTACAAGGAAGCAAGTAATAAGACTATTTCTGCTCATTTTTTCTCAATCAGCATGAAATAAATAGAACAATAACAACATGCAACAATGCTTTTTAACAATAATTTGTTGCAGAGGTGTAGAGGAAGTCATGTGAATGGAACACATAAGATGTTTTGGTAGTTTAACGACCTTTAAGCTGGTTGGTCATATTGGACGATGAATGAAATTGGTGAAATGACCTCGGGGTCCATGGAACTTAGAGTTACTCTCAGGAAAACCTAATCCGGGTAACTCAGTGAAAGCGAGATTCGAACTCGCGACCTTTTGAACAGACACGCTACCACCACACCACCCAGGCGGGCTGCAAGTTCCTTGTTGATCATTGATTTGTAAACGAAATGTGTTACTAGTTTGCAAATCAGGATATTTTCATGCCGAGCTTAGATCCTCTATGCTAGTTTTAGACGCGAATAGTATATAGGTATGTGTTAATACTAGATTTTTATAAAGGACGTAGATTAGAGAATAGAATATTTACATGCTGTTACAGTACAGAATAATCGTTTATTCTTAATCCTAGCGCACAATATTTCAAACTTAATCCTAAATCCTATAGTGTAATATTTTCCTGATGATCGTAAATCCGAGTACACTTGTATTTTTTTCCTAATTTGAAGTCTTGCCGATAATAAACTAATAGTGATCCTGAATCCTGCTGCTAGATCCTAAAACTTAATGGAGAGGATTGTGACTGTTAATGCTTCCGCGCGGTTCCTGAATCCTGTACTGATCCTAAATCCTAGCAGAGAGCATTATCCTAAATCCGAATGCAGAACAGCTCCTCATTAACCCCCCCCCCTTCAGCCGCAACAAAAAGAAACGGAAGCCCATCTGGTCTAGGACGGACGGGTGTACAGAAAATGAGGTTTGATTTTAAAAAATGGGATGGTGTGTGTGCAAGTGGGGCTAACCCCCACTCCCCTATGTAATAAATAATAGCAAAGAAATCTTCCCATCGGCCCCTCATTTTCCTAACGTAACCCTTTTTGCCGCGACTCACACTTTTTCTCCTCTACCCTTAACCCTTTCTCCCCTGACGACCACAATGGATGATTTGTGTACCATCTGCATAACCTGGAGACGGCTTTTTGTGTCGCCTTGCTCGTCGTCTACCTGTAAGTCGCGGCGAACTTCCACACAGCTGCCAACTTCCGTCACACGTGTAGGAGGTAGGTGCTTATTCCATATAGTACTCTCTTATGAGTTTATATCTTGTGGTAATATATACCTAGATCAGAAGTTCCTTATACGTTTCTATGTTCCGGTAATATATACCTAGATCAGAAGTTCCTTATAAGTTTCTATGTTCCGGTATTATATACCTAGATTAGAAGTTCCTTATAAGTTTCTATGTTCCGGTATTATATACCTAGATTAGAAGTTCCTTATAAGTTTCTATGTTCCGGTATTATATACCTAGATCAGAAGTTCCTTATAAGTTTCTATGTTCCGGTATTATATACCTAGATCAGAAGTTCCTTATAAGTTTCTATGTTCCGGTAATATATACCTAGATCAGAAGTTCCTTATAAGTTTCTATGTTCCGGTAATATATACCTAGATTAGAAGTTCCTTATACGTTTCTATGTTCCGGTAATATATACCTAGATTAGAAATTCCTTATACGTTTCTATGTTCCGGTAATATATACCTAGATTAGAAGTTCCTTATAAGTTTCTATGTTCCGGTAATATATACCTAGATTAGAAGTTCCTTATACGTTTCTATGTTCCGGTAATATATACCTAGATTAGAAGTTCCTTATACGTTTCTATGTTCCGGTAATATATACCTAGATTAGAAGTTCCTTATAAGTTTCTATGCTCCGGTATTATATACCTAGATTAGAAGTTCCTTATAAGTTTCTATGTTCCGGTATTATATACCTAGATTAGAAGTTCCTTATAAGTTTCTATGTTCCGGTAATATATACCTAGATTAGAAGTTCCTTATACGTTTCTATGTTCCGGTAATATATACCTAGATTAGAAGTTCCTTATACGTTTCTATGTTCCGGTAATATATACCTAGATTAGACGTTCCTTATAAGTTTCTATGCTCCGGTATTATATACCTAGATTAGAAGTTCCTTATAAGTTTCTATGCTCCGGTATTATATACCTAGATTAGAAGTTCCTTATAAGTTTCTATGTTCCGGTAGTACATACCTAGATTAGAAATTCCTTATAAGTTTCTATGTTCCGGTATTATATACCTAGATTAGAAGTTCCTTATAAGTTTCTATGTTCCGGTAGTACATACCTAGATTAGAAGTTCCTTATAAGTTTCTATGTTCCGGTATTATATACCTAGATTAGAAGTTCCTTATAAGTTTCTATGTTCCGGTAGTACATACCTAGATTAGAAATTCCTTATAAGTTTATATGTTCAAGAGATTTGTGCCTGCGTCAGCGGTTTCTATGTTCAGGAGGCATGTGTCTAGATTAAAAGTTTCACATAAGCGTATATGTCAAGAGGTTACTGGCTAGTTTATAAGTTTATATGTTCAGGAGGAATGTTCCATACCAGCAGTTTCTGTGTCTTTTCGAAGTTTCTTATGTTCAGGAGATGTGTGCCTAGTCATAATTTCTTTATCAGGCTCTATGTTTAGGAGGTATAAGTCTAACCACAGGTTTCTCATAATTTCTATGTTCAGGATTCAGGTCAGAAGTTTCTCAAAAATTTCTAAGTATAAGAGGTATGTGGCTAGGTTAGAAAGTTTCTATGTTCAGGAGGTAGGTGTCTAGTTAGAAGTTTCTTACCAGCTACGTGGCTGGTTCAGAAATTTCTCGTAATTCTGAATTCAACTTTTAGGTTGAAAGCAATAGCTTGTTTTCCTATTATAAATATTATATATATAGCGAGAGAGATTATGTTGCTTTTTACTTTCTCTAGCACGTATGACCAAATTACACTTGACCGGACGGTACCCAAGCGCCATGTGCTTGTCGCGGGAGCAAAGTAGTATAAGCCATGATGCCTAGAAGGCTGGCTGTATACCATCTGAGTGCAGATGGCAACATATACAATTTGATCTGTATATCCGCCATATACATTAATCCGGCCGCGCCGTAGCCGAGTGGCTAGACCACTAGCTTCTCATCAAAACGGTTCGGGCTTGAACCCAAGCGACCGAATGTGGTGGACAAAGCGGCGCAGGACCGGGTTTTCTCCGGGTTCTCCGGTTTCCCGCCATCGCATTCCACCGGTGCTCCATCTTCATACCATGTATCACCAGTGTTATCGCCTGCGGTGCCACAAATAGTAAAAGTGGGAGTTAAACACTGTAAAAAAGTTACGGCTCAAACGATTATCACGATCAAAACCATCGAGTCTAAATAAATGGAATAAAAATCTGCTGTGTTCCATTCACATGACTTTCTCTACATCTCTGCAACAAATGCTAATCAGAAAAAAATAGCAGAAATGGTCTTATTACTTGCTTCCTTGTAAGTAGAAGGGAAATAAGGGAGTACCATGGGTTAAAGTGATAGTCCACTCTTTTATAAGTTGGTTGTCATGTGGATGAAATCCGTTTCTTTGCATGGCCAGGAGTTTACAGTCTCCCGTATGTGAAAAGTTTAAGTATTTTAAAACTGAAACCAATAATAAGAAATATCTCAAAAATGGTCAACTCCGTGAGAGAAATGTGTATGACATAAATTATATGTTTCAATGAGATGTACATTTTTTGTGTACTAAGTTTTTGTCTATCTCTTACGGTTGGCCAGTTATGCAAAATCCAGCAAAACTCATCCAGAATAAAGTGGTCTTCAGAGGCTATTCCCAGAAAATTTAAGACATGTATTTTATTTGTCATGTAAATTTCTTTACTCTACGGCATTTTAATCAAAGTCGTTAGAGCCATTTTTGAGAAAATAAAAAATTTCGAAAATTTTTCCATGTAAAATGTAGTTTGTGGTTGGGGGATTTTTTTTCAAAACCTTCGTGTTGCATTCTTGGAAGATACTTAACTTAAATACCAAGTTTGGTGTTTTACCAAGTTTTCGTTTTTGAGTTATCGTGTTCATAGACACAGGGACACACGGACACACACACACACACACATACACGGACCTTTTGGATACATAATAGCTCCATGGCACGAGAGCTCACTAGGAACCTTGGCCTACCGCCCGGCCGCTGCGATGAGGTGCAGTATTGGAGTGTGAGACGTGGTCAGGGTCTCGAACTCCCCCGGCCGGTTAATGTGGTCCTCATGACCTGGAGCCGCTACATCTCCATCAAGTAGCTCCTCAATTGGGAGACCACACGAGGCTGAGTGCACCCCGGTCCAGGTCTACCAGCGGGGGAAAAATCCTCACGCCGGTACTGGGAATCGAACCCATATCTTCCGCTTGGCAAGCAGCAACGCGATAAGGAGACGACCTTATTTGGATACAGGGGACCCTATGTGAAATCTCGATGATGAATTTTTGGGTGGAATACAATACTTTCTCGCCCGCCTGGGTGGTGTGGTGGTAGCGTGTCTACCTCACATTCAAAAGGACGTAAGATTGAATCTCTCTTTGGGTGAGTTACCCGGACAAGGTTTTTTCGGGGTTTTCCCTTATCCTGAGAGTAACTTTAAGCTCCATGGACCCCGAGATCATTTCACCAATTTCAGTCATCGTCCCATATGACCAACCAGGCTAAAGGACGTTAAGCTACAAAACAAACAACAAACAATATTTTCTCTATACACTATGTACATAATACGTGTAGAGAAAGTAAAGAAAAGCATTGCATCAGTTAATTTAATTGTTGTATCACACAAGACGGATGTAGGACCGGAGTTGGATAGTTGAACAATTCAATGACATAGGTGGGATTTGAACTGGAGACCGGGAGATCCTTGGTTCAAACTCAGGCAATGACATTGACTTTTTCAGCCTGACTCTACCTATCGGTTGTTTCTATTACAAGAGAACAATACTTTAACTAAGGAAGACTGACAAACAAATTAAAATGTCTACGAAATACCAAAACAAGCCTAAATAAAACACTAAGTATACATTTTCGATATTTTTTCTTTATTTATCTTTTTACTTTCTCTACACGTACTATGCACCCAAACATTCAATTTCACCAGAAATGCATGTTTTGAGACACCCTGAATCCAAAAATAGTATTTTTAGAAAAAGGTCCTAGTGTGAGTGTGTCTGGGATAGCATAGCTCAAAAAGTAAAAGACCGTTAAATACCAAACTTGGTATTTGGTTCCAAGGATGCCACACGAAGATTTTCAAGAAAATTCCTCCAACCCAAACTACCATTTATATGGAACATTTTAGACAATTTTGATTTTCTAAATGGCTCTAGCGATTTTGAATAAAATATCTTTTAATTGATAGTTTTTATGACAAACGAAATGTATATCTTGGGAAATACCTCTGAACACCTCGTCATCCTGAATGACTTTTGTATAAGAGATGCACAAGAACTTACCACACAAAAGATATATATCGCATTAAAACAGACCATTTGTGTCATATACTTTTTTTTTGTAGCGTTAACCGTTTTCGAGATATTCCGGATTATTAGTTTCAATTTTAGCAACTTCAACTTTTCTCAAACGGGAAGACATCTTTATTCTCATTTCTCTTTTGCTTATTCCTTGCAAGCAAAGAGATTGGATTTCAATTGTTTCACAGAGCGACCGGCTTTTAAAGGACGAGACAATCGCTTTAGCCTGTGCACTTTTTAATTTCCCTTCTACTTACAAGGAAGCTAGTAGTAAGGCAATTTCTACTAATTTTTATCTCGATTAGCATGAGATAGATGGACTATTTGTTACAGAGCTGTAGAGAAAGTCATGTGATGGAACACATCAGATTTTTCTATATAGATAGGTAACTAGGATTTGAACCCGGGTTTTTTTCCTCAGAAAATTGATTGTATATATTTTATACTTTACCTGTATACATTACCAATATCTCCTATTTTGATTTTACCCAAAATTGTTGAGCGGGGTATCGAAGGTGAACCCTCAGGTTAAGGCAGCAGTGCCTATAGAAAGCACAAAATGAATATTGCAGCATTGTGCTGATCTTGGGGGAGGGGGTGGGAGGGTGCACTGAAAGGAAACAGTCGCCCCACCTCTGCCACCAACGCTACGTTCCGTTGCCATAGCAACAAGAATCACGTCGACTCATTGAATAAAGCGCCACCCGTCTGCCTTCACTTGTTTCTTATTTACTGTTATTGGTCCTTTCCTCGCAAGAGACGAGATTCTGAAACAGCGGGTACAATCTTATTGCTTCTAGAGAGCATTGTACAGTCGCGGGAACTGAACCTGGTCCTCCAGAGAGTTCAACTGCTCTTTGTAGCAAAAAATCTGACGTGTTCCATTCACATGACTTTCTCTACATTTCTGTAACAAATTATTGTCAGGAAGCTTATGCTTCTATTTACTTCATGCTAATCGAGAAAAAATTAGCAGGAATAGTCTTGTTACTTGCTTCCTTGTAAGTAGAAGTGAAATAAGGGAGTACTATAGGTTAAAGTGATAGTCAAAAACTGGTTGCTATGTGACTGAAGTTCCTTTGTTTGTATGGACAGGAGTTGACAAATTCCTGTATGAGAAAAGTGTAAGTTTTTAAAGAGGAAACCAAAATTAAGGAATATCTAAAAAATGATCAACTCGATACCTAGGATACTATTTTATAAATCAGTTTTTTTCTTAAAACTATATTTTCACACCTTCACAGTGGCTGAGTATTTGTTTAAATACAATTGAATTCAAAGCCATTGAAATATTTATTAAATTACATTTTACAAACATGTTTTTACTTTCTCTATTCGCACTGTGTACATAGTGTATAGAGAAGGTATTGCATTCCACCCAAAAGTTCGATACCGAGCTTTCACCGGAAATGTATGTTTTAGGGTCCCCTTTATCTAAAAAAAAAAGAATTTTCGGAAAAACGTCCGTGTGTGAGCGTGTGTGTATGTCCGTGTGTCCATTCACATGACATGTAAAGGGTAGTTGGGGTGGGGGGATTTTTCTCAAAATGTTTGTGGCGCATCCGTGGAAGATATTAAAGTTAAATACCAAGTTTGGTATTTTACCGACTTATCGTTTTTGAGTTATCGTGTTCACAGACACACGGACACACAATTTTTCTGAAAATGCTTGTTTTGGATACAGGGGACCCTAAAACATATATTTCCGGTGACATCTCGGTATTGAATTTTTGGTTAGAGTGCAATACTTGCTCTATTGTGTATGACCAATGACCCCAAAACAGCGAATGAATTGTTTGGACTGAAGTTGGCAGCGATGCTCGACGGTAAGAAAACGTCAATGTTACTGCGTCTCCGCCACCATATGATAAGCTATATCGTCACGAAATCTTGAATTCATCTGCGGTTTTATGTGCGCCGGTTTTACGACCCTGGCACCTGACCCTGCAGGACAAAGGTTCATAACGTCACGTCGCGAGCGACGACCCGAAAATGAAATTCCTCATGACTTCATTAGCTTTCACTTGTTGTCTAGCCCTGCATACGTACGGCCTAATTACAGGCGGGGCTTCTTTAATAAGCCTGTTGCCATGACGACCGATGTCGAGTTGTTGACCGGTTCTTTTGGTGCTGACGTCTCAGAGTGAACAGTTGACAGTCTATATATTGAGAACTCTGACATTCATATGACATTCTCTACCCTCTATTGCTTATTAAGTGAACAGAGAAGTTCTTTTTTCAACAATTTTAGTAAAAAAAAAAATATTTTTACTTTGACTACTTCGTTGTAGTACATAACCTGAGAGAATAGTATTTTATTCTATCCAAAAATTTGATACCGAGGTTACACCGCATGTTTTGAGACCCCCTGAATTTTAGAGAAAGACTTGTGTGTGAAAAAATACGAAAAAACCCGTTAACTACCAAACTTGATAATTATTTTCACGATGTTCAGTAATCTACGCTTTATGTAGAACAAATTTCGAATATTTTGACTTTCTGTAAAATGGTTCTAACGGTTTTGATTACAATGCTTCTCTATATTTACATGACAAATAAAATGCATTATCTTGAATTTCGTGGGAAATGTCTCTGAAGACTGCTTTATTCTGATATCTGAAATAAGAAACTTTTACAAAAACTAAAGAAACGTCAAAACTCACAATTTGTTTTGGACCTAAACATTTTCATGGTTGTTACTTTCTCTACACGTACATAGACAAGGTATTGTAATGCACCCAAAAATTCGATAGCGTGATTTCACCGGAAATACATGTTTTCAGACCCCTGAATACAAAAAAAAACATTTTTAGAAAAATGTCCGTGTGTGTCTGTGTGTATATGTGTGTCTGTGGGCAGCATAGCTCAAAAATGAAAAGACCGTTAAAAACCAAACTTGGTATTTAAGTTTGGTATCTTCCAAGGATGCGACACGAATATTTTCAAGAAAATCCCCCCACCTCAAACTAGCCTTTACATGGAAAAATTTTCGAAAACTTTGATTTTCTTAAAAATGGCTCTAACGATTTTGATTAAAATCTCGTATATTTAAGATGTTTACTTGATAAATAAAATGTATATGTTGACTTTTCTGGGAATAGCCTCTGAAGACTACTTTACTCTAGATGAATTTTATGGATTTTTGGATAACTGCTAAACCGTAAGAGATGGACAAAAACTTACCACACAGAAAATGTAGAGCACATTAAAACACACACTTTATGTTATATACATTTTTTCCTTGTTTTTGGTTTCAGCTGTGAAAAACATACTTTTCTCATACAGGAATTTGTGAATCACATAGCAACCAGCTTTTGACTATCACTTTAACCAATGGTACTCCTTTATTTCACTTCTACTTACAAGAAAGCAAGTAATAAGACTATTTTGCTAATGTTTTCTCAGTTAGTATGAAGTAAATAGAAGCCTAAGCTTTTTAACGATAATTTTTTCCACAGATGTAGAGAAAGTCATGTGAATGGAACACATCAGTGTATTATATGTTTAAATTTTGAAATACTGTTGCTTTTTTCAAATAGGAAGTCGTTATTCATATTTTTTTCACACTGGTCAAGTAAAGATGACATTTCAGTGGCATTACATAGAGACCAGTTTTAAACGACATCCGGTGAACTCTTGACATCGAATTTTGGGTGAAAAACATTTACTTCTCTTACATATTACAGGTAGAGAGGGAAAAAAAAAAAGCATCAACAGGGTTACGACTTAAAACATTTGATGTATTCCTTTCACATGTTTTTCTCTACATTTTTTTAAGAAATTATTGTTGATAATCTTATTGTTCTATCTACTTCATGACAATCAAGATAAACATTAGCAAAAATTGTCTTATTACTTGCTTCCTTGTAAGTAGAAGAGAAATAAGGGAGTTCACTAAAGGGATAATCAAATCTTTTAAAAATTTGTTGATTTGTTTGTATGGACAGAAGTTGACAATTTCCCGCACGAGAAAAACAGTAGCTCAAGCCAGTAACAAGGAATATCTCTGAAAGGTTCAGGTCTAAGAAATACGAAAGCTACCTGAATTATCTGTTTTAATAAGATCTACATTTTTGTGTATCTCTTACGGTTACTAGTCATGCAGAATTCAGAAAAATTCAACTGGAATAAAGAGGTCCTCAGAGGCTATTCCTAGATATACATTTTATTTGTCAGGTAAATATTGTGATATACGATATTTTTAAGGGACAAGATAGTGTAAATAAACAGAAATTACAGTTGAATTACCACTACTCTTAAAGTATTCAGTTGTTTTTCCAGAATTTTTTATGAATTATTCTATAAATCATGAAAATTATTTCAAGTGTTTGTTTGCATTAATATCTTATGTGGTTGAATCTATAAAAAGTATTTCATTCAGCAGAAAAGTAACAAAACATGTGAATTCATGTTCCTTTTTCTCTGATACTTTGTATGCTTGTTCTTAGTATGTATAATCAGCCATCTTCTGAACCTCAGTTATTTAGCTCCCATACAATTTCATCAGAACTTAAAAAAATCTGATGCGTTACACTCACATCACTTTCTCTTGCTACTCTACAAACAAACTTCTTATGACATATAATTCTTCTTTCAACACGATGCTAATCGAGATAAACATTAGCAGAATTGTATTACTTAGTTCCTTATAAGTAAAATGGAACTAAGGTAATGCACTAGGCTAAAGTGATAGTCAAATGTTTTAAAAGCTGTCGTTATGCGATTGTCATTGCAAATAGCTTCTTTACTGGACCAAGAGTAGAACAAAAGAAAAACGGACACTTCCGTCTGAGAAAAATATAAGTGCTTCACAATTGAAACTAATAACCAGGAATACCTCGAAAACGGTACGCTCCACAAAAAAAACTATATATAGCATAAAGTGTGTGTTTTAATGTGCTCTTCATTTTTGGTGTGGTAAGTTTTTGTCCATCGCTTACGGTTTAGCAGTTATGCAAAATTCCGTAAAATTCATCCAGAATAAAGTTGTCTTCAGAGACTATTCTTAGAAAATTCAAGATATACATTCTATTTGTCAGCTAAATACCGCCAATGTACGACATTTTAATCAAAATGGTTAGAGCCATTTTTGATAAAATCAAAATGTTCGAACAAAGTTCCATGTAAAGGGTAGTTGGGGACTTTTCTTGAAAATCCTCATGTCACATCCTTGGAAGATACCAAATTTGGTATTGAACGGTCATTTCGTTTTTGAGCTCTGCTATCCAGAGACACAGGCCATTTTTAAGTCATTTTTTAAATTCTCAAAACATGTATTTCCGGTGAAATGTTGGTATTGAGTTTTTGGGTGCAATACAATACCTTCTCTAAACCCTTTTGTAAATAGTACATGTAGAGAAAGTAAAAATAGAAGCGAGAAATCAATTCATCTTAAAATTTACTTTTTTTTTAAATTTTCTAGAGTAGAACATTATTTCTCATTTTTCCACTAGTTTTATATTGTGGTTTAATATAATGCTAGATTACTAAAACTGAGTTGGTTTAAAACAAACAAAACAAAATACATAGCATTTAGGTAAAACGGAATAAAGAAAAACTTGTATTCGTGTGTTTCTGGGGCAAATCCACTTGCATCTATTGTCACTGGAAAAACAAAACAGAGCACCTTGCAAAGTGCAACGTCTGCTGAAGATTAAATTGGTATGTGTTCTCTGGCGCAGTCGGTAATCTAGCTCTCTGCAATATCCACACAATTGCAAGGAAAGGAAAACAAATTAGAATACATGAAATAAGACAATAAACCAACAACATATTTTTGGAAACTTCGTCTTAAAACATCAGATGTGATACATTCATATGACATTCACTAGTGAAAAATTAACATTATTGCTTATTACTGTATTATATCCTTGGTAGTCTAAGAGTAAAATGCTATCCTCTGGTTCCGAAGTTTCCGGGTTCAAATCCAGCGAAGGGCAATGGATTTTTTTTTAGGCGTAAAGCCAAGCCAAGTAAAGCCGTTGTCTGTAGACAACCTCAAGCCTGATAAAGAGGCCCCTGTGCAAAATTAAGCGGTCTTTCACACCCAGTATAGAATGGGACGCTGAGAACCACAGTAGTTAAAGAGCGCACATAAAGTTTTATTTCATCATAGATAAGTTAATCCACTCAAATTTTTGATTCTGATATTTCACCGGAAATACATGTTTTGAGGACATCGCAATTCAAAAAAAAATTAGAAAAATGTGTTTATATTCGGGTTATTAATGGTTCAACTTGTTCAATGCTGAGTCATTTTGGGCAGACACTTGAAACGAAATTTCAAATTTCTGTATGGGTTTTTGTGAACATTTTATTGCCGTTATTGTAATAAGAATATCAACTTTAATTCAAATTAGATATTTACTATACAATATATAATTACAACAATGTAAATAATTATATTGCATAATCAAAATGTTCCAGGGCCTCAAAATTTGAGAATTTCCTGCACTGAAAGTTTGAAGTGCACACAAAAGCTTTAAATAGTGTTGTTTCAATAACTTAAATATTATACTTTTAAACGTTAATATCTTAATATATAAAATTAATACATTTTTTCATAAATATACATTTTTTTGAAAAATTGCTTTTTTGTTGTTAGGTTAACGTTGTTCGTTCTTATATTACAATATGTACTGCTGCACATTGATCTTGCTGTAAACATATCATTAGAATAGTAAAGTACTCTGAACGTAAATAAAATTACAATAACTATATTGCGTACTAAGAACTGTAAGTCAGATCGAGAATGTGTGCTGGGAGTACGAGATCTGATAAGTAACTTACAGTTACCCAAGCACTTTTTGAAATACTTGAAAAAACTTTAAAAAAACAATAAATCAAAATTGCTTTTCAATATTTTATTGAACATGAAAAAATTAATTCTCGATGTGAACAAATGAAAGGCTACATCTAAATTATATGGACAAAGCCTTCTTATACACTCTTTTGTTAATGCAATAGATTCTTTACTTGAAGTAGCACATGTTACGTCATTTCCTTATTGTACTGTAAGTATTAATGACCTCTCAAACTCTTACAGTGCTTGTTGCCATGGCAATTAATAAATGAATTGTAAATTTAGCTTACATTACCAAATACGCGTTCACAATGATTAACTTACAAATCAAGTATTTCAGAACTTAGGTTCACTAGCTCGTCCTCTGCTTCAACAGTGAGTATTAAATTCCACAAAAGACGTTAAACTAGATAGTGATTTGTTTTTAAAGGAGACGTAAAACACACACGGGAGTTTTCGCGGAGTGAAGGAAATGAAACTGGTGGCCATTGGAAGTTTTAAAGCGGATCTTGTAGGGCAAGGGGCGGGAACATTCTGATCAAGGTTATTTCGACGTCAAATTGAAATGAAGATCAGCTGTGTTGAACGTGGCTATAAACAGCTGTCGTTAAGTCAATGGGCCATGACCGGGGTTTCCCCGAGTTCTAACACGGTTTCTGTGCACACAACTTTCATATTAAAACAGACCCAGAAACAACAGTCTTCATTCACATTTCTATTCTTATCCATTTATATGATAATCGAGATAAACATAAACAGAAATTGTCTTATTACTTGCTTCGTTGTAAATAGAAGGGAAACAGTGATAGTCAAATGTTTTAATAGTTATTGAAATCCGTTTTTATGCAGGGCCAGGAGATTACAACTTTCCGTGTGAGAAAAGTTTAAATCTGAAACAAATAACAAGGAACATCTCCAAAATGGTCAATTACTAGAAAAAAACGTATATGACATACATTGTGGGTTTTAAAGAGCTCTACATTTTTTGTGGAGTAAATTTTTGTTTATCTCTTACGGTTTACCAGTTACGCAAAATTTAGCAAAATTCATTCAAAATAAAGAGGCCTTTAGCGGCTATTCTCAGAAAATTCAAGATATACGTTCTCTAGCTACTATATGCATAGTACGTCTAAAGAAATCACAATTTTTTAACTCTTGTTTTTGGAAATAAATTTAAACTTTGTATGTATGCCCCGGTATAATTATAGTTTTCTGAAAAATATGATGGCCTTCAAACGGAACCGCACTCCCCTACCACTGGGCTATAACCATTAGTAAACAAAAGACGACCCTGTGCTAGGGGCGAGAAGCAACGTAGTATAATCTGTTTCCTGAAGACTCTGCTTGCAAGTCGAGAATCGTGCCTCAGTTAAGGCAGCAGTAAGTGGAAGACGAGAGTTTGTTTCCTACCGCACACCTTCTAATCCAAAATGTCAAAGTGGAAGAACAGTGGGACAGGGTCATCATGTTCTGACAAATACTGTACCTAAGTTAAGTTTTTATTTATTTTATTGTATAAACGATTAGTTGCAGCAGGACTATCACGGGGAGTAGCAAAACTAGCGATATGTGGAACAACGCTGCCGAGCAGCGAGATGGTAAACTCAACATTTGTTGTCAGTGAGTGTACATGACTAGGAAAGTTATCATGACAGTTAAACACGTGAACAGTTTATTTGTGGAGCATAAGAGGAAGTTAGCGAGTGTAAAATTAGTAAAGAAAGCGAGTTCGGGGTGTGCGCTACCTGCTTGCGGTGTGAGAGAGACAGAAACAGATAAGAAGGTAACGTCGCGACGCCGCTGGTGTTAACAAGCAAGGATGAATATTTTAAGAGAGCGGCGTCGCGTCAACCCCCGGGGCTATTATTTTCTGAGACAGTAATCAATGAACACGAGATCCCCCCCCCCTAGGTTAAGGACTTGCCCGATATAAAAAAGATGAGGTGACGGCGAACGTTTACGGGGAAGCCTGTTTTCTAATGAGCCTGTGCGTGCGTACCTTGTAAAAACTGTATTCTTCCTGCAAGATGGGGCTCCGCGACATCAACTGACAAATTTACGGAAATAAACACCTCTTTTTCAAGTGTAAAAGGAATAAACGACTTTACAGTTTACAGTTATGTCAACATCACTCTCTCTACAATAAGTAGGGAGACTTTTAAGGCTGCAACCATAAATAAGGTGTCGACGTTTCACCCAAAATATATGTTTTGAGCTCCCTGAATAAAACAAGGAGTTGAGTCTGTGTTGGTAAACAGCGTAACTCAAAAACCAAAACTCCATTAAAATGTCAAACTTGAAATTTAAGTTCAGCATATTCCAAGTTTGCGACCAAGAAGGTCTTTTTCCCCCCCCCAAGAAGGTATCCCACTCCAAACTATTCTTTACACGAATAATTTTTCAAAAAAATTTGATTTTCTGAATGTGGATCTGTAGATTTTGATTAAAATGTCATATGTTTAAGATATTTTTATGACAAATGAAATGTGTGTCTTGAATTTTCTGGGAATAGCCTCTGTCTCTTATATAAATGGTAAATCATAGGAGACAAAAAAAAATCTACACAAAAAATATAGATTTTCTTAAAAAAAAATTATGTTTTTTATCTGAAGTTAACCATTTCCGAGATATTTCTTCTCTTTGGTTTAAGGGTTTAAATACTTACACTTTTCTCAAATAGGGAGTCGTTATTTGTTTTTTTTTCAATGACCATGCATAGAAAACGGAGTTTCAATGTCATTAAAGCATTAACCAGCTTTTAAAACATTTGACTATTACTTGAACCTATGGTACTCCCTTATTTCACTTCTACTTACAAGGAAGCAAGTAATAAGAATATTTCTGTTAATATTTATCTTGATTAGCATCAAGTAGATAGAAGAATTAGCTTTTGTAAGAAGTTTTCACTTTCTACACTCGGTTTAAGTTCAGTATAATTTCCTTCAAATAATTGACACATATCACTTAGAAAATAGAAGTTTATTTTCCTTATGGACAGTATCTCCTCTACATTTGTGATATCTGACCGGTAGTTTTAGAATTACCGTGTTGCAGTCAGACCTTTAGTCAATTTTCTGTTGGGACACAATTTCATCAAAGACCAGAAATGTTTAGGTTATGATTTATCTATAGCTTAGTTCTTCAAATCAGCTGTGATAAGTGAAGAATGACTGAAATAAAGTTTACAATTTGTTCGTCAAATGTTGCACATTTAACAACATGTTCGATCATTTCTTTCGTCAATGTCTGTATAACTATACACTTTGTTTAGCTGACTATACATTTCAGTGAGACTTCTTTTACCTCAAATTTGGTTGTATCAACAGTTCATTTTGAACAATCACAGAATACACAACAAATCTCTTTTAGTCTAAAACTCACACAGCATCGAGAAAAGATGTTAGGGAATAAGTAAAGATGTACAATATTTAAATGCTTATGTGGATAAACATGAAGTGAATAAAAAATTAAGCTGTTATAAGAAGACATGGTTTGTAGAAGATTCTGTGGAGTATATGTAAACTAATTGATAAGGTATTTATAGTTTTGGACATAATATGACACATAAACAGTATTTTCAAATAATGCTGTTATTTAAATTCATAATATCAGCTATTCATTTTTAAAAGAGTTGAAAAGGAAGTCGTATAGATTGAGATAAGCATGAGACGTCCAAAAATATCTTAAGAGATAGTCACTAGGACTTCCTCATGATTCTGAGATAAACATTTGACTTTTTTTACATTTTTTGTGTAAGTAAGCACTTATTGTTTAATTTGGAATGTATCTTTGACAGAGAGTAAGTGTATCTCTGATATTTCTTTGTACCTTATTGTACCACCATAAACTTCTCTTGACTGTAAATACCTGCAGGTTTCAACATTCAAGGCTTCTCTCATCTTAGATTTTGCGAGACTTTGTTTTGAACAATCACAGAATACACTATAACAGCTCCCTTATTTCGTCTGAAAAGAAACCATTATTATATAAATAAACTATCAAAGCTATAATTTTGATACATAATTAAAATGTCAATTTTCTTGTGTGTAATAATTGGTATAAATTTCAATTGGTATGTATTTCCAAATTTCATAGACCTATCACCTTAAAGTCCTATCTCGATAAACATGAGGGGAATAGACCAATAAATGTTATAACAAGTTTGTAGAGCAGTTTGCTAAGAGTTTCATGTGAATGTAATACATTATATTTTTATAACTAAACACATGACATGTTACAGAGCTAGTATTTTCAAGTACTGCTGTTAATATAGTTGTATCATTTATTGCTATTCCTTCTTTCAAAAAGAAATGAACTCGTATAGAATGAGATAAACAAATGAGGTCCAAAAAGACCTGAAGAGATAATTATTATGATATCCTCATGATTCTGAAATGAACATTTGAATTTGTTTCAACATATTTGATACAACTAAGTAGTTATTTTTAATTTATAATGTTTTGTTTTTATAGAGTCTATCTCTTACATTTCATTCGTTAATTTCTCTTCTCCGTCAGTAAATTTCTGCGGGTTTCAACTTCCAAGCTTTCTTTAAACTCAGAGTTGGCGGGACTTTGCATCATATAGTTAACATTGAACAATCACAGAATGCACAATATATTTTTTTTTTCGTGTGAAACTAACACAATATTGAGGAAAAATGTTGAGGAATGCGTAATGAAACAATTTCTTTAAATGTCTAGCTCTAAAGTTAAAGTCAATAGAACAATAGGTTCTTTGTAGAGCAGTTTGTGAATAACTTAATGATAATTAAATGCATCATATTTTTACTTTCTCTGGCCCCGTATGTAGAATGTATTGTATTGCACCCAAAAATTCGATATCGAGATTACACCGGAAATACATGTTTTAGGACCCCCTGAGTCGCAGAAAATCATTTTCAGAAACAGGTCCGTGTGTGTGTCTGTGGACAGCATAGCTCAAAAACGAAAAGACGGTTAAATATCAAACTTAGCATTTAAGTTTGGTAACTTCCAAGGATGCGACACGAAGAGTTTCAAGAAAAACTCCCACCTCTAACTACCCCATGGAAAAATTTTCGAAAATTTTGTTTTTCTTAAAAATGGCTCTAAGGATTTTGATTAAAATACCACATATTAAAAATGTTCTATCACAAATATAATGTATATCTTGAATTTTCTGGGAATAGCTTCTAAAGACCTGTTTATTCTGGATGAATTTTGCTTTATTTGATATAACTAGTAAACCGTAAAACATAGGCAAAAACTTACTATACAAAAATATAGATCTTGTTAAAATACACAAGTTATGTCATGCATTCTTTTTTCGTGGAGCTTACTGTTTTTGAGTTATTCCTTGTTATTAATTTCAATTGTAAAATACTTATACTTTTCTCAAATGGGAGTGTCCGTTTTTCTTTTGTTCTACCTCTGACCAAGCAAAGAAACGCTTTGCTAATGTTTATCTCGATTAGCGTGGTGTTGAAAGAAGAATTATCTTTAGTAAGAAGTTTGTTTGCAGGGTAGCTAAAGAAAGTCATGTGAGTGTAACACATCAGATTTTTATAGTTAAACACGTGATATGATAGAGAAATAGTATTTTCAAGTAATGTTGTTAATTAATTGCACATCATTTTTAGCTATTCCTTCTTCAAGCCTTTTTAAAAGAGTTGAAAGGAACTCGCACAGAATGAGATAAATATATGGCGTCTGAAAAGACGTGAAGAAAAGTATGAAAAGATATGTGAGGAGTGGGAGGGGTAATTTGTGAGGCATCAACAATGCCCAGGAAAAGGTATTCTCCTTATAATGATCTGTCTGGAATGAGGATTCCACTCCTTTGTCAAGTCTGTTACTGATACACCAAATATTTGCGTGTGCCTGATTTTAATTGGTAACTTCACGACACGAGCTGCACCATAGAAGGGGGCACTTAAGGAAGTGCTGCCAAGTGCCTAGTGCGCTTTCAAAAACGTGTCTCATATAATTGGTAGGTAGTCTCATTTGATAGGCTGTGAAAACTCAAGGGCTTACAGCTTCTAATGATGTTCCAGCTCGTAGTGTCAGTGGTGACGTCATCACAGGTACAACCTCAAGTACACTTATTTCTGTTATACTAACAACAACACCCTCTGAAGATGCTTTTCAACACATCCATATTGATCATTTTATTTACTGAAATCAGCACTCATTATTTTCACTATACAAATTATAGTTATATATTCTGAATTTATTTTGATGTTACATTTCATCCTCTTTGTATGTTTTAAACTTTTAGTCCAATCTTTTAATTAGAACATTTACAAACATTACACAAATTGGTAAGTTAAGAAAAAATTTTCCCTTCAGGAATATTTTATTATTCAATTTATTAAATTTTATAATACATAGTAATACATTAATCAAAGTTTGAGCTTTAAATATATTACAAAATGTATTTTAAGTTAACTAAAGTATAGTTTTTACAGTATTGTGATGTAAACAAAAAGATGTATGTGACACAGTTGCTTTCCAAAATCCCGCCAGTGGTCTACATATCCCTTAAAATTTCCGGACAAAATGTAACACTTTAACAAACAAAAATCATCTTAAACTGTATCTTTTATCAACTCTTTAAAAGACATATACGTTGATCATAACATTTGTTTACGGATATAAAACCATTTTCACATATAAAATGATGCTTTAAACTCAAAAATAAAAAAATTATGTACTTGATTAGATCATTTTCATGTCTGCAAATCTATCAAAACTACACATTCTCTATAGTTTTAATTTTCTAACTTCTTCGTGTTGATACATTTTTTCTGTTGTAATATTGTCTTTGAAACAGTTCATTAATGCTTTATATATACTAAACATAATCTTTCTTAATTCTGGAAAACAAGCGTAGATATTTATTAAAGTATTAGGAAAACTAAACAATTTAATGATTTTGAATACCAAATCTCATTTGAAGAGGAAAGATATTTGCATAAAAATATAATTAAATTTAACAGGGCAAAAGGCATTGTTAGTCATATATTGAAATCAATTATAATATAGAAATATACAGGGACTGGGTTTTTGAACACATCAGATATACAAAGATTGATTATGACAGAAACCTCCAAGATCAACAGATAGTAAAACATTCTGATATCATGAAGCAATCATAGATTACATCCAAAAATAAAGACACAACCTAGCAGGAAACACATCCACCAAGCGTTACATTGGGACCTACAAGGAAGATGATGGCCATCATTATTACGAGAACGAGGAACGGAAGGGATGATTCAATTCGTTATCGCAGCATTTTGAAAGAAGGAATGGAGAGATCGGTAAACAACTAAAACTAGATAGTATTATACAACGCAACACCGTTGTAAAAATCTGATGTGTTCCATTCACATGACTTTCTCTACATCGCTGTAACGAATTATTGTTAAAAAGCATATTATTCTATGTACTTTATGATAATCGACATTAACAGGAATTGGCTTATTACTTGTTTCCTTGTAAGTAGAAGGAAAATAAGGAACACACTAGGATAAAGTGATAGTCAAATGTTTTAAAAGCTGGTGGCCATGTGGATGAGACCCGTTTCTTTGCAGGGCCAGGAGTTTAGACTTTTCGTATGAAAACTGTTTAAGTATTTTAAAGCGGAAACAAATAACAAGGAATATCTCAGAAATTGTCAATTAAAAAAAGAAGTATGTGACAAAAATTGTGTGTTTTAACGTGCTGTACATTTTCTGTGTGGTAAGTCTTTATCCATCTCTTACGGTTTAGCAGTCATGCAGAGTTTCGTAAAATTCGTTCAGAATAAAGTAGTCTTCAGAGTCTATTCCCAGAAAATTCAAGATATACATATTATTTTTGGGGTAAATATCTTTAATATACGATATTTTGATCAAAATCGTTCGGGCCATTTTTAAGAAAATCAACATTTTCGATAAAAATTCCATGTAAAGGGAAGTTTGGGGTGGGGGGATTTTTCTCAAAATCTTCGTGTCGCATCCCTGGAAGGTACTAAAGTTAAATACCAAGTTTGGTATTTACCGACTTTTCGTTTTTGAGTTATTGTGTTCACAGACACACGGACACACACACGGACACACACACACACGGACACACACATACAGACACACACAGACACACACGGACGGACACACAGACACACACACAGACACACACAGATACACACAGACACACGGACGTTTTACTGAAAATGTATTCTTTTTTGGATACAGGGGACCCTAAAACATGTATTTCTGGTGAAATCTCGGTATCTAATTTTTGGGTGGAGTGCAATACATTCTCTATACACTATGTACATAGTACGTGTAGAGAAAGTAAGAACAGTGTGGAAGTGGATGGTACAATGCTGTTCTGTTGGAAGCAGAACTCCTTCCCTCTGCCGATATTTTTATCAATACAAAGAAGCTTCTCCTTGTGGACTCGGAGAAATCCGATAATCCTTGCCCACTACTCGTTACATGTAGCAATTCTCGTGGGGGGGGGGGAGTCTCCCTGCCTGTCATGTCTCTTCTCCCGCACACCACCACCACCCAATCAATATACACACACACGTCGAGTCGGAAGATTTTCGAAGAATTTTACTTGCCAAAGGACGTTTGGGATGCTGGGGATCAGAGCAGGGGATAAGAGTGACTCAAGTATCCCCGGGGGACACACTCTCCGCTCAACAAAACACCTCACATCATTCCTTACAGCACACACACAAACACATTTTAATTGCATGATAGTTTATGCAACCATTTCGACACCTATACTGTAAGTTCAAAATTGTTGATGTTTATGTAAATAAATTAAAAATTTTCAATGTTTCATCAGTGTATATCTTGAGTGGAGAGTTGAAAAAGGGGAGTGTGTGCCCTAGGCAGTTATTGCACCCTATAAACCTTGAGATGTGAAGTTTAGTAAGCAGGTTTTGCCCCCAGGGTTTGTGATGTACTTAGACCACTCTTGCCAGGATGTACAGCCCCTCCAGCAGTCCTGTATATTACCTCGCAAGGTGCAGAGCCCCTTCCCAACAAACAGCCTTAGAGAGGGTGACTGCGGATGCTCTACGTCGTCAAGTCACAACATCAAGTGTGTCACATATGAGACATACCATTATTTTTGTTTCTGACTTTAGTTTTAAATATTATATTAATTATATCACTAACTCACCAGGTGCGCTGAATTGATGATCACTTAAGAGTAAAAATTATTTGAGTAATCTTTTGTTTAATTTACTTCAGAGTTTCTTCAATTTGCACTCGAAGAATCAAACAATTTTTTTTTACAAAATCAAACATTAAGGATAAGTTTAACACTTTAAAATGATTTTACTTTTACTTTCTCTAGCACGTATGTACAATGAACATATTAAGTAGAGAAGATATTGTACTCCACCAGAAAAATCGACAAGGAGACTTCAGCAGTAATGCACGAGGGCCGTTTTCTTTTTTCAACCTCCGATAGGCTTTAAACAAAAGACATTCATAGAAAACAATTATTTTATTACTAAACGTTTTGTACACTTCTGGTTACTTTTCAACATAATCACCGAAAAGATTGAGACATTTATCGTACCTGTGCACAAGCTTTGCAATACCCGCTTCAAAAAATGTTGCCGCCAATGATTTCAAATGAGCATTGACGTTGTTTTGAAGATCTTGGTTGGTTTGAAAGTGCTGCCCTCCTAGCCACGTCTTCAGTTCAGGGAAAAGGTGAAAGTCGCTGGGTGCCAGGTCAGGACTGTACGGCGGATGATCGAAAATGTGCCATTGAAATTGTTCAAGGAGCCGATGGGTTGTGTGTGGACGAGCGTTGTCATGGATCAACACAATTCCTCAAGTAGTCAGCATTCCTCTTCGTTTGTTTTGAATGGCTCTCCGCAAACGTCATAAAGTACGAAGATCTTCAAAACAACGCCAATGCTCATTTGAAATCATTGGCGGCAACATTTTTTGAAGCGGGTATTGCAAAGCTTGTGCACAGATACGATAAATGTCTCAATCTTTTCGGTGATTATGTTGAAAAGTAACCATAAGTGTACAAAACTTTTAGTAATAAAATAATTGTTTTCTATGAACTTGTCTTTTATTTATAGCCTATCGGGGGTTGAGAAAAAAACAGCCCTTGTATATTTTAGGGTCCTATGAAACCGAATGAATTAATTTTTGAAAATACTTTTTCTGGTGTGTATCTGCGTGTCTGTGGACATCATAACTGAAAAACGGAAAGTCGGTTAAATTCAACTATCTTTCAAGGACGTGACACAAAGATTTTCAGGAAAATCCCACCACCTCAACTACCCTTTACCTGGAACACTTTTTGAAAATGTTGATCTTTTCAATAATAGTTCTAACTACTTGGATGAAAATATATATCCTGAATTTTCTGTAAATTGGCTCTGAACACCTCTTGATTCTGGCGACTTTTGTATAACTGGTATACTGCTTAAAAGTGTACATCTCGTTAAAACACACATAATTATTGCTTCCAACTTTTCTCAAACAGAAAGTCGTCTGTCGTTTGTTTTACAGATTTGACTATTACTTTAGCCTATTGTACTCCCTTATTTCCCTTCTACTTACAAGGAAGCAAGTAATAACACAATTTCTGTTAATTTTTATCTCGATTAGCATCAAGTAGATAGAAGGATAAGCTTTGTAAGGAACATTTGTTTGCAGAACAGATAGAGAAAGGCATGTGAATGGAGCACATCAGATTTTTTTACTTTCTCTACACGTACTATGTACATAGTGTATAGAGATGGTATTGTAATGCACCCAAAAATTCGATATCGAGATTTCATCGGAAATAGACGTTTTAGGGTCCCCTTTATCTACTAAAAGCATTTTTTAGAAAAAGTTCACTGTGTGTGACTGTGAACATGATAACTCAAAAATGAAAAGTTGCAAAATACCAAACTTAGTATTTAAGTTTAGTGTCTTCCAGGTATGCCACACGAAGATTTTGGGAAAAATCCCCCACCCCAAACTACCCTTTACATTGAACTTTTTTTCGAAGATTTTCTCAAAAGTGGCTGTATCGATTTTGATTAAACTACCGTATATTGAAATATTTACCTGACGAATAAAACGTATATTTTGAATTTTCTGGAAATAGCCTCTGAAGACTACTTTATTCTGGATTTACGGAATTTTGCATAACTGCTAAACTGTAAGAGATAGAGAAAAAGTTACCGCACAAAAATGTAGATCACAATAAAACACACAATTTATGTCATATACATTTTTTTCATTCAATTGGCCATTTCTGAGATATCTCTTGTTATGTGTTTCAGATTTAAAATACTTAAACTTTTCTCACACGGAAAGTTGTAAACTCCTGGCTCTACATAGAAAGAGACTTCAACAACATAACAACCAGCTTTTAAAAGATCTGACTATCACTTTAGCCTAGTGTATTCCCTCCTACTTACAAGGAAGCAAGTAATAAGACAATTTCTGCTAACGTTTATCTCGATTATCATAAAGTATAATATGCGTTTTAACAATAATGAGTTACGCAGTGCAGAGAAAGTCGTGTGAATGGAACACATCAGATTATTTTCGATGCTACACCCTAGTATCATCATAACATTTCTGATTAAGATAGTTTAATACAGAATCTTTATAAACAGTTGCTAGTGAAATGCAGGTCTAGAGAGAAGAAGTCGAGTTTTCACATGGGATGTTTGAGTTTTATTGCGTAGATTACCAAGAGTTGATGGCAGGATAAGTCAGAAATCCGCTAAAGGATTTCCTGCTCGGATTCAATCCGTCCTGCAAATCAAATGGCACACCTTCCCCCGCTCAAGTTGTGATACAGAGCGGAACTTGGCAAATGATTGACCTGTCCAGTGTAGCCAACCTTCCACTGCAGAACTTCTGTTCACTCTCTCTCGCTGCTGGGTTATACGTTTAAAACATTTCACGTGACTTTCTCCACCTCTCTTAAATACATTATTGTATACTAGGCTAAAGTGATAGTCAAATGCTTTAAAAACTCTTTGTATGACCACGAGTTCACAAATTTATGAACGAGAAAAGCAAATATATGACATGAATTGTGTGTTTTTTTTTTTACTTTCTCTACACGTATTATGTACATAGTGTATAGAGAACGTTTTGTATTGCACCCAAAAATTCAATACCGAGATTTTACTGGAAATATGTTTTGGTACCTAGAGAATGCCCTCCCAAAAAACATTTCCAGAAAAAGATCTGTGTGTGTGTGTTTTCTGAACACGATAACTCAAAAACTCGGTATTTACCTATGTTTAGCATATTCCAATGATGCGACACGAAGATTTTCAAGAAAATCCCCCCCCCCAAATACCCTTTACATTGAACTTTTCGAAAATGTTGATTTTCTCAAAAATGACTCTTAACGATTTTGATTAAAATCCCTTATATTTAAGATATTTATATGCCAAATAATATTTCTGGAGTTAGCCTCTAAAGATCTTTTTATTCTGGATGATTTTTATTGAATTTTGCATAACTAGTAAAGCGTAGGAGAAACACAAAATCTTACCATACAAAAAATGTAGATCAGGATAAAACACACAAATTATGTTATATACATTTTTTCGTGGAGTTTTAATATATTCATTGTTATTGGTTTCAGCTTTGAAAAATTTATACATTTCTTATACAGGAATTTGTCAACTCCTTTCCATACAAACAAAGGAACTTCAGTCGCATAGCAACCAGCTTTTGACTATCACTTTAACCTATGGTACTCCCTTATTTCACTTCTACTTACAAGGAAACAAGTAATAAGACTAGTTCTGCCAATTTTTTCTCGATTATCATGAAGTAAACAGAAACATAAGCTTTTTAATAATAATTTGTTGCAGAAATGTAGAGAAAGTCATGTGAATGGAACATATCAGATGTTTTACTTTTTCTACACTTACTACGTACATAGTAAGTGAAAGAAAAAAATTGTATTGCACCCAAAAATTCGATATCGAGATTTCACTGGAAATATATGTTTTGATACCTCTAGAATCCGAAAAAAAAAAAAAAAAACATTTCTAGAAAAAGGTCTATGTGTGTGCGTGTGTGTCCGCGTCTGTGGACAGCATAGCTCAAAAACTTGGTATTTAAGTATAATGTCGCGCAGGAATGAGACACAAAGATTTTCAAGAAAATCCCCCCATACCCCAGCTACCCTTCACATGGAAAAATTTTCAAGAATTTTGATGTTCTGAACAATTGCTCTAACGATTTTAATTAAAATTCCGTAAACTTCTTCTAGAATAAACATGTCTTTAGAGGCTATTCTCAGAAATTCAAGATGTGTATTATATCTGATGTAAATATTTTAAATTTATATAGTATTTTGAGCAAAATCATTGAAGCAATTTTAACAAAATCCGAAAATTTGGTAAAAAGAAAAACCCTTATAGTTTTCTCCAAAACATGATGGCACTCAAACGGGACCTTTCACTGGCAATAACCATTAGCAAATAAACAGCAACATGTTCTAGGAGCGAGAGGTAGCGCTGGAGTCTCTGCTTGTAAGTCGAGACTCGCGACTCAGAGACACAGTAAGTGGCAACAACGAGGTTGGGTTTCCAACCGCACACTTCCTAATGCCTTTGGAGGAGGAGTAGGGCAGGGTCAACCGGCTCTCAAAAACACTGTACATGCAAGTGTTTGTAGTTTGGGGCGAGGAGCTATCTTATTCGTTTTTGTGTTTCTTTTCTTTTTTTTTTTTTTTTTAAGCTTAACGCTCTTTAACCTGGTTGGTCGATGAAATGATACACAAGTAATCTCGGGTCTGGATTACTCACCGTACGCGAGGTTCGAACCCGCGACCTGTTGAATGTCAGGCAGGTACGCTACCAGCTCACTGCCCAGGCGGGCTTAAACATCTTTAGAAGAAACTGAACTTGAATACAAAGTTTGTTACTTAACCGACTTATCCTTTTTAGTTATATTTCCCACAAACGTGCGCGCGCAGACATTTCTCTAAAGTTTTTCTTCTTACTCACGGGACTTCAACACCTCATTTCCGCTGAATCGTACGGAATACAATACCTTCTCTACCTACTATGTACGTGTACAGTATTTGGTAGAGAAAGTAAAAACGTTTCTGATGTGTTACGTTCACTTGATTTTTTCCTCCTATTGTTACAAAAACATATTCTTCTATCTACTTGATGCTAATCGAGATAAACATTAGCAGAAATTGTCTTATTGCTTGCTTCCTTGTAAGTAGAAGGGAGTACACTAGGATAAAGGGATAGTCAAAACTTTGAAAAGCCTTTTACTATGTGATTGAAATTCGATTTTCTTTGCATGGCTAGAAGTAAAACAAAAGAAAAGAAAAGAAAAATTCCCGTTTGAGAAAAGTTTAAATATTTTAAAATTAATACCTATAATAAAGAATTACTCGGCAATGGTTAACTATAGAAAAAAATGTTTAGAAAATTGTATGTCTTACCAAGATTTATATATACATATATATTGTATAGTATGTTTTTGCTATCTCTTACTGTTTACCAGTTATATAAAAGTCGTTCAGAATGGAGAAGTCTTCATGGGCTGTTCCCAGAGAATTCAAGCTATAGACTTATCCTTACGGTATTTTAATAAGAATAAACTGAGAAAAGGAAAGTGCTCGAAAGTTTTCCCAAGTAATGGGTGGTTTGTGGTGCGGGCATTTTCCTGAAAATCGTAGTAGTGTCTCATCCGTGGACTTTTCGTTTTTGAGTTATGTTGTACATATATACACATTGACACACACACACACGAAGCTTTTTAAAAAAAATCCTTCTTTTTTTCGTGTATTTCCTGTGAAACCTTGGTATTTTATTTATTGGGTGTAATACAAAGCCTCCTCTACCTACAATGTACGTTATCATAGTAGAGAAAGTAAAACTTTATGTACGTAAACCAAAGTAAAGTAAACTTGACAGTGCACACGCGAAGAGCTGCAGAAAGTGATTCTGCAGTGGAAGGCCCGGCTCCCATGGCCCGCTCGATAAAGAAGGTTTCTCCCTATAGAAAATGTCTACCAATATCAGAAGGACTCCAACTGCACGTGAGATTGTAATGGGATAGTTCCTTACATGTCGTGACGTAATTCCCCCCCCCCCTTGTCTTATCCTGCTCTACCTTTTCCTGCTCCAGGCAGAGCTAATAGTAAAATAACAACACACATGCTCACATATTGTTTTTTAATTTGATCCTGTTTGTAAAACGAATTGGATAAATAAAACATGCACTTTGAAATTTGACCACAATTGTTAAAAGCAATTCTTTCCTTCTTTTTGTTTCATTATTTCTTTCCTTTCTTCTCTCTTCCTCTCTTTCTTCTTTACTTACCTATTTCCTTCTTTCTTTAAATTTTCTGTTCCTCTTTCCTTCTATTTCTCTTTGTATATTTTTGTTTCATTCTTTCTTTCCTTCCTTCTTACCTTCTTTCATTCCTTCATTCTTCATCAATTCTTTCTTTCTCTCTCTAATTTTCTTTATTTTTGTTTCCTTCTTTCTTTCCTTCTTTCTTTCCTTACCTATTTCCTTCTTTCTTCCTCTTTTTCTTTCCTTCTTCCTATTTCTTTCGTTATCTCTTTTTCTTTTTATGTTTGTCTTGCTTTCCTTCTTTATTTGCTTCCTTTTACCTTTTTCCTTCTTTCTTTCAATTTTCTTTCCTTCTATCTTTCTTTGTTTATTTTTGTTTCCTTCCTTCTTTCTTTCTTTTGTTATTTCTATTCTTCCGATTTTCTTTGTTTCTTTCTCTCCTTTTTTCTTCATTTATTTCTTTTTTCCTTACGTATTTTCATTTTTATTTCCATCTTGTCTCTTTTTTTATTTCTCTGCTCACTGTCCTTGTATCAGACGCCTGTTGAGAAGAGACTTTGGATCACAGAGAAGTCAGGATGGCGACAGCCTGGTATGAAAATAAGGCAGAGAAAGATATCAAATGGAAGACACAAAAGTTGATATAAAGCAACTGAATGGCCGGGCAAATCGGAAAAAAAAAAAAAAAAAAAACTGCCGAGAAAATAACTCTATTTTACTATTTCTGTCACACACACACTAGACAGAGAAGATAAATTCGATACAGATATTTCACAGGAAATTCACGTTTTCAGACCCCTGAATATCCCTCAAATATTTAGAAAAATGTCCACGTGTTTGTCTGTGGGCAGCGTAGCTCCCCCCTTACCCTGCACTTGAAGAAAATTATGATTTTCTGAAAAATGGCTCCAACGATTTTGATTAAATGCCACATGATAAAGATATTTGCCTGACAAATAAAACGTATATCTTGAATTTTCTGGGAATAGCCTCTGAAGACTACTTCATTCTGGTTGAATTTTGTATAACTGGTAAACTAGGACAGAAAAACTTTCTACACACATCTCCTTAAAACACACACTTTATGTTATATAAGTTTTTTTGTGGAGTTAGCTGTTTCAAAGATATTCCTTGTTATTGGTTTCAATGTTAATGCACTTAAGCTTTTCTCAAACGGGAAGTTAGCTTTCGTTTCATACCTGTGTTGTTTTATTCTTGGCCATGGAAAGAGAACGGAAGCTCAATGACAATCACATAGCAACCACATTTTAAAACACCTGACTATCACTTTATCCTAGTGTATATCCCTTGTACTCACAAGGAAGCAAGTAATAAGACAATTTCTGTTAATGTTTATCTTGATTAGCATGAAGTAGATAGAAGAATTATCTTTGTTAACCATAATTTGTTTGTATAACAGGCAGAGAAAGTCATGTGAATGGAATACATCAGATTCTCTGTTCGTAAATCTTCGTGTCGCAAGTGGCTATACTGCTTTTGCCAGTTACGAAAAGTAAAATAAATAGAAATGGATTTTAAATTCTTTCTGCGTGTATGTATGATAAATTATTATTCAATTGTAAATTCATCATTTGACTACGAAATTTAAAAATCTGATGTGTTCCATTCACATGACTTTCTCTACATCTCTGCGACAAATTATTGTTAAAAAGCTTATGCTTGTATTTACTTCATGCTAATCCAGAAAAAATTAACAGAAATAGTCTTATTACTTGCTCCCTTGTAAGTAGAAGGGAAATAAGGGAGTACCATAGGTTAAAGTGGTAGTCAAAAGCTGGTTGCTATGTGACTGAAGTTCCTTTGTTTGTATGGACAGCAGTTCATAAATTATTGTATGAGAAAAATATAAGTTTTTCAAAGCAGAAACCAAAAACAAGGAATGTTCTCAAAAACGATGAACTCCACGAAAAAAATGTGTGTTTTAACGTGCTCTACATTTTTCGTGTAGTAAGGTTTTGTCCATCTCTTACGGTTTAGCAGTTGTGCAAAATTCCATAAAATTCATCCAGAATAAAGTAGTCTTCAGAGGCTATTCCCAAAAAATTCAAGATATACATTTTATTTGTCAGGTAAGTATCTTTAATATACGAAATTTTAATCAAAATCCTTAGAGCCATTTTTGATAAAATCAAAGTTTTCGAAAACAATTCCATGTAAAGGGTAGTTGGGGGTGGGGAATTTTTTCTCAAAATCTTTGTGTCGCATCCCTGGAAGATACTAAACTTAAATACCAAGTTTGGTATTTTACCTACTTTTCGTTTTTGAGTTATCGTGTTGATAGACACACACACACACACACACATATACACGGACCTTTTTCCGAAAATGTTTTTTTTTAGATAAAGGGGACCCTAAAACATATTTCCGGTGAAATCTCGGTATCGAATTTTTGGGTGGAGTGCAATACCTTCTCCATATACTATGTACATAGTGCGTATAGAGAAAGTTAAAAAGTGTAGCACAGAGCCATGAAACATGAGAATGGTTTGGACAGCCCTGCTCTTAGCTACAGGAGTGGCTCGGGCGTGAAATTTACTGCCAGGTTTTCCTTCACTCGAAATTGATTCCACTTGCTGCACATGAGACGGATCAGCTCCAGGTAGGGGCTTCTCGAGACTGACTCAGCCGCACAATCACACAGCTTCTCTCACCACTCACATTTCTGACTTTTGCTCTCTCTAGTACGAAAGTGTTGCATTTCACCCAAAAATTCGTTACCGAGAATGCACATTTCAGGGTTCTCCGAATGCAATAAATACTTTTTCCAGAAAAAGGTCCATCTCTGTGTGTGTACCAACAACATAATTAAAAAAACGAACAATTGGTTAAATTCCAAAATTTTAACAATTCAAAAACAGAAAATCTGTTGTATTGCATCATGCCTTACTCTACATCTCTACAACGAATTATTGTTAAAAACCTTATTCTTCTTTCTACTTGATGCTAATCAAGATAAACATCAACAGAAATTGTCTTATTACTTGCTTCCTTGTAAGTAGAAGGGAATACATTAGATAAAGTGATAGTCAAAAGCTGGTTGCTTTGTGATTGGAGTTCCTTTGTTTGTATGGACAGCAGTTGAAAATTGCTGCATGAGAAAAGTTTAAGTATTTTAAAACTCAACCCAACAACAAGAATATCTCGAGAACTGTCAACTCCACGAAAAAATGTGTATAACATAAACAGTGTATTTTAATGATCTCTACATTTTTTCTTCAGTAAGGTTTTGTATATTTCCTACGGTTTACAAGTTACGTAAAATTCTGCAAAACTCATCCAGAATAAACCGGACTTCAGAGGTTATTCTCAGAAAATTCAAGGTATACATTTTATCTGCCATGTAAATATCTTAAATATAAGAAATTTGAATCAAAATCGTTTGATTTGATAAAACAAAAAAATTAGAATTTTTTTCCATGTAAAGGGTAGTTTTTGGTGGGGTGATTTTCTTGCAAATCCTTTCTAAAATGACCCTTTTCTAAAATGATTTTTACGGATTCAAGGGACCTCAAAACACATGTTTCCTGTGATATGTCGGTATAACATTTTTTGGTGGAATACAAAACCTCATCTATACACTATATACATAGTACGTATAGACAAAATAAATATAGATCTCGTTAAAATGCACAATTTATGTATATAACTTTTCGTGAAGTTATCTTTCGTTTCATAGCTATTTATTTTTACTCCTCAGCGTGGAAAGATACTTGAATTCAATGAAAAACGCTAAGTGACAGCTTTTAAAATATTTGACTGTCGGTTTAGCCTTGTGTAATCGCTTATTTCTCATTTACTTATAAGAGTCTATGTAATAAAACGAATTCTGGTAATGTTTACTTGATTATCATTATGTAAATAAAAGAATAATCTTTTGTAAGAACAGTTTATTTGCAGAACACTTACAGAGATTCATGTGAAAGGAACATCAAATTTTTGCCAATCTCAAATATTGTTTTATTTATAACAGGAAAGTCAGATTAATAAGCGGGTACAGAGAGCCAAACTTGAGACTATGAGAATGATGAACTGTCTGTAGATGCAGTAGCTATGAGAAATTTGTCGTGCATATGGCAGTAACAAAGAACGGGAATCTCGGCAGCCAGATGTCGCGGTGACCACCCTGGGCGAAGAGGATATCTCCTCCTACGCAAAGCCCGCCGACAGGTGGGTTCCGGGCCTCATAACCATCCTGCTTCCCCCAATTTGGGAGTGGTCTTAAGACGTTAAACGTTTCTGTCATGGGCCTTCTTTCCTAACATTGTCTAACTTCGGGATGTACAACAACACAAAGAAACTCATATACCTTCTCTACCCACTCTTCTACAAACTACTGCTACATATCTTACTCATGTATCTACTTATCTACGAGAGCCGCTTTTTTTCAAACTCCAATAGGCTATAAATACAACCAAGTTCATAGACAACAATTATTTTATTCTAAAAGTTTTGTACACTTATGGTTACTTTTCAACATAATCACCGAAAAGATTGAGACATTTATCGTATCTGTGCACAAGCTTTGCAATACCCGCTTCAAAAAATGTTGCCGCCAATGATTTCAAATGAGCATTGACGTTGTTTTGAAGATCTTCGTACTTTATGACGTTTGCGGAGAGCAATTCAAAACAAACGAAGAGGAATGCTGACTACTTGAGGAATTGTGTTGATCCATGACAACGCTCGTCCACACAACCCATCGGCTCCTTGAACAATTTCAATGGCACATATTCGATCATCCGCCGTACAGTCCTGACCTATCACCCAGCGACTTTCACCTTTTCCCTGAACTGAAGACGTGGCTAGGAGGGCAGCAGTTTCAAACTAACCAAGATCTTTTCGGTGATTATGTTGAAAAGTAACTAACTATAAGTATATAAAACTTTTAGTAATAAAATAATTGTTTTCTATGAACTTGTCTTATATTTAGAGCCTATCGGAGGCAAAAAAAAAAAAAAAAAAAAAGCAAACAAAAAAAAACAACTCATAATATAAATTACTTTCATTAAGCACTTCGTTGTAGAAGCGAGAAGAATAGAGTAGGATAAAGTCTTGGTCAAACTATCCCCTTGGTTGATGTCACCGGAAATAGAATAGATACGTGGCATTTAAAAAAAGTCTGATTCACATGGCTTTCTCTTCATGTTCCACATACAAGCTTTCTTTACAAAAGCGTATTCTTCTATCTAGCTTGTGATAAACACTAGCAGAAATTGTCTTATTAGTTGCTTCCTTGTAAGTAGCACGGAATACACTAGCATAAAGTGATAGTCATATTGACTATCAAAGTTTCTTGACTTTGCATGGCCAGCTGTATATATATGACATGAAGTATATGTTACTTTCTCTATACGAACTATGTACATAGTGTATAGAGAAGGTGTTGTATTGCACCCAAACATTCCATACTGAGATTTCGCTGGAAATACATGTTTTGAGACCCTTGATTCAAAAATAAATTTTAGAAACATATCCGTGTGTGTGCCTGTCTGTGTGTGTGTGTGTGTGTGTGAGGGGGCAGCATAGCTCAGAAACGAAAAGACCGTTAAAGTCCAATCTTGGTATTTAAGTTTGGTATCTTCCAAGGATTCGACACGAAGATTTCCAAGAAAATCCCCCTACCCCAAACTACCCTTTACAAGGAAAAAATTACGAAAATTTTGATTTTCTTAAAAATGGCTTTAACGATTTTGATTAAAATACTGTATATTAAAGATATTTACCTGACAAATAAAATGTATATCTTGAATTTTCTGGGAACAACCTTTGAAGACTACTTTATTCTGGATGAATTTTGTAGAATTCTGCATAACTGCTAAACCGTAAGAGATGAACAAATACTTCGTACACGGAAAATATAGAGCACAGTAAAACTCAAACTTTATGTTATATAAAATTTTTTCGTGGAGTTCATCGTTTTTAAAATATTCCTGGTTTTTTGTTTCAGCTTTGTAAAACATACTTTCTCATACAGGAATGTGTCAACTCCTGCCCATACAAACAAAGGAACTTCAGTCACATAGCAACCACCTTTGACTATCACTTTAACCTATGGTACTCCCTTATTTCGCTTCTACTTACAAGGAAGCGAGTAATACGACAATTTCTCTTGATGTTTATCTTGATTAGCATCAAGTAGAAAGAAGAATAAGGTTTTTAACAATATATATTTCATATGCGCGCCTTCATGTTGTCTGTTGGTGTTTTGTACTCTGTGCATCTGCCTTTCATCAATGTTTAATTCTCTACACCTGTACAAGAAAATGCTTTTAACAAAAGTTGTTTATCCCGCCTGGTTAGCGTGGTGGTAGCGTGTCTGCCTCACATTCAACAGGTTGTGAGTTCGAATCTCGCTTAGGGAGAGTTTTCCGGAAAAGGTTCTTTCGGGGTTTTCCCGTATTCTGAGAGTAACTTTAAGCTCCATGGACCCTGAGATCATTTGAGTATCATTTCACCAATTTCATTCATCGTCCGATATGACCAACCAGGTTAAAGGACGTTAAGCTACAAAAAAAGTTGTTTATTTTTGACGAGGAATAAGGAAACAAAATAAAAACTGTGACGTGTTCCATTCACATGACTTTCTCTACATCTCTATAATTATTGTTGAAAAGGTTATTCTTCTATTTGATACTAATCAAGATAGAATTGCTTTCTTGTAAGTGGAAGGGACAAAATGGAATACACTAGCATAAAGTGATAGTCATATCTTTTTAAAGCTCGTTGTTATGTGGATGAAATCCATTTCTTTGCATTGCCATGAGTTGACAAATTCCAGTAAGTGAAACGTTTTTAAAACAGAAACCAATAACAAGGTGTACCTAACAAATGTTCAACCCTAGCAAAAAAATGTATGACATAAATTGTGTGTTTCAAAGAGATGTACATATTTTTGTCTATCTCTTACGTTTACTAGTCGTCAAAATGCAGCAGCACTCCAGAATAAAGAGGTTTTCAGAGGCTATTCCCAGAAAATTGAAGACATACAGTTTTTTCAAGTAAATATGTTTAATATGCTGTCATTTTAACCAAAATTTAGACACATTGTTGAGAAAATCAAACTTTTCGCAACTTTTTCGATGTAAAGAGCAGTTGGAGATGGAAGCACTTTCTTGAAAATCTTTGTGCGCATCCTTGAAGGACACTTAACTTAATTACCAAGTTTGGTATTTAACCGACTTTTGTGTTTTGGGTTATGCTTCCACAAACACACACACAGAGACTTTTTCTAAAAACTGTTTTTCTCATTCAGGGGGTTTCACAACATGTATACCCTGTGAAATTTCGACACCGAATTTTTGTGTGGAATACTGTACCTTATCTACCTGCTATGTGCACCGTACGTGTAGAGAAAGTAATACAGCTTCATGAAACATTTTAAACCTAAGGGGTGGTGTAAGGCTTTTAGAAAATGCTGAAGTTAAAATACAATTTGGTGTTTAAGGGGTATTCGATTTTGAGTTATGCTGTTCACACACACACACACTTTTCTAAAAAATGTTTTAAGTTCTCGGCTACTCAAACGATATATTTCCTATGAAATTTTGAATCAAATTTTTGGGGGAAATGCAATGCTTTCTTTGTCTGCTTGTAGGTGGTAGAGAAACTAAAAATGAAAGTTTGGTTGAAACAAACTGGTACTTCATATCCAAGAAGCATTTTTAAGAAATCTCGCACCCAAAACTACGCTTTACGTGGAAACATTTTCAAAAGTGGCTCTAATAGTTTTGATTGAAATGAAGTAAGTTATTTTCGTGACGAATGTAATGTGGTAGAGCAAAACAGTGAGACAAAAAGCTGCTACATTCCAATAAACGGTACTTGTTTATTCACGTCACGTGACCTCAAGGTGTTGTTTTTCTCGAGTAAAGTTTGCCCCACATTTTTCAGTTGCTGATGACGCAGGAGGTTAGCGGGCCATGTCTCTCTCTCTCTCTCTCTCTCTCTCTCTCTCTCTCTCTTTATTGAATGTTCCCTGTTTACTTAGCACTGCAATATTCCCCCTCTAATATTTCTCTTCAATTATCCTCAATTTTCTCTCCCGCGGCTCCTGCTTCCTCTCGGAAAAGTAAAAGAAAAATATTCGCTCGTCGCTACCAACTTCCGCTTGCACCGAAATCTGGCTGTAAGGAGGATGTCTTCAAGCTCTTTCATTAGAAACAATAATCTCCATAACTAAAGGAAACCTTTTAAAGAATCTAATGCGTTAACACTCACATTACTTTCTCTACTCACTCTACTAAAAGCTATTCTGCGACGACTTTAAAGTTACCCTCCCTTTGCATCTATTGTGTTCTACTCAAATGACTTCCTGTACATAAAAGCTTATTCTTTTATCTACGTCATGCTAATCGAGATAAACATTAACAGAAATTGTCTTATTACTTCCTTCCTTGTAAGTAGAAGTGAATACACTAGGATAAAGTGATAGTAAAATGTTTTGGAACCCCTCTGTGGTCGGGAGGTCAGAGCTGATTTTTCACTTGCAGGTTTCGGGTTCGATTCCCAGCTGGGAATTTTTCTTTAACCAATTATTCCCTATCTCCCACAAAGTGAGGACTTTCTCTACATTTTGTAACAACTTATTGTCAATAAGCTTATTCTTCTATCTGTTTCATGCTAATTGAGGGTGAGTGTGTGTGTTTGAAGAAAAAGAACCTATACTCAATGAGTTGTTTTTCAAGTCAGAGCTCCCGAAAATAAATGGCGTGTTATTTATGGACACTCTTTAACTGCTGTGCTTCTCAGCGTCCCATTCTATACTGGGCGTGAAAGACCGCTTAATTTTGCTCAGAGGCCTCTCTATCAGACTTGAGGTTCTTTCACGTGCCGTAAATCGGGACCCACGGCTATACTTCCCTTCCGAAGGAAGCCATTCTAAAGATTTTTACACCAGAAAACAGGCATCGTCCTCCGCCGGGTTAGAACCCGTGACCTTGGGCATATGAAGCTAGCATGGTAACCATTACACCACGGAGGGATACATAAGCTCCCGATATGACCATAGAAGTTAAAAGTGGCTATATAAATATAACAATTAAAAGTATTTTAAAGGTCATTCACCCTGTGATAAGATTGAAACTCGGTTCTATTTGCATGGCCAGGAGAAAACAAAAGAAAAACTAAGGACGAATTCCCGTTTGAGAAATATGTAATTATTTTAAACTTGAAAGCAATAACAAGGGATATGTTTAAATGGGCACAAAAAGAGTCTGACACAAAGAGTGGGTTTCAAGTTCTTGTGGACCAAGTGTAGGTCTGTCTGTCTCTTACGCTTTACTAGTCATGCAAAATTAAACAAAAACACCCTCAATAAACAAGCCTTTACAGGCTATTCCTACAAAATTGAACATATACATTTTTGAGAAAAACCAACATTTCCAAACTTTTTCCAATTAAGCAGTAGTTTGTGGTGTGAGATTTTCTTAAAAATTGAATCTTTTTGTAATCTTGGATGATACTTAATATAAGTACCAAGTTTGGTATTTATATATATATATATATATATATATATATTTGGTATTTTGTTTGAGCTATGCTGTCCACAGAAACACACACACACACACAAACATACACACTGGCCGTTTATCTAAAAATGTATTTTTTGGGAGTCAGGGGAGCTCAATATATATATATATATGGGGTGAAATCTCGGCATTCAGTTTTTGGGTAGAATGCAATACCTTCTCTATACACTATATACATACTTAGTACTCCAGAGAAAGTAAAACTAGAGCACTCAATTTATGTTTTATATATACATATACGTATATATTTTATATATATATTGTAGTAAAGTATTTTCTTCTAATCGGTATTAATTTTAAACTAATTAAATTTTTCTCAAACGGGAGGCCATCTTTGGTTTCATCTGCTTGTTTTTTTGTTGTTTTTTTTATTCTTTTATTTAAGAAGCCCCCTTTAACGTCTAAAGCTATATCGGGGGCTTTGCATTAGAAACAACTCGTTGGGTTTAAATCGTTTTATTTTCCTCAAACACTCTCATATAGTACTTCCAGACTCTGTAGGGGATAGGGAATACTTTTGGTTAAAGGAAAACTCCCCGCCCCAGCCGGGAATTAAACCCGGGACCTCCGGGTGAAAAGCTCTTTTCTTTTATTCCTTCCGTGAAAAGCGAACCGAATTTCAATTGTTGCACATGGCAACCAACTGTTAAAATATTTGAGTATCGCTTTAGGCTGTGTATTGCCTTATTTCACTCCTACTTACAGGGGATTTCTGTTAATGTTTATCTTGATTAGCATCAAGCAGGTAGAAGAATAAGCTTTTGTAAGAACAGTTTGTTGGGGACCAAATGTTACTGTGTATAGTGTTGGGTTTTGTCATATAGTTCAGAAATAAAATACTAGATGGCAGCAGCAGCAGCGTGTGCTCTAATAAGCCCTGTAACGAGGTAGTTAGAATAACAAGGAAACAAAACAAATCCCACCATTAGAGTTCTCGCTAAACTTTTCCTTCTTCCATAAAGACATATGTCGATAAGTTCTTTGTGTTGTGCTTGTTTGTGGTAAGGTTTCCCAGCCTGCGGGGATTCTTACAGATTACTGCGCCTGCGTCCAAACTGGTAACGAACCAGCATCTTTAACGTAACCAGTTTCACCAACAAATCTTGAATATTAACACAATATTGACGGAATCCAAACTTGACATGACCTTCTCTAGCTGCTCTACAAACTTCTTACAAAAGATTATTCTTCTTTCTACACAATGCTAATCGAGATAAACATTAGCAGAATGTTCTAATTACTTAGTTCCTTATAAGGAGAAGGGAACTAAAGGAATGTGCTATGTTAAAGTGATACTCAAATGTTTTAAAAACTGTCATTATGCGATTGTCATTGCAAATCGCTTCTTTGCTTGGCCACTTCCTGTATGAGAAAAGTATAAGTACTTCACAACTGAAACTAATAATAAGAAATATCTCGAAAACGGAGAACTCCACGAAAAAAATATATATGACATAAATTGTGTATTTCAATGTGTCTATCTCTTACGGTTTACCAGTTATACAAAATTCATCAAGAATAAACAGGTCTTCAGAAGCTATTCCCAGAAAATTCAAGATATACATTTTATTTGGAATGTAAATATCTTTAATATACGAGAGTGTAATCAAAACCGCTCCAGCAATTTTTTAGAACATCAAATTCTCGAAATTTTCTTCCATGTAAAGGGTAGTTAGGGGTGCGGATTTTCTTGAAAATCTTCGTACATACCAAACTTAAATACAAAGTTTAGTATTTAACCGCCTTTTCGTTTTTGAGCTACGCTGTGCACACACACGCACACATACAGACCTTTTTCTGAAACTGCTTTTTTAGGATTCAGGGGATCCGAAAACTTGTATTTCCAGTGAAATCCCGACATCGAATTTTTGGGTGGAATACAATACTTCTCTATCCACTATTTGCATTGTACATACGGGGCTAAGGAAAGTATAAAATTGTGTCCAAAACCCTTGTGTTATACTCACTAGACTAAAGTTTGTTACTGGTTATGCAAACCATTCTTACGAAACTTAATACTTTTAAAGCTGAAACTAATAACCAGCAATATCTTAAATACGACCAACTCTACGAAAAAAAAATGACATAACATAAATTGTGTGTTTTAACATGCTCTACATTTTTTGTGTGGTAAGTTTTTGTACATCACTTAGGTTTAGCAGTTATGCAAAATTCCGTAAAATGCATCCAGAATAAAGTAGTCTTCAGAGGCTATTCCCAGAAAATTCAAAATATACATTTTATTTGTCAGGTAAATATCTTTAATATATGATATTTTAATCAAAATCGTTAGAGCCAGTTTTGAAAAAAAAAATCGGAAAAAGTTCCATGTAAAGGGTAGTTGGGGGTGGAGGGATTTTCTTGAAAATCTTCGTGTCGCATCCTTGGAAGATAACAGACTTAAATACCAATTTTCGTTTTTGAGCTATGCTGTCCACAGACACACAAACACACACACACATACACACACACACACACACACACACACACACAGGCACACGGACGTTCAGGGGACCCAAAATGTTGTTTTTTTCAGGTGAAATGTTGGTATGTAATTTTTGGGTGTAATGCAATACCTTCTCTATCCACTATATAGGTACATTGTACATACGGGCTAGACAAAGTAATAAATAAATATTGCCTCTATTAGTATATAATACTTAGAGAATGTATTGCATTGCGCCCAAAAATTCGGTACATGAATTTCTTGGGGAAAACAACTTATAGGGTCTAATGAATTAGGGGAAACATATTTTTATAAAAAGCTCGTTCATGTGTGTGTGTATGTGTGTGTGTTTGTTTGTGCGCGCGTGTGTGTCTGTAAACAAGAAAACTCAAAAGTAAAATTCTGTAAATACCATTCTTGAAATTTCAGGTTTTCAAGAAAATCCCATTTCAAAAATCTACCATTTAAACGGAAAACTTTTCCAAGCATTTTCTTTTTCTCAAAAACGGCTCTCACGATTTTGATTAAAGTATCATATTAAAGACATTTATAGGACAAATAAAATGAATATTTTGAATTTTCTGGGAGTAGCCTTTGAAGGTCTTTTTGTTCTGGATGACTTTTGTATGACTAGTAAACCATAAGAGATAGACAAAAACTTACTACACAAATACCGTACATCTTGTTAAAACACACAATTTATGTTATATGTATTTTTGTGTAGAACTAACCATTTCAGTTATATTGCCTGTTATTGCTTTCAATTTTAATGTAACTTTTCTCATACAGGAAATCCTCGTTCTTTTCATATCTCTTTGGTTTTTATGCTGGCCATGGAAAGAAAGAATTTTAATGATATTCGCATAGTGACAGTTCTTTAAGCATTTGACTATCACTTTGACCTAGTGTACTCCCTTATTTCCCTTCTACTTACAAGGAAGCAAGTAATAAGACTATTTCTGATAATGTTTATCTTGACTAGCATCAAGTAGATAGAAGAATAAGCTTTTGTAAGAATAGTTTGTTTACAGAACAGGTAGAGAAAGTCATGTGAATGGAACACATCACATTTTTACTTTCTCTACACGTGCTATGTACATAGTGTATAGAGAAGCTATTGTATTGCACCCAAAAATTCAATACCGAGATTTCACCGGAAATGCATGTTTTGGGTCCCGTATGTATAAAAAAAAAAGCATTTTCAGAAAAAAGGTCCGTGTTGTATGTATGTGTGGGTGTCAGTTAACACGATAAGTCAAAAACGAAAAGTCGGTTAAATACCAAACTTGGTATTTAAGCTTAGCATTTTATAGGGATGCGACACGAAGAATTTGAAAAAAATTCCCCCAACTCAAACTACGCTTAACATGAAAATATTTTCGAAAATGTTGACTTTTTCTAAAATGACCCTAACGATTTTGATTAAAACATCCTATATTAAAGCTATTTACATAAAAAATGTATATCTTGAATTTTTTGGGAATAGCCCCTGAAGACTACTTTATTCTGGATGGCTTTTACGGAATTTTGCATAACTGCTAAACTGTAAGAGGTAGACAAAAACTTACTTTATAGAAAAAACACAAAATTTATGTTACCTACAATTTTTTTCGAGGAATTGATCGTTTTTTAGATATTCCTTGTTTCTGGTTTCAGCTTTGAAAAACTTTTACTTTTCTCATAGAGAAATTTGTCAACTCCTGTCCATACAAAGGAACGTGAGTCACATAGCAACCAGCTTTTGACTATTGCTTTAACCTATGCTACTCCTTTAACAATAATTTATTGTAGAGAAAGCCATGTGATGTTTTGTGTAGCAATATTTCCTTGTAACGACCACACGAGACTTGCTGTGGCCTGTTAAAGCAATGCCAAGTAAACTCGAGGCAGTTTCCTGCCTTATCGACACATACACTGCAAGGACGTGAAGAATACACAAAGAAGAGAGGATAATAAATCACGAGGGAAGCAAGAGAAATCATTCATCTTGTCCTGCCAGACGCCTCCGGGAAAACCTCTCATATTAAATGTGTTCGGTTTCCGGGCAGTACGGCCTTCGTATCCCGTTCTTCGACACACAAGTGCATTTTGTAATTCTGATAAACAAGGAAAAGGTTCTTTTACATCCTATGCCACTGCTAGCTTTAATAGACTTTCTCTACATCTCTGCAACAAATTATTGTTAACAAGCTTATGCTTCTATTTACTTCATGCTAATCGAGAAAAAAATTAGCAGAAATAGTCTTATTACTTGCTTCCTTGCAAGTAGGAGCGAAATAAGGGAGTACCATAGGTTAAAGTGGTGGTCAAAAGCAGGTTGCTATGTGACTGAAGTTCCTTTGTTTGTATGGACAGCAATTGACAAGTTCCTGAATAAGAAAACTATAATTTTTTTAAAGCTGAAACCAGTAACAAGGAATATCTCAAAAACGATCAACTTCACGAAAGAAATGTATGAAATAAATTGTGTGTTTTAATGTGCTCAACATTTTTTGTGTGGTAAGCTTTTGTTCATCTCTTACAGTTTACCAGTTATGCAAAATTCCGCAAAATGCATCTAGAATAAAGTAGTCTTCAGAGGCTATTCCCAGAAAATTCAACATATACATTTTATTTGTCAGGTAAATATCTTTAATATATGGTATGTTAATCAAAATCATTAGAACCATTTTTGAGAGAATCAAAATTTTCGAAATTCTTTCCATGTAAAGGGTAGTTTGGGGCGGGGGAATTTTTCGCAAAAATCTTTGTGTCGCATCCCTGGAAGATACTAAACTTAAATGCCAAGTTTGATATTTTACCGACTTTTCGTTTTTGAGTTATCGTGTTCACAGACACACGGACCTTTATCTGAAAATGCTTTTTTTGGATATATGGGACTCTAAGACATATATTTCGGTATCCAATTTTTGGTTGGAGTGTAATACTATCTCTATACACTATGTACATGGGACGTGTAGAGAAAGAGAATAAGAGACGTTTGTAGGTAGATAAAGTCATGAGAATGGAACACTTTGTGATGATACAAGAGTCTTGGATCCTAAAGGACGCGCGCGCATGGTAAGATTACGCGCGGGTTTTTGCGACGCGCTCACTTGATGATGATGATGGTCTGGAGCAGGGAGATAAGGGCCTCTCAGGTAACTGCCGATATTCCCACCAGGGTTAATGCAATCTCCCGTCACGTAAACATACCTCGCTCGCACAACTTCATATCAATTATATTCCCACAATTTCAGTGCAAACATCTCTTCCTCTACACATAATGTATAAAGAAAGTATTGTATTGCACCCAAAAATTCCATACCGAGATTTCACCGGAAATATGTGTATCTTGAATTTTCTGGGAATAGCCTCTGAAGACCTCTTTATTCTGGATGAATTTTGCATAACTGTTAAACCGTAAGCGATGGACAAAAAATTACCACACGTTTAAACACTTAATTTATATTATATAGGAGTTGATCATTTTTTTTTTTAGATATTCCTTGTTATTAGTTTCAGCTTTAAAATCCATACTTTTCTCATACAGCAATTTGTCAACTCGTGTCCATACAAACAAAGGAACTTCAGTCACACAGCAACCAGCTTTTGACTATCACTTTATCCTAGTGTATTCCCTTCTACTTACAAGGAAGCAAGTAATAAGACAATTCCTCTTAATGTTTATCTTGCTTAGCATCAAGTAGATAGAAGAATAATCGATGGCAGGAAAGTTACTTGTAATATTTTTGTGAATGAAACTCTACTATATACAAGGGTCATCCGAAAAGTAACAGACGATTTGATATAACTAAATAACAACTAAAGTTATCAACACAAAACTTTATTTACAAAGTTACACTACCTTACTCTATTTCTCAACATTGCTATCAAGGTATTTATTGTCACGTGGTACAGATGTTATACTCCTCCACCGCTAAACATCTGAGCCAAGATGTTGAGTGAGGTCTTCATGACTGGCAAATCTTTTCCATCCAAAAAGTCATGTACGGTGTCCAAAGTGAAACACCGGTTTTTCTGAATTCTTTTATCAACATTTCCTTTCAACTGCTCCATAACGATTGATGAACGGTCTTTATCGTACACACTGTTATATTCTTCCTTGATTACTGTAAATTATGTGTCATTTCCTCACTGAAGACTCGTCATTGCATTATCACTATACACTTGTGTTATTTGTCTGTAAACATCAGTTGGCCGAAAATTTTATGTGTTCAAAACGCTATTTCACATAATTTTGTCTACTAAACAATCCTACAAAAGTTTATTGCTTTCTCTCCGAACAATATACGAGGGCCATCCAGAAAGTGACGTAACTAAATAATAACAAAAGTTATCAACAGAAAACGTTATTTACACTACCTTACTCTATTTCTCAACGTAATCGTCATTGCTATCAAGGTATTTATTGTCACGTGGTACCAGTTTTTCAATGCCAATGTTATACTCTTCCATCGCCAAAGAACTTATTATTTTTTTTAATGCAAAAAGTGTTCGGCGAACTGATATTTATAGGCAAATAACGCAAGAACAATTGTGTGCGATGAAGACCAGAGTGGAAGTTCATCAATCGTTATGGAGCAGTTGAAAGCAAATGTTGATAAAAGAATTCAGAAAAACCGGTGTTTCACTTTCGACACGTACATGACTTTTTGGATGGAAAAGATTTGCCAGCCATGAAGACCTCAACATCTTGGCTCAGATGTTTAGCGGTGGAAGAGTATAACATGTGTATTGAAAAACCGGTACCACGTGAGATAGTAACTTTGGAAGCAATATTTTAGAACATGTCTGAATATTTTTTGTCCTTAAGTCTGTTCATGTTATCTGCTGGTCAAATAGGAGCACAAAACACACATTATTACAATAATGGAAGAGGGGAAAATACCGAAAGAGGGGTTGCACTGGATTGTTGCAGTTGGCAAATATTTGGAGACACGGCGGGGGGGGGGGACTCACCACTTAGAGTAACAAGCCCGATAATGCCCGCCCCAAAACTCACGATTTTCTGGCCAGCATTTGTTTCTGGTAGTCATGGCAACTTCTAGATATTGGTCTGTTTTCTCATCTTGACTTTCGCTTCAGTCGGACAAATCTGTGTGACCCTGGGGGCTCATATATTCCTTGTATGCGCGTGTTCCTTTTCCAAGATCAGCTTTAAAATAGTTGCCTTATGATACAAATCCACGGGTTGACAACACCCATGTTCTGGAAACGTTGTATAGTCTGTGAGCGAAAAATCTGATGTGTTACACTCACATGGCTTTCTCTAGGTGTTCTACTAACTTCTTACATTGGATAATTCTTCTTTCTCCACAATGATAATCGAGATAAACATTAACAGAATGTTCTTATTACTTAGTTCCTTATAAGTAGAAGGCAACTAAAGGAATGTGCTATGCTAAAGTGATAGTCAAATGTTTTAAAAGCTGTCGTTATGCGATTGTCATTACGAATCGCTTTTTTGCTTGGCCAGGAGTAGAACAAAAGAAAAACGGACACATAATGCCTGAGAAAAAGTACTTCACAACTGAAACCAATAACAAGGAATATCTCTGAAACGGTTACCTCCACGCCAAAAATGTTAAGTACATAAATCGTGTGTTTTGTCGAGACCTACATTTTCTGTGCTGTAAGTTTTAGTTTATCTCTTACGATTTAGCAGTTAAGCAAAATTCGGCAAAATTCATCCAGAATAAAGGGGCCTTCAGAACTTATTCCCAGAAAATTCAAGATATACATTTTGAGTGGTATGTAAATATATTTAATATACGGGAGTTTAATAAAAATTGTTAGAGTCATCTTTTAAAAAATCAAAATTTTGGAAAGTTTTTCCATGCTAAGGGTAGTTGCACGTGAGGGTTTTTCTTCAAAATCTTCGTGTCGCATCTTTGGAAGAGGCCAAACCTAAATACCAAATTCGGTATTTAACGGTCTTTTCGAATTTGTTCTATGCTGTCTACAGACACACACGAACCTTTTTCTGAAAATCTTTTTTTTTTTTTTTGACTCACGGGTTCCTAAAATATGTATTTCCGGTAAAATCTTGGTATCGACTTTTTGGGTGGAATACAATACTTGCTCCATACACTATGTACGTAGTACGTATAGAGAAAGTAAAAATTATCAGAATGCTTGAGAAATGTTTAGCTCTTCTACTGTATAGTAACGAGAGATTGTATTGCATTCCTCCCTAAATTTCGATACCAAGATGTTCCCTGAATACACCGACTCCGTAAACACCCAGTAAAGTACCGAACTTAGTGTTTTCCAAGGATGCCTCGCAAGGATTTGTAAAGAAAATCCCACCACTACAAACTACCCCTTACATAGATCTTTTATTTTCTCAAAAATGGCTCTTAACGATTTGGATTAAAATACCATATATTAAATATATGTACATAACAAATAATATATATATTATGAATTTTACATAGCTTGTAAGCCGTAAGATATAGACAAAAACTTGCTACACAAAAATGTATATCTAGTTAAAACACATAATTTATTTCATACTTTTACGATTTTTTTATAGAGCTGGCCGTTTCTGAGATATTCTTTGTTACCGGTTTGCACTTTAAATTACTACTACTTTTCTCATACGAGGATTTGTAAACTTGTAAATATTCAAACAAGGAATTTGAACCGCATAGCAACCAGTTTGGCTATCGCTTTAGTCTGGAGTATTCCCTTCTACTTACAAGAAAGCAAGCAATAAGACCATTTTGATAATGTTTATCTCGATTAGCATCAAGTAGATAGAGGATAAAGCTTGTTAACAATAATTTGTTACAAAGATGTAATGGAAGTCATGTGAATGGAACACATCATTTGTTTCTTGTGTTCGTGGAAATGCTTAAAAATCTATAAAAATCACGGTTTATAAAAATGTGACTATCACTTTATCCTATTATAGTCTTCTTATATCTACAACGAAATGTGTAATGAAAGTTTATCTGTATTATCAACAAGTAGATACAAGAATAAGATTTATAAAAATCTGATGTGTTCCATTCACATGACTCTCTCCATATCTCTGCAATAAATTATTTTTAAAAAGCTTATGCTTTATTTACTTCCTGCTAATCGAGAAAAAATTAGCAGAAATAGTCTTATTTCTTGCTTCCTTGTAAGTAGAAGCGAAATATGGGAGTAGCATAGGTTAAAGTGATAGTCAAAATCTGGTTGCTATGTGACTGAAGTTCCTTTGTTTGTATGGACAGGAGTTCACAAAGTCCTGTAGAAAAATATAAGTTTTTATAGCTTAAACCAAAAACAAGGAATATCTCAAAAACAATCAACTCCACGAAAAAAATGTATACAACATAAATTCTGTGTTTTAATGTGCTCTACATTTTCTGTGCGGTAAATTTTTGTCCATCTCTTACGGTTTAGCCGTTATGCAAAATTCCGTAAAATTGACCCAGAATAAAGTAGTCTTCAGAGGCTATTCCCAGAAAATTCAAAATATACATTTTATTTGTCAGTTAAATGTCATTAATATACGATATTTTAATCAAAATTGTTAGAGCCATTTTTTAGAAAATCAAACTTTTTGAAAAACGTTCCATGTAAAGGGTAGTTTGGGGTGGGAGGATTTTTCTCAAAATCTTCGTGTCGCATACCCGGAAGATACTAAACTTAAATACCAAGCTTGGTATTTTACCGAGTTTTCGTTTTTGAGTTATCGTGTTCACAGACACACACATACGGACCTTTTTCTGAAAATACTTTTTTTGGATACAGGGGACCCTAAAACATATATTTCCGGTGAAATCTCGGTATTGAATTTTTTGGTGTAGTGCAATACCTTCTCTATACACTATGTGTAGAGAAAGTGGTGATGTGACTATCACTTTATCCTACTGTATTCTTCTTCTTACATCTACAAGGAAATGTGCAATGAAAGTTTATCAACAAGTAGGTACAAGAATAAGATTCTGAAACGACATGAAGCTAGGGACCCGCATGCAGGTTGCTGAGGGTAGAGTTGTAAATTTCCCCAAAGCTGGCTCGAGAGGTCGTTACCTAGAAGCTGATATCTCCAATCGAATTTCCTGCAGTCATCAGCTAGCTAGGTACATTCACATGCTGCGACCTTTCTCTTTGTTCGCAGTTTTACCACACAGAATTCGTGTAGCTACTCTACAAACTTCTTACTTGTGGAACTAAGGGAGTACACTAGGCTAAAGTGATAGTCAAATGTTTTAAAAGCTGTCGTTATGCGATTGTCATTGCAAATCCCCTCTTTGCTTTTACTGATTATTCTAAATTAAACAAAATTCATCTAGAATAAACAGGTCTTTAGAAGCTATTCCCAGAAAATTCAAGATATACATTTTATTTGTGATAGAAATGGCTTTAATATGTGGTGTTTTAATCAAAATCGTTAGAGCCTTTTTTAAGAAAAGCAAAATTTTCAAAAATGTTTCCATATAAAGGGTAATTAGGGGTGGGGGGATTTTCTTAAAAATCTTCGTGTCGCATCTTTGGAAGATACCAAACTTAAATACCAACCGTCTTTTCATTTTTGAGCTATGCTGTCCACACACACACACACACACACACACACACACACACACACACACACACACACACACGGACCTGTTTCTGAAAATGCTGTTTTTTTTACTCAGGGGGTCCTAAAACATGTATTTCCGGAGAAATCTCGACATGTAATCATTGGGTGGAATGCAATACCTTTTGTAGCTACTATGCAAATTGTATGTACATACGTGCTAGAGGAAGTAAGTCCTGAAAATAACTAATGGTTTGGGTTAAAATGGCGTAAGTTTTAGATATTGTATATATTTATTTCCATACTGAATAATCGGCCGCGCCGTGGCCGAGTGGTTAGACCACTCGACTCTCACCTAGACGGTCGGGGTTCGATCCCGAGCGACCGCATGTGAGATTTGTGGTGGACAAAACGGCGCTGGGGCGGGTTTTCTCCGGGTACTCCGGTTTCCCCCGCCATCGCATTCCACCGGTGCTCCATCATCATTCATGTATCATCAGTGTCACCGCCTGCGGTGCCATTAGTAGTTAAAGCGGGCGTTAAACACTACCAAAAAAAAAAAAAAAATACTGAATAAAATTTGTAGATGTTATTAAATTAGAGAGTTTATATCAAATAGGTGTTATTGTGGTATGTCAATATTTTCAAGATATTGTTTGTTGCTTTCAATTGCGTAATTATAAACTGTAACTTTTTTGAAGTGCTAAAATCATTCCTTTGTTTCCCTAAAGCCATTTAAGAGATTAGAATTTCAAGCCTAGTATACTGTGTGCGCACAAAGTCCGTATACCTCTGTACTAAATCTAAAATTACGTGAGTAAATATGTTTCTTTGAGGTTGGTATATTTTCATAGTATTCTCCTGTCAGATACTCATTGTTGACGACTTCGATTGTTCGGCTATTGTCGCTCTTATCACAGCAAATCTCACGAATCAAATTAGTTGATGCCGAGATATTGAGAAAGAATGGCTGATACAGTGTTCGGGACGCGACGAGAAGTGGAAGACCATCCACCAGACTTGGGCGTGGATACGTGCTGCAGAGTTAGGGGTACCGGAATCAACCGTGAGGAAACATGGATCTGAAAATGAAGTGGTGGCGTCCATTGAATTATCAGATGCTGATTTGGAGACGCGTGTTAATGCTTGTGGTCGGATGCTGCAACAATTCCAAACAATGTCTGAGAAGGCAAAAGTCATGCTCACAGACGAATGTACGATTTATCGCAGCTCCCGTAACCGCAATGTTTATTTCTGGGGAAAAGAAAATCCACATTTTTTCCCAAGAAATCGAACGCGACCCACCACATGTGATGGTCTGTGTCGGAATGACACAAACTCGTCTGTTTGGTCCATATTTTTTTGATGGTCCTGTTAATCAGAACACTTATCTCCAGATGATTGATAACTGGCTCCTCTCACAGAGGGAATCTTAAACATTGTTTGGTTTCAACATGATGGGGCGTCAACTCACTTCGCAGTGGCTGTTCGACAACGTCTGAATGCAGTCTTTGGAAATCGTTGGATCGGTAGAGGGTCGGAAAATCTCACATGGCCTCCAAGGAGCCCTGATCTAACAACTCCATATAATGAGGTTACATCAAAGAGAAGGGTGCAGAAGCAGCGGTACGCTACAACTGGTGAACTGCAAAATGCGGTGCGAGTAGTTTTCCAAACAGTGATGTTGAGTAAGATGAACACAAGAACATGGCGGCTGTGCAGAGACAATGAGGAACCATGACGATGTTTTGGAGTCCTAAGATGTAAGGAAAAACGTATAATTACATAAATATTGGAAGTTTGTACTTTTATTTCACGTCAGTTTGAATTTAATATAGTGCGCACACTGTATAGCACCCAGTTTTTAAACCTTTGACTATTACTTGTGTAGCTTTTATACGTAGGTATAATTGCTGACTATCGATGTGCCTGTGTGTACGTCTGTTCAGCGTCACCTACTTTGTGACGTACAGCAGGAATATATCCAGGTGGTATCTGACTCACACGTTACCATGGTAACAGCGTGAAGCCAAGACGTTCTCGATATCTCCCTGTCCAAAGCCAGAGTTTGCTCTCTCCAGCGCATCCTCGAGTGCTATGTACAGTCCGAGCAAAAAGCGACTCCATTCAAAATAGCAAAATGGTTTTAGCTCAAGAAATATCAAGATAAAAAACACTTCTACAAGTAAAATAGTCTCCTATCATCAGAAATATATTACTTTACTAAAAGTGCTACAGTCGTCCTCAGTGGAGTAGTGGTTAGCATGTCAGTCACTAAAACACAAGATTGGCACGCAAAGACACTTAGCATAGCTTCCTTCGGACCTGAAGCAAAGCCCGTGATCCCGTTTAATGTTTATTTGCATGTAAAAAAGAAAAAACATAGCTTGAAAGAAGAAGGTTTCTGGGCAAAATTGCGTAATTTCGCGTCTGAAAGTCGAGATTTCGTCCACAAAACGATCCCTGGTCACCACGGCGCGTAGCGGCGAACTCACGCACTAGAAATTAATATCCGATCACGAAGCAATGTCCTATGCTCCACTAAGTAAAAATCAAACGGTTACACTCACAACACTTTTTCTACTCGCTCTTGTACAAACCGTTTTATATAAGTTCCTTACTCTATCACACAGGGAAGATATTCCACTCCACCAAAAAGCTGATGTAGATTTTTCAACTAAAACACATGTTTAATGGAATTTTAGAAGATGACCAACGATTATGAGAAAAATATATGTTTCATCCATTTATATGCTAAATAAAATTCTGATGTGTTCCAATCATATGACTTTCTCCACATCTCTGCAACTAATTATTGTTAATAAGTTTATTCTTCTATTTACTTCATGCTAATTGAGATAAACATTAACAGAAATAGTCTTATTACTTGCTTCCTTGTAAGCAGAAGGGAAATAAGGGAGTACACTAGGCTAAAGCGATATTCAAAATTTTTAAAATGTGGTTGCTTTGCGTTTCTTTGCATGGCCAGAAATTGACAAGTTGCTGTATGAGAAAAGTTTTAAGCATTTTAAAACTGAAACCAATAACAAAGAATATCTCGAAAATGATCAACTTCTCGAAAAAAAATGTACATAACATAAATTGCGTATTTTAAAGAACTCTATATTTTTTGTTACGGTTTACTAGTTATGCAAAATTAAAAAAAAGAAAATGTCATCCAGAATAAAGAGGTCTTCAGAGGCTATTCCTAGAAAATTCAAGACGTACATTTTATTTGTCAGGTAAATATCTTAAACATGAGATATATTAATCAAAATCAAAGAGTCGTTTATGAGAAAATAAACATTTTCTACATTTTTCCATGTGAAGGGTAGTTGGGTGTGGAGGGATTTTCTTGAAAATCTTCATGTTGCATCCTTGAGAGATACTGAGGTTGGTATTTAACGGCCTTTTCGTTTTTGGGTTATGCTGCCCACAGAAACACACACACACACACACACACACATACACACAGACGCACACATGAACTTTTTTCTAAAAATGTGTTTTTTTTGTTTTATTCAGGGTGTGCCAAAACATGTATTCTCGGTGAAATCTTGGTATCGAATTTTTGGTGGAATACAATACCTTCTCTATCCACTATGTACAGTGTACATTGGGCTAGAGAAAGTAAAACTATAAGTTTTTCTTGAATTTTTACGCTTTACAGCATTAATTGAGCAGGCTTTAAGATAAATATGAGTCAGAGACTCCGGTAATGTGAAGATACCCCTGGACCACATAACAATCACTGCAGACTACGTTAAGCCCATGTGACAAATGACTGTGCCATATTTCATATTATGCGAAACGCGCGGCTCGTTTTTTTTTCTCTCTCTCTCTCTCTCTTTTCATTTTTCATCAGGTTGTCAGCGGGCGGATTTGCGGTTTTGGATGACTGACAGACGGAAGAACGCCTTCCCCTCCCCTTTTGGAAATATCCTCAGTATTTTCATACGTTACATTACGTTAAGTGGCGAGGTTGACGAGAGGAAATTCCCTGTCATACTTACAATAGTATTCGATTGTAACAACATCAAAAACACGCAAATGTTTAATGCTACCCAAATACAACAAAACTTCCAAAATAGTACATAACTTTAAGTTTAATTTTAAACATCTCTTAACACTATAGCGCCATAAGTTTAAAATTTGATTCTTATCGTGATACACTATCTTTCTCTACTACTTATCACCAAAATATGATACCAATATTTCACTAGGAATACATGTTTTGAGGCCACCTGAAGACAAACACAAAACAATTTTTTTTTTTAAGTTTACGTCCTTTAACTTGGTTGGTCATATCGGACGATGAATGAAATTCGGGATCCATGGAGGTTAAAGTTCCTCGACATTCGTCTTCTCAGGATAAGGGAAAACCTTATCCGGGCAACTCACCCTAAAGGAGATTCCAACTCACGACCTGTTGAATGTGAAGCAGACACGCTACCACCACACCACACAGGCGGGCTGTGAAAAGTTGTTAAAAAAGTCTTAACATGGCATTTAAGTTCACTATCTTCCAAGGTTACGACACGAAGATTTTATAAGTAATACGACGAGTGTCTCCATCTTGTCCTGGAACACGAGTTGTGTTTGATAAGACAATAGACTGTTATAATATAATATAGGAAGGTTATCATTGTAATACTTACATTAGTTCTCAAATGAGACCATCTTTATTTACACAAGGTTCTTTTCTTTCTTCACTGCCTCATGAATTATGTCATGGCCGACCGTGTCTACACCCAATGTAGTAATATCGATAGCAACAATACAAATAGGGAACAATTATTTTATTTCAGCTTTTAATAACTAATACATGAAATGGAAACAAACGTTATTTTATTTGAGGTTATTGCACTCATCTCATACATAAGAAATGCAAATAATGATTATTTTCACTCCTTTTTTGATCTAAATACATTACGAAATGAATAAAAGTTTAAATAAACATTGTAATAACTGAATTAATTGAAAGTACAATTGTGGAACTGACAGTTATTAAAAGTGAAGGTTGACTGTCACCTGTTACCAATAACCAAGACAGCAGATTAAACAAAGAAATGAACATCAGCTGCGATAAGATGTTTCGACAATATCGCTCCAGTCAGATGACCGCGATTGGTTAAAATTGCCTAATCTCGGCCATTCCATTGCCGCTCTAATAGTTGAGCTGAGCTGTCAGATAACTGCACCTTCTCCAAACTTTTCTTTAATTAGAAGTGTTTTCGAAATATCGATTTTCTCAATGTACATCTCGTTACGACACACATTATTTATTTCTCTACCATGTAGTACGATGAAGGTGGCAAAAGTATTGCATTCCACTAAAAATTTTATACCGTGATTACATCGGAAAGAGTTTTGAGCTTCCCTGAATAAAAACTTGTAAAAATAAATAAATAAAAGTTATCTACATTTTTGAGTAGGAAGTTTTTGTCTATCTCTTACTGGTTACACGAAAGTCATCGACAATGAAGAGATCTTCAGAGACTATTTTCAGAAAATTAAGATATACATTTTATTTCTTATGAAAATATCTTAAACATACGGTATTCTAATCAAAATCGTCTAGAGCCATTTCTAAGAAAATTAAAGTTTTTGAAAAATGTTCCATGTAAATGGCAGTTTGGCGTTGGGGATTCCCTTGAAAATCTTCGTTTGGCATTCTTGGGAGATTCTGAACTTAAATACCTAGTTTTGAATTTAAAGGAATTTTCGTTTTCCAATTATATTATTCGCAGGCATACACATACCTTCTTCTAAAAATGCTTTTATGTGATACAGAGGAACCTAAAATGTGTATTTGCTGTAAAATCCCTGTATTGCATTTTTGGATGGAATACAATACCTTCTCTGCTTACTACGCATAGAGTGTATAGATGCTAGGGAAAGTAAAAAAAATCCAATTAGTGGCACACAAATTATATAGTGTATAGAGAAGGTATAACATTGCACCCAAAAATTCGATATTGATATTTCATCGGAAATATATGTTTTGGGACACCCTGAATCCAGAAAAAACAAACATTTTTTAGAAGAAAGTCCACGTGTGTGTGAGTGTGTCTGTGGAGAGCATACCTCAAAAATGAAAAATCCGTTAAATAGACAAAAACTTACTACACAAAAAATGTAGATGTCGTAAAAACATATAATTTATGTCATATATGTTTTTGTAGTAACGTTGGCCGTTTTCGAGATATTTCTTATTACGCTATTTTTCTCAAACGGGACCATGCAAAACGAACCGAGCTCAATTGTTTCACATATTTGTAAGCTTTTAAAATATTTGACTATTTTTTTTATCCTGTGTATTCCCTTCTTACAGGGAAGCAAGTAATTAGACCAATTATACTATGCATGAAGTAGATAAAATAATAACTTTTTGTAGGTATAGTCTATATATGGAACAGCTAGAGAAAAGTATGTGCATAAAACACATTAGATTTTTTTCACGATAGTGCGTAAAGTTACGACTTGCTGTTTTTACAAAATTGAACTTTACGTACTGTTCTTTTTCCTCACTTGGTGGCAGTGAAATGAGGTCAATCTAATCAGTAAATAATGTAGTATAGACCCGCCATGGACAGTTACTAATGTGACAGCTTGGGCGGCAGGGATGTTTTTATAATACATTTAATTCGGAAAGTAGTACATTAGTACAGGCCCGCGAGGGGCGGCTCCTAATGTGACAACTTGCAGTGTTGCAGAGGGATGATACATGATACGTTGTTTGTACCATCAGTCTTGTTCTTTTTCTCCCCATACGCTCTGAGAAAAGCAGAAACAGGGGCGGGGGGGGGGTGCTTTCACATGTGCGCGCTGTTTCCAATATTCACGGATGACGCACATACACGCGTCTACCCAGTTTCTCCTTCCTTCCATTTTTATCTGTCCTCCTTTCTCTCCCTTTTCTGCGATATTGGACTCTATCCCACACATACAGACCCTCTATATATTTTTTGGGGCGGGAGGGTGGGTGTGGGGAGGTGCCTTTCAAGTTTTAGCATCCGTCAGCTAAAAATTCGACTCCCTCCTGCTCCTTCTTCTTCTTCTTCCTCTCCGCCTTACACACATGTTTCTGACGTCTCTCCTCCTCTCTTATATATTTGCAGATTGGAAGCGCGTACAGTGTAGCATATAGCTGGATATTGTCAGGCGATCGCACAAAAGAAATAAGGAATATAATATAGAGAAGGCAAGGCATACAATTCCAGAGCGAATGAAATCTTGTATTATACGCGGGAAAGGATCCTCAGACGGACTGGGCTTGGCTTTTACAAATTGCAGAGAAACTTTCTCAACAACAGCAACAATTGTTGTAGGCCATGGCGTACCAATTATTTCCAAGGCCTACTCTCGTATGTGATCCGTGAGATATTCGCTCTCAGCAGGTACATTCATACGCTCTTCACGTAACAACCTAAGTCATTTAAAAATAAATACAAAAATCATGTATATGACTTTCTCTACCCGATCTGTAAACAAACTATTCTTACAAAAGCTTATTCTTCTATTTACTTGATGCTAATCGAGATAAACATTGACAGAAATTGTCTTATTACTTGCTTCCTTGTGAGTAGAAGGGGAATAAGGGAGTACACTAGGCTAGATAGTGACAAGTTATAAAAGTTGATTGCTATGTCAACAATTGAAGTTCGGTTCACTCTGCAAAGCCAGCAATAAACGAAAGATAGACGAAAGGAAAAGTAGCACAGTTTCAGAAAAGCTACGCAAAAAAGTTAAAGCAGGTTGATTTCTCCCCCGAAGGTTCCGGGTTGGATTCCCGGCTGGGGCGGGAATTTTTCTTTAACCAGAATTATTGCCTATCCCCCACAGAGACTGGAAGTATGTATGTGAGTGTTTGAGGAAAATAAAACGATTTAAACCCAACGTTAAGAACCTACAGACAGTAAGTTGTTTCTGATGCAAAGCTCCCGATATGACTTTACATGTTAAAGGGGACTATAGAAACAACAACAATAATAATACATATCTTCGAAATGGTCAACTCTACAACAAAAATCTGATATGTTCCATTCACATGACTTTCTCTCATCTCTGCAACAAATCATTGTTAAAAAGATTACGCTTCTATTTACTTCATGCTAATCGAGAAAAAAATAGCAGAAATGGTCTTATTATTTGCTTCCTTGTAAGTAGAAGTGAAATAAGGGAGTAACACAGGTTAAAGTGATAGTCAAAAGCTGGTTGATATGTGACCTTTGTTTCTATGGACACCAGTTGACACATCCATGTATGAGAAAAGTATGTTTTTAAAGCTGAAACAAAAAACAAGGGAATATCTAAAAAACGATCAACACCACGAAAACATTTACATAACATAAATGGTGTGTATTAATGAGCTCTACATTTTTTGTGAAGTAAGTTTTTGTCAATCTCTTACGGTTTGCAAGTTATTTAAAATTCCGTAAAATTCATCCAGAATAAGGTAATCTTCGGATGCTATTCCCAGAAAATTCGTAATATACATTTTAAGTGTGAACTAAATATCTATAATATACGGCATTTTAATCGTTAGAATCAGTTTTCAGAAAATCAAAATTTTGGAAATTTTGTCCAATTAAAGGGTGGTTTTGGGTGGGGATATTTGCTTGAAAATCTTCATGTAGCATCCTCGGAAGATACTGAGCTTAAATACCAAGTTTGGTATTTAACGAATTTTTCGTTTTTGAGCTATGCTGCCCACAGACACACCCAAACACACACACACACACACACACACACACACGCACACAGAAATTTTCTAAAAATACTTTCTTTGGATTCAGAGGGTGTCAAAACATATATTTCCGGTGAAATCTCGGTATCGATTTTTGGGTGGAATATGTATTTCCTTCTCTATACATTATGTACATAGTATGTATAGAGAAAGTAAAAATCTGTTGTGTACCATTCTTTGACTTTCTCCATGACTCCATGACTTTCTCTACCCGTTCTACAAACTATTATCATAAAAGAGTATTATTTTATCTACTTGATGATAATCGAGATAAACCTTAGCAGAAATTGTCTTATTACTTGCTTCCTTGTAAGTAGGAGCGAAATAAGGGAATACTAGGACAAAGTGATAGACCAGCAATAAACGAAAGAAGATGAAAGAAAGCTAACCCCGTTTGAGAAAAGTTACATAGTTTAAACTAATAACAAGCAATATTTCGGAAACGGTCAACACCACGAAAAAATGGATATAACATAAATTGTGTGTTTTAACGAGATCTAAATTTTTTTTTTGTGCAGCAGGCTTTTGTATATTTCTTGCGGTTTACCAGTTAGACAACATTCTTCGAGAATGAAGAGAACTTCAGAGGCTATTCCCAGAAAATTCAACAAATACATTCTTTGCATATGTTTAATATAATTCATTTTTCATAAAAAAATAATCCATCTAAAACGTAGTTTCAGGTTGCGAAATTTTCTTGACAAATGGCTCTAACGATTTTAATTAAAATATCGTATATTAAAGATATTTACCTGACAAATATTATGTATATCTTGAATTTTCTGGGAATAGCTTCTGAAGACCTGTTTATTGTGGATGAATTTTATTTAATTTGCCATAGCTGAATGAATGAATGAATAAGTGTATTTATTAACATAGCAATATCATACATAGGATTTGAACAGTCGCACGGGTCCACAGACCGTACGTGCTTTTGTAATACACATTACAAGCAATATTAAAACAACAACCACAACAACGAATTAAAAGAGTAAACACGAAAATAAAAAGACAAAGGAAATACACAGTCAAAAGCAATATTAAACAACAATAAAATTAAGAGTGAATCCGAAAATAAAGATACAAAGATATTCAAATATAGAAATTTAAATTTACAGCACAGAGTACACCTTCATAAATGCACCCTCTTATAATAGATAATTACACTTAAAAGACATATATACACATAATATATACAAGCATAGCACAACAGTGACCTAAGTATGACAATATATATGTATGTAGAACATTGTAGTCACTTTTGTTTAGTTGATCTTATTCGCCCCCCCTTCTCTATTGGCAGCCTCCTCAGATCTCAGCTGTCTTGCCTTAAGTATAAATTTACCTAGCCCGTCCATGCTTTCCGTGCCTGCCAGTAGCGTCCAACATGCTTCTAGCCCTACATTCGCAGTGGTAAAAAATCGCGGCAAATATTTTTCCCGCCATTCCTCCGTACCCCTACATCTTGCCAAGATGTGGGTCCACGACTCTTCCTCCTCGCAAATGGGACAGATTCACGTACCATTCTCTTCAGAAATTTTCGTGCTCCTCCATGCTCCTAGTCTAATCCACGCGAGCCCCTCTCTAATGAGTTTGGTACCTTTTTGATGTATTGCTGCATACCCCACTCCGATTTCAGCCCAGACTGTACTTCTAATGACACCTTCTCTGTGCATTGCGCAATTATTTGCTGTCTGTCAATATCACAGAGACGTTTCTTAATTTTTCTCCAAATACTTCGCCTGTTTTCCTGCCCCGCCATCCAAATGTCTCTCATCCCAATGGTTTCCAACCCTTTCTTTAATTTTGATGCCCACGTCAAATTACCTTCCATTCGCAACTGTTCACGGTAGCAGACTGCCCTAATTAGAGATTGGTTTCCGTGAACGATTCTCATCCAATATTTAACTGCTCTGATTTTGCACTCTATCGTTTCACTATGTGCCCCGAATTCCCTCATTATTCCGCAGTTTGCCGTACCCCTCCCTACACCCAGAATTCCTTTCAAAAATTGGGTCCTTATTTGATCCAGATTCCGTGTTTGTTCCCACCCCCATATTTCTCCTCCGTATGTCATCGTGGATCTAAATGTCGCTCCGTATAGAGTTTCCATTAATGTTATGGAGATATTCGGAATTCTGCAGCGTATCCGGAGAGCTTCCGCCGCTTTCACCCTTGCCTTGTGTTTCGTAATGTCAATGTGTTTTGTCCATTTTCCGGTCATTGTAAATGTGAGTCCTAAGTACACAAAAGATTTAACATTGTCCAGTATCTGTCCTGCATATGTCTAAGTCTCCTCCCTGCTATAAACACAACCCTTTTTGAAAGTCATTGCCAGTAAACTGTAAGAGATAGACAAAAACTTACAATACAAAAAACGTAGGTTTTTTTAAAATACACAACTTATGTCATATACATTTTTCTCGTGGAGCTTACCGTTTTCGAGGTACTCATTGTTATTGGTTTCAGTTGTGAAGTACTTATACTTTTCTCAGACGGGAGTGTCCGTTTTTCTTTTGTTCTACTCCTGGCCAAGAAAAGAAGGATTTGTAATGACAATCGCCTAACGACAGCTTTTAAAACATTTGACTATCGGTTTAGCCTTGTGTATTCCCTTATTTTCTTCCTACCTATACGGAACTAAGTAATAAGAACATTGTGCTAATGAGTACCTCGATTAGCAAGGTGCAGAAAGAAGAATAATCTTATATAAGAAGTTTGTAGAAGAGCTAGAGAAAGTCATGTGAGTGTAACACATCAGATTTTTTTTAGAAAAACCTCCCTGTTTGTGTCTGTCTGTGTACAGCATAGCTCAAAAACGAAAAGTCCGTTAAAAACCAAACTTGATATTTAAGTTTGGTGTCTTCCAAGGATGCAACACGAAGATTTTCAAATAAATCCCCCCCACCCCAAACTTCCCTTTACATGGAACTTTTTTCGAAAATTTTGATTTTCTCAAAAATGGCTCTAACGATTATGATTAAAATCTCTTATATTTAAGATATATATATATATATATATATATATATATATATATATATATATATATGCCAAATAAAATGTATATCTTGACTTTTCTGGGAATAGCCTCTGAAGACTACTTTAATCTGGATGACTTTTAGAGAATTTTGCATAACTGCTAAACCGTAAGAGATGGACAAAAACTTACCACACAGAAAATATAGATCACGATAAAACACACAATTTGTGCCATATACATTTTTTTCGTGGAGTTGATCGTTTTTTAGATATCATTGTTATTGTTTTCAGCTTAAAAACTTATACTTTTCTCATACAGGAATTTGTCAACTCGTGTCCATACAAACAAAGGAGCTTCAGTCATATAGCAACCAGCTTTTGACTATCACTTTAGCCTATGCTACTCCCTTATTTCGCTTCTACTTACAAGGAAGCAAGTAATAAGACTATTTCTGCTAATTTTTTCTAGATTAGCATGAAATAAATAGAAGCATAAGCCTTTTAACAAGAATTTGTTGCAGAGATGTAGAGAAAGTCATGTGAATGGAACACATCAGTTTTTTATCAAAATCGAAAATAGTTTCGGGTGGAGGAATTTTGTTGAAAACCGTCGTGTCGCATCTTTGTAAAACACCGAACTTAAGTATGAATTTTTGTAAGTAACGCACGTTTAGTTTTTGAATTATGCTACTCACCGACTCACACACGAGCGCATGCGCACTCACGCACACTTTCTCTACACGTACTATGCACATAGTATATAGAGAAAGTATTGCATTGTATCCAAAAATTCCATACCGAGATTTCACAAGAAATATATGTTTTGAGATCGCCTGAGAATGAAAACAACATTCTTAGGAAAACGTTCTGTTGTCTGTCTGTATGTCTGTGGACTGCATAGCTCAAGAACGAAAAGTCCGTTAAATACCAAACTTGGTATTTAAGTTCAGTATCTTCCAAAGATGCTACACAAAGAACTTTTGATTTTCTCAAAAATATCTGTAACGATTTAAAATATCGTATATTAAAGATATTTACATGACAAATAACATGTATATCTTACATTTTCTGGGAATCGCATCTGAAGACCGCTACATTCTTAATGAATTGTGCTGAATTTTGTGTAACTTCAAACCGAACAGATAGACAAAAATTTAGATCTCGTTAAAACACACTATTTATGCCACATACATGTTTTTCGTGGTATTCACCATTTCCGAGATATTTCTCGTTATTGGTTTCAGTTTTAAAATATTAAAATTTTTACATATGGAATTTGTCAATCCCTGGTCATGAAGAGCAATGGATTTTAACCAGTTGGTATTTTAAAATATTTGACTATCACTTTAACCTATGGTGCTCCCTTATTTCGCTTCTACTAATAAGGAAGCAAGTAATAAGACTATTTCTGCTAATTTTTTCTCGATTAGTATGAAGTAAATAGAAGCATAAGCTTTTTAATAATAATTTGTTGCAGAGATGTAGAGAAATTCTTGTGAACGGACACATTACATCAAGGGATTCAAAAATCTGGTATTTCCGGTGAAATCTCGGTACGTATCGAATTTTTAGTGGAATACAATACCTTCTGTACTTACTAAGGTAGGTATACTCGATGTGTGAGTTGTTTATCTTGAGATCTGAGGACGTTTAATCCACACGGTTAACTTTTGGATGAGTCCAGGTGTGGGGTTGAAGTCCCAGGAAATAAATAGCGATAGATACCTGGACGCAATGAGGAAGAAAATCCCTCTCGCCCCCCGTCACGGGAAATTAGCTGCCCAAGTGTCACTTTAGCATCTGTATAGAAGCGCTCTGTAATCCCACCGAAGCCTTTGTTCGCTGTCAAACTCCTCTCCGAACTCATATCTGCTGTTGCTGCAGGTTTTCAGAGCTGAAGCAATCAACTTATTTAACGCGCTTATTTGACCACACATTGAGAAAGTTCTGGTGTGATCATTCACATGACTTTCTCTGCCTGTTCCATATAAAACCATTCTTAGCAAATGTTAATCCTTTATCTAAATGGAGATAAACATTAGCATAAACGGTCTTATCACTGCCTCGAACTCAGGACCCCAGATAAAACAAGTACACACCCCTGAGAAACTAGCGCAGGAAGACGTCACCAGGACTCGAACCCCAGACATTACAAGCACACACCCCTGAGAAACTAGCGCAACAAGACGCCACCAGGACTCGAACCCCAGACATTACAAGCACACACCCCTGAGCAATTGGCGCAGGAAGACGCCACCAGGACTCGAACCCCAGACATTACAAGTACACATCCCTGAGAAGTTGGCAGAAGACGCCAGTAGGACTCAAACGCAGGTTAGAGTTTAGAGCATGTTATCGTCGGCAATTGCGACCAAGTGCTGATCTATTGCGGCCTACCACCCCCCGGGGGAAGGATGAGAGGAGGGGAGACCGCAGGTCAGCACACAGGAAACGTCGGAGCTAAGCACAGAGACGCACGGAAGTCCATAAGAGCTCACTAGATGGCAGCCCTGGGACTCCACGGAGAATATATAGGCGCCGGGAGGCCGGAAAGAGGTCACTAGATGACAGCCCTGGGGTTCCACAGAGAATATATAGGCGCCGGGAAGCCGGAAGGAGGTCACTAGATGGCATCCCTGGGGCTCCACGCAGAACATACAGGCGCCGGGAGGCCGGAAAGAGGTCACTAGATGGCAGCCCTGGGACTCCACGGAGAATATATAGGCGCCGGGAGGCCGGAAAGAGGTCACTAGATGACAGCCCCGGGGCTCCACGGAGAACATATAGGCGCCGGGAGGCCGGAAAGAGGTCACTAGATGACAGCCCCGAGGCTCCACGGAGAATATATAGGCGCCGGGAGGCCGGAAAGAGGTCACTAGATGACAGCCCCGGGGCTCCACGGAGATTATATAGGCGCCGGGAGGCCGGAAAGAGGCCACTAGATGACAGCCCTGGGACTCCACGGAGAATATATAGGCGCCGGGAGGCCGGAAAGAGGTCACTAGATGACAGCCCTGGGACTCCACGGAGAATATATAGGCGCCGGGAGGCCGGAAAGAGGCCACTAGATGACAGCCCTGGGACTCCACGGAGAATATATAGGCGCCGGGAGGCCGGAAAGAGGTCACTAGATGACAGCCCCGGGGCTCCACGGAGAATATATAGGCGCCGGGAGGCCGGAAAGAGGCCACTAGATGGCAGCCCTGGGACTCCACGGAGATTATATAGGCGCCGGGAGGCCGGAAAGAGGTCACTAGATGACAGCCCCGGGGCTCCACGGAGAATATATAGGCGCCGGGAGGCCGGAAAGAGGCCACTAGATGGCAGCCCTGGGACTCCACGGAGAATATATAGGCGCCGGGAGGCCGGAAAGAGGTCACTAGATGACAGCCCTGGGACTCCACGGAGAACATATAGGCGCCGGGAGGCCGGAAAGAGGTCACTACAACAGCACCTAGGGGGAAGATAGTTTCACTCGGAGCAACCGTGCCATCTGCCTGCGCCGACCTGAAACATGAATAAGGGAAAAGAACCGAGGTAGATATAGACCAGCCCAACATTCGCCTAAGTGGTCCCAGATAAACCACGGAGGAAGCCAGCTCCAATATGTGCTGTCAACGGGAATTGAACCAGGGCCTCCCAAATTCTAGTCCTAAACGAAACACCTGAGCCACCTAGCTCGGTCTCGAACCCAGGATCCCAGACACTATAGCCACACACCCCTGAGAAATTGGCGGAGGAAGACTCACCACTTTTCCTCTCCTTGAGACTATTATAAATTTGTTTGAAGCCGTCCTTTTTGTCGTCGCTGCGACGGCCCCCATGGACTCCAATTTTCTGTAGCGAAGAGGGAATTTCATTTTGTATCTTACATACATACATACGTGTCTCTCTGCCTGCTACGCAATGAAATGGAAGTCCGATATTATCTTTCACCTCTTCCATCTTCTTACGGTTTCTCTTTCTTATGACATCCTCCTCTATGTGTTGTTCCGCGAGATATGTCAATTATCCACTTACCTACCTGATGTTTATATAGCGTCTTTATTAAATAACGGGGCGAGCCTGATCTGTTTATAAACGTGCCGGGGGCACAAAACACTTCTCTGTCAGGGAAATCGTCCTCGCCAAATTAACTCCGTTGCTAGGAAACCTCGGGTATTATACTTCCACCCAGAAAATAAAATATTTCCTTGTATTTGGTCCAATCATTACCTACTGTTCATCGCATTCGTTTTGAATTTACCAATTTCCATTGTTATTACTTTCTCTACATGTACCATATACACAGTGTATAGAGAAGGTATTGTATTCCACCCAAAAATTCCATACCGAAATTTCACCGGAAATACTCGTTTTAGGGTCCCCTGTATCCAAAAATGCACGGAGTCCCTGTATCCGTGTGTCTGTGAACACGAAAACTCAAAAACTAAAACTCAGTAAAATTACAAATTTGGTATTTAGGTTTAACATCTTCCAAAGATGCATCATGAAGACTTTGAGAAAAATCCCCTACCCCAAAGTACCATTTACATGGAAAATTGATTTTCTTAAAGGTGATTCAAACATTCTTAACTAAAATACCGTATATTAAACATATTTACAACTCAAAAAAACTTCGGTTTTCTGGGAATAGTCTCCAAAGACCTATTTATTCTGGCTGAATTTTGCCTAACTGTAAACCGTAAGAGATAGACAAAAATGGAGATCTCGTTAAAACACACAAAATTGTCATATGCGTTTTCTTCGTGGCGTTGACTATTTCTGAGATATTACATGTTATTTGTTTCAGCTTTAAAATACTTGAACTTTTCTCACATGGATATTTCTAAACTCCTGGTCCTGCATAGAAACGGATTTCAGCCACATGGCAACCAGTTTTTAAAACATTTGACTATCACTTTATCCTAGTGTATTCCCTTCTACTTACAAGAAAACAAGTAATAAGACAAGTTCTACTAATGTTTATCTCGATTAGCATCAAGTAAATAGAAGAGTAAACCTTTTTAACAACAAATTATGGTTAAAAAGCTTATTCTTCTATTTACTTGATGCTAATCGAGATAAACATTAGTAGAACTTGTCTTATTACTTGTTTTCTTGTAAGTAGAAGGGAATACACTAGGATAAAGTGATAGTCAAAAGCTGGTTGCTATGTGACTGATGTTCCTTTGCTTGTATGGACACGAGTTGACAAATTCCTGTATGAGAAAAGTATACGTTTTTAAAGCTAAAACCAAAAAAACAAGGAATTTCTCAAAAACGATCAACCCGACGAAAAAAATGTATATGCCATAAATTGTGTGTTTTAATGAGATCTACATTTTTTGTTAAGAAAGTTTTCGCTTATCTCTTACACTTAACTATTTATGTAAAATTCATGCAGAATAAATGTCTTCAGAGGCTATTCCCAGAAAATTGAAGATTTACATTTTATTTTTCATGTAAATATTTTAAACATAAGATATTTTAATGAAAATCATTAGAGCCATTTTTAAGAAAATCAAACTTTTCGAAATTTTTTCCATGTAAATGGTAGTTTGGGGTGAGGGATTTTATTGCAAATCTTTGTGTCGCATTCTTGGAAGATGCCGAACTTAAATACCAAGTTTGGTATTTAAAAGTCTTTTCGTTTTTAAGCTATGCTCTCCATAGACAAACACACGCACATTTTTCTAAAAATGCCCCTTTTTTTTTTTATTCAGGGGCTCCCAAAACATACTTCCGGAGAAATCTCGGATTCAAAATTTTCCGTGCAATACAATATCTTCTCTATAAACTACATACATAGTACGTGTAGAGAAAGTAAAATTCAGCCAGACTGGACGACTGAATGCTGGCCACAGCTTCATCAAGATTCCCAGGAGATGGCAGGGTCATAGCTATTTATGTGTTCCATTCACACAACTTTCTCTACCTATAACGCTAATAAACTATTCTTACAAAAATTTATTCTTCTATCTATTTGATGCTAATCGAGATAAACATTAACAGAAATTGTCTTATTACTTGCTTCCTTGTGAGTAGAAGGGAATACACTAGGATAAAGTCATAGTCAAATGTTTCCTTTGTTTGACCAAGATGTGGCAAATCACCGTAGGAGAAGAGTATAAATAGCTTAAAACCGAAACAATAACAAGGAATATCTCGGAAACGGCCAACTCCACGAAAAAGCTGTATATAGCATAAATTGTATGTTTTAATGAGATCACATTTTTGTTTAGTAAGTTTTTGTCTATCTCTTACTGTTTACTAGTTCAGCAAAATTCATCCAGAATGAAGAGTTCCTCAGAGACTATTTCCAGACATTTTAATTGCCACGTAAAAATCTTTAATATACGGTGTTTTAATCAAAATTATGGAGGATTTGCCTCAAATTCATATTATCACATCCTTGAAAATACTGAACTTAAATACCAAGTTTGGTATTTTATCGACTTATCCTGTTCACAGACACAACAGCACACACACACACGGACCAGTTTCTAAAAAAAATGTTAGTTTTTGGTTTCAGGGGCTCTCAAAACATATACTTTTAGGAGAAGTATCTGTATATAATTTTGGGTGCAATACAATACCTTCTCTATACATTATGTTCATAGTAAGGGTAAAGAAAATAAAAACGCATTTTTTTATTTTCCATATAGGGGGAGGCCCTAAAGCGTATATTTCCAACGAAATCTCGCTATGGAATTTTTGGGTGGAATACAATACCTTCTCTATACACTATGTGCATAGTACGTGTAGAGAAAACTTCTTCTTTGGATACAGGGGGACCCTAAAACATGTATTTCTGGTGAAATCTTGGTATGGCATTTTTTGTTGCAATACAATATGTTCTCTATACATTATATACACAGTACGTGTACAGAATGTAAAAATGCTTTTTTTTTTTTTTTTTTTTTTTTATACAGAGCACCCAAAAACACAAATTTCTTGTGAAATTTCGGTATCGATTTTTTGGGTGCAATATACTCGAACGTATTCGTGCAGAGAAAGTAAACATGTTAAATACACGGTTTAACGCACTTGCAGTACAAGGAAATGAATGAAAAGGTTATTTGGAATGAAGATGGCAGGCCTGGACCAAACACCTGCAGGCGGTGACGTCATCACCTCGCCAGGTAGCGCGCGGATGATGTATTGGGAAAATGCCTGCCCGGTAGTACACGAAAATTGAATTTAAATTCATGAAAAAGGGGGCGGTGAGGTGGGGTGGGGGATGTAGCGACGACAGTTGGGGCTGCAGCGCTACCCGCCATTTTTGGCGTCGTCGTTGACGACAGTATTTTTTTTCTTCTTTTTCTTCATCCCGTTCTCTTATGTGCAGCTATATCTTTGCTTCTCGTTCAGCGCACACTTTGGCGTTAGGTCAGATATTTCAGTAACAATAGTTTGTCTTTACTCCATCTCAACATGATGTGCTACATTCACCTGACTTTCTCTACCTGTTCTACAAACTATTCCTTTATTGTATTTACTTCATGCTAATCAAGATAAACATTAACAGAAATTGTCTTATTACTTGCTTCCTTGTGAGTATAAGGGAATGCACTAGGATAAAGTGATAGTCAAATGTTTTAAAAGTCATTCTCCGTAGTCTAGGGGTAGCATGCTAGATTCCCAAGGTCGCGCGTTCAAACCTAGCGGAAAACAATGGATTTTTTTTTCGGGCATAAAAATCCTTAGCATGGTTTCCTTCGGAAGGAAAATAAAGCCGTTGATCCTGTGTTGTAGATTTAAAGCACGATAAAGAGGCCTCTGAGCAAAATCAAGCAGTCAAGCAGTATACAATTCCATAAGGGAGTACCATAGGTTAAAGTGATAGTCAAAAGCCGGTTACTATGTGACTGAAGTTCCTTTGTTTGTATGGACACGAGCTGACAAATTCCTCTATGATAAAAGTATACTTTTTTTTAGTTGAAACCAAAAACAAAGAATATCCCAAAGACAATCAACTCCATGAAAAAAAAAAAAATGTATATAACGTAAATTGTGTATTTTCATGAGTTCTACAATTTCAGTTAGGTAAGTTTTTGTCTATCTCTTACGGTTTGCCAGTTATATAATTCCATAAAATTTGTCCAGAATAAAGTAGTCTTCAGAGGCTATTCCCAGAAAATTCAAGATGTATATTTTATTTATCAGGTAAATATGTTTAATAAACGATATTTTAATCAAAATCGTTTGAATCATTTTTGAAAGAATCAACATTTTCGACATTTTTCCATGTAAAGGGTAGTTGGGGTGGAAAATCTTCGTGTCACATCCTTAGAAGTCTCTGAACTTAAATACGAAGTTTGGTATTTAACGGAGTTTTGGTTTTTGAGTTATGCTGCCCAGACACACATACACACACTGACCTTTTTGGATTCAGGGATCTAAAAACATACATTTCGGGTGAAATTTCGGTATCGAATTTTGGTGTGGAAAACAATATCTTCTCTACCTACTATGTGTGTTATACATACGTGCTGGAGAAAGCGCTGTGTGTTTTAAAGAGAAGTGCATTTTTGGCATAGTAAGATTTTTGTATATCTATTATGGTTTACTGGATATGCAATGGTCCTCCAAAATGAAGAGGACTATAGAGGATATTGCAGGAACATTCAATATGTGTATTTTATTTGTCATATTGTATTTGAAGCAGAATTTAACATGAAAGCAATCTAGGCAATGGAAAGTAAAACAATATTGTCCTAAAACTGTGTTAAAAGTAATAAAACATTCAGTTTGGCTGTTAAACCTAAAGAAATGTATGAGAAGAAATGGCAACCTGATGTCATCGCTTCACGAAAATTGCTTAAAATGGCGTGGTTTACGAAAGTAACATAGCCAAGGTTATGTAACAAAAATAACACATCATAATGTATAAAATAGCTAAGAATTGGTGTTTGGAAAAGCATATTATGTATATTGTAAATGTATTTCACAAAATGTGGAAAAGGAAATGTGTCGTCCCCATGGTGATGTACAGTTTACAATACTAAAAACAATGATCTTCAACTTTTGTGTAATAAGTGAAAAGGTTGCGGAACAGTCTCCGTATAGAGAACACGAGACTACAGACGCTAAGAGTTCATCTCGGAGATCGAGATCTATATTACAGCTTCAAATACTGTGTTTTACTAATTATCGACAATAATTTATGTAAGTACATATTGTAAAACAGATATTAGAAGCAGTTTTCTCTAAAAGAAACCATCGCGTGCCTTTGGTTCACCGCGTTGTTACAACAATCTATGGAAATAATAGTTTAAATACCAAATTAATTCTCTCGCATAAGAAATGCTACTATCCAAGCAAGGGGATTGAGATTCTTTTACTCACCGACTATAGCAAGCAATCACTTAATGGGTAGCGCGGCCGAGTTGTGGAATGAAACGACTTCTCTGTGGAGTAACTAACTGTCTCTACAATCAAGTCTGGCGCTAGACGGTAATTCCAGGTTCGCCAACTGCAATCTAGACCAATTATTTTAAATAATTACTACTCCGAGGTCCAGGACACCCAGCAGCCCTATCAACCTGAGACTACAACCTATAGCATTTTGAGACAAATTGTTTCATGTAAAGGGTACTTTGTGGTAGGGTATTTTTTTTTATCTTCGTGACGTATCCATGGAAGATGTTTGATTTATGCTGTTCACAGGCACATAGGGCCTTTTTTTAATAAACATATTTTTTTCAGAGTACCACAAAAGCTTGTATTTCTCTGAAATCCAATAATCAAATTTTTGGATAGAATACATCTTATCTATGTATATACGAAGTAGAGAAAGAAAAAACTGAGTTTATTTCTTTAATATGTTCCAGAACATCCGCTGAAGTTGTTTTGGGGGAAGTCTGGGATTGTACAACTGCTGAAGACTGGACTTCAAGATCGGTGGTTCCCAGTTCAGTTCCTGGAATACCAACATCCATAAAGGGCGCAACTGCAAGTATTTGTTTTTCAAATGTGTCTGTTTTTGGTGTCAAACATTTTGGAAACATCCTCACAAAATCAAAGCGATAAAAATATGTACATGACCTGGGTTTAAAAATAGTTTTTAGAGAGAGTTATAAAAAGGTTTGCTCATCCATTGGACAAATACTGATTAATTGAAATACATTTTTGTCCGCTGGTTGTTAGATTATTTATTTAGAGCACGAGGAAAATGTATTCTGTGAGTGATCAGACGGATATACATTACATGTTTAGTCTTGCAAATGGGAATGTACTTAATGTATCACCAACACTCACGAATACACCAAGGGCTATTTTTTCTACAGAGACAGTAAATGAAACAGGTATCTGGATAAAGATTTTTATACCTGCTTTTCCTTTATCCATTTTTCTCTCTCTTTTGAAAAGTAAAGGATAAAAAATAACAGTTTTTTTCCTTTTTATTTTTTTACTACTAACAAAAGGTTATACTCATATTGTTTTATTTACTTTTGTATTGTAAAAAACTTTTTTTCTCTCTCCAACGAACAACTCTTTATTTTTTCCACAAACTGATTAAAATCAGAATCTGCTTACAAATAAATGTCTTTCTTCACTGCTTTTGTAACAATTCTGTAGTAGAGTTTCCTTTCGACATTCTCTGAGACGACTACAACTGCTCAAAACTGATCTCTGGGCAGGGATTCGTTCACCCTTTTATACCAGTCGATCACGTGGCAGGAAATTTGTAGCATGCGCAAATTACCACAACCTCACTCAGATGTAACAATGCCCGGCTTCGACTTCAAAGAACGTTCCGACACCATAGGTGTACGCTTGAACAGGCGTAGTAATTACAGATGTGATATCAAAAGAACTTGCAGCCGGCACAGGTATCCACTAACGCAAATGTAACATCGCATGCTAATAATCAGCTATGAATTATGAAGCAAGCCGCTCAAACATTTCGGCGATTTCGAGATAACTACAAATGTTATAGCTTAGAAGGTACTGCATGAAAGGGCAGAATGTCGGCAGATTTGGGAGTACCCATTACAATGCTTATATTTGAAGTATCCCATGTTGCTGGGTCATTTGCCATTTCTCAGTAGACAATTATCTTAACTCCATGGCGCAACATTCCGAAAGGGACCAAGACTTACCGCTCGGCCGCTGCATGTCCCATCTCGTCCCAGTAAGGTGTCATGAATGGGATGCAGTGCTGGAGGTGCAAACATGATCAGCACCTCGAGTCCTCCGGTTGATGCGTTTTTCTCGATCTGTAGCCGCTACTTGTCAACCAAGTAGCTTCCCAATTGGCCCACTAGGTACCTCACGAGGCTGAATGCACCACGGACCAGGTCTCCGCCGGTACCGGGAACCGAACACAGGTCTCCCGCTTGGTAAGCAACCGCGCTAAGGAGACGGCCAAATAATTATCTTAGATGAGGCAATTTAAGTCAGTAGCCAGGTTTGCCAACATATATACCCATTATACATCAGCCAGAGGGGGAATTGTACAGTGAAGAGCGGGTTATTCAACGTAAGATGTCGGTTGGTCAAGGATTTCAACCCGCAGGTTTCCAAGAGCGACATTTTCCCAAAACCCAAGTCCATATCGCTGCTTCCAGCAATCGATGTGGAAGGGAATCTGCCCCATTACAAATTAGGCAGTTGTGGGAAGCGTCTTCTGGTGACGATATACAGGATGATTTACATAGAGCTGACACATTTCTTTCATTAATTGTTTATAAACGTGTTATGCTAGCGACAACTTACTATACCTAAACTGTAGAGGAATTTTGGGAGATTATTTACCTCTATAGCAAATGTCCTCCATCCTGCATAAGACACAACTCAACATGTCGCACTGGATGACTCTGTTGTCAATAGCTTGAATCTCCTTTATGATGTTGTGCTTCAGATCGTCCAATGTCTGTGGACGTGTGGCGTAAACTCTGTCTTTTAAGTAACACCATAGAAAGAAGTCCGTAGATGTCAAATCCGGAGATCTCGGTGGCCACAGGTTCCTGGAAATTATCCGGTCGTCAAAGAAACTTGTAATTAGGTTCATGGATTCATTTGATGTATGGCATGTATCGCCATCTTGCTGAAAATATCCTTGACTCAGCTCTACATCGTAGTTCACTTTCACGTTGACTACAAGAACAAAATGTCGAAACAGCTGCCAACAATGCAATTAGGAATAAACCATAAACATCTGCGCATCTAGTGACAAGGAATCGAAACTCCAAAACATTCTGCTTAATTTGGTGCTAAAATTGGGTCATTGGATGAATTTCCAGCGGAATAATTAAAGAAAGAAATGTGACAGTTGTAAATGAATCACTCTATAGTTCGCCTGCCTTAGGCGGAATTTCATTAACACTATCTATTCTACTATAATCTTCGAAATGCCAAAGCACCTCCAAATACGTTTGCAGAGCAGTTGTGGGCATTTTAATTGGACATGAGGTGTAACAGCCCACTGAAGAAAACCATAAACATCACTGTTGTGGGCCCCGTGCTGGTGAGTAATTCTGTGCGGTTGCGAGTCGGTTCTGCCTTATAGAGGAACGGGGGTGTGCTTCGCCTATCGGGCTCCACGGGGTGACACGCAACTGACGGTTGAGTCTCAGCGAGCTCGAGATGCCAAGCGGGATCGTCCTTTAGGTCGAAGTAGTGACCGTACAGGTGTACGTGCCTAGCAGGTTTCGCGGAACTGCATCGAGAGACACGGTACAAAGGGTTACCTTGACGAGCTCAAATGCAGACGGGTCGCCTCGGCCGGGAGTACAGGGCAGGGTCGCATAAATAAGAACAAGAGATCAAGGTAGAATGAGACAGGCCACCATGTTGTTTCTCACGTAGCCCAGACTTGACTGCCTTCCACACACAAGCAGTTTGCGGGCTGAGGGCAGCCCGGGGAGTGTTAGACGTGTCCCTGTTCTCGGAGAGAACTTAACCACGTTCTGACGGGATTGTGAGGTTTGCAGGATGGCGGGTGAGAGATGGGGTTGTTGAGTGAAGGAGGAGGCAAGTATTGCTCCTCGACGGTTGCCAATTATGGCGCAGTGGCCCTTATGCACCGCTGGTGTGATGCTTTTTCAAAAATGTTTACTTTTGAGGTTTTAGTTTTGATATCCAAGCAACTCATGAAGGATAGTAAGGAGCTTAGCCGTAGCAGCTGTTGGAGGTGCTCCTTCGTTACCGGGGATGTCCGCAAACCATGTGGGGAAGCCGGTATCGTCTGAAGCGGCGGTTTGTAGGATTGTAATCCCCAAGAGGGCGATGTGATGGAATGGTAACACTGTGCTGAATTTTGCTGCCCGACGCCTAATCTCGCACCTCAGGTATGGTAGACCAGAGGCTTCGTGCAGGAGTCTCGTAGATGAGCTACGAGGCCCGGAGGCATCTATTCTGTACCCGCTGAAGCAAGAGCAGACTGGAGTCTGCCGTCATGCCACAGATCTCACAGGCGTACAGTAACAAGGGGACTATAAGAGCCCTCAAAAGGCGCAACTTAAGGGGAGCCGGCATCGTGGACTTTAGCATCGGGTTCAAGGAGGCCGTAGCCCCGAAACCTCAGTTCCCTGATGTGCTTCCCAAAAGTGACGCCCTTGTCAAACTTCACCCCCAAGTAGGTAATGGTGTTCGTCCATTCAATTCTTCGTCTGAGGTATGTGAATGAAGAGAAGTTTGCGGAAAAGAGGCGCTTGGTGAAGAGGATAGTGTGGCTTTTCTCCGCCAACGCTCGCACCACTCTTGGAGGAGGTGGAGGTGTCTCTGAATGGGGTTGAAGGCTCTGCGTGGGTGTTTGTTGGTACAGAATAACAGCACGCTGTCAGCATATTGAGCTATGTTGACTTGCTGCTCTGTTGGTAGGTCGGCCTTGCAGACGCTGAATAGCGTGGGGGATAGTACAGAGCCTTCGGGGCTCCGCCTCTTATTGGCCTAAGTGTTGATTTGTGCCCCGCAACTGAAACAACAAAAGATCTGTGTTTGAGGTATGAGTGTAAAAGGTGTGTGTCGGGAGCTCCAGACGGATGAGTTTGAGGAGCAGACCCAAGTGCTTGACTGCCTTCCCTCTGGTCCGTGCGCCTTTTATAAAAGACTGTCGACTGTCATGCCTTCTGTTTTTCCTGGTTAGCATGGTGGTGCCATCTCTCTTTATTATCTTTAACTACTTGTATACAGGGCCTCCAACAGGCGATCTTACCAACTATGTTTATACCCCTCTTATACATTATGATTTTCCGGCCTGATCGGCCTTTGTCCAAAAAGTTGTGTGGTTGTTCACCGCAATCACCACTTTCTACTTTCGCTGATCGTAGCTCATCAAAACGAGAGCTCATTTGAGAGGACTGTTTCAGATATTGGGAGGTCAAGAGCGACACGAAACATTAAAATTGATGCGAACCTAACACTCATCAGAGTACAAAGCGCACTGCAGTCTGGGAAGACGTTACTCACGTTATCTGGAGAATTTTGCAAGGACATTTTCTGTATCCGTATCATCTTCCTGTCGCCCTCTGTGGGTTCAAACTCGGCCGAGCTTGATGGACGAAAATCCCTTGCTTTCTTCACAAGGGAAGTCAACTTTTTGGTGCCGTGTAATGTTTATTTGCACTAAAATAAACTTCAAAGAAATGGTGCTGGATTAAATTCACCATGTTTCATATCCGGAAGCGGTGATTTCATCCTAAAATGCCATCTATAGGCGATGGGTTGATCCCTCGTCACCATGTAAAAATTAGAGATTCCCTGATCAAGTAACCACTGTAACGGTGGTTCAATAGAGTCAAGAACAACTTTTGCCATGGCATGTTACAGAATTGTGCCATGTTAGTGAATGGACCTTGTTTACTGATGAGATTGGGGTTTACTCGGGACAGTACCTTCCATTTTTACAATACTCATGACTGGGCCTACACCAAGCGGAATGTTTCAGACGATAACGTGTGTGACTTACTTTTGGCCGATACTGGGTTCAAATCCCTTGGACCGACCAATCTGACTGAGGTTTTTTATGATTTCCTTCAGTCGCTAAGATAAATACTGGATGTTTATTTAATACCACCACCTTAAGTCTGAAACTTCTATTCTATGTTGAAGAGATCTCGACTTCCAATCTCGGTATCAGCTTTTCCGGGGTGTTTCCTTATCCTGAGAAGACAAATGTTAAATAACTCTCTCTTTCTCTCTCTCTCTCTTTGTCGTCCTTCGTGATCTACGAGTAACATACTAACCTCCAAGGTGGCGGGTTCAAACTTGGCGGAATGTGATGGATATTTTTGGACGTAAAAATCCTTAGCATGGCTTCCTTCGGGAGGGAAGTAAAACAGTGGTCTCGTGTCATAGATTTACGGCACGTAAAAGAACCTCAAGCCTGATAAACAGACATCTGAGCAACATTAAATGGTCTTTCACGCCCAATACAGAATGGGACGCTGAGTACCACAGTAGTTAAAGAGCGTCCATAAATAACACTCAATTTCATTTAATTTTTTAGACGACTCTAAGCTCTATGGTCCATTGGCTCATTAATTCTAACCCGATATCACCTTTCAGGGTTAAAGGATGTGGATTTTAGCTAATAAAGTAATAGATGGTATATGGATTACGCTACCATCTATCTACAAGCAGTCAAAGCAGCTAGACTTGACGGCACCCAGCGCATAAGACATGAGACCTTGAAGATTGGCAGCAGAATGACACCCTATCAACATCTTCTTGGCGCGAAGCGAAAGTGGTATGGGTACGAGGATAAAACCATGAAGTGTTACTTAAACGTATGGATGGACTGATTCACGAGACCGTGTTTGTTTCCTCCGCATCTGAATGCTGAGACACTCTACAGTTTCTCAGAAATGGGTTGCATCATTTAAATTGATGATGTCCTCTAGACGTCAATCAAAGAATGCGGTTTTGCCCGATGATGTGCCTCTATAGTACTACTTCTTGAATGATACAGTTCCACACAGATAGGTTAGTCTAGGGTATGAGTGCACAAACATCACTCTTTGAGCGGGAACGCTCGGTAGGAGCGGGTGAGCCGCAATTACAGCTGACTGTGTCATAGACAAGAATGACGTAAGGTAATTGTCTGGTGGACTGTGTGTTGCTAACGCTCCCTGCTTACGTATCCTTCTACACGATGTGATCAAAAGTATCCGGACACCCCCACAAGCATACGTTTTTCATCTTAGGTGCATTGTGCTGCCACCTACTGCCTGGTACTCATTATCCGTGACCTCAGTAGTCATTAGACATCGTGAAACAACAGAATGGGATGTTCCGTGGAACTCACGGACTTCGAACATGGTCAGGTGATTGGGTGTCACTTGTGTCAGAAGTCTGTAAGCGAGATTTCCTCGCCATACATATCCTAGAGATGTTTATACCTAGGTCCACTGTTTCTGATGTGATAGTGAAGTGGAAACGTGAAGGGACATGTACAGGCCGACCTCGTCTGTTGACTGACAGAGACCACCGACATATGAAGAGGGTCGTAAAGAGTAACAGGCAGACTTCTGTCCAGACATCAGGATCCACTCCAAGTACCATGGCAGTCAGGTGTGAGGTGAGAAACCTTGGATTCCATGGTCGAGCAGCTGCTCGTAAGCCACACATCTCGCAGGAAAATGCCAAACGACGCCTCGCCTGGTGTAAGGAGCGTCAACATTACACGATTGAACAGTGGAAAACGTGGTGTGGAGTGACGAATCACGGTACACAATGTGGCGATCCGATGGCAGGGTGTGGGTAGGGCGAATGCCCGGTGAACGTCATTTGCCAGTGTATGTAGTGCCAACAGTGAAATTCGCAGGTGGTGGTGTTATGGTGTGGGCGTGTTTCTCCTGAAGGGGATTGCACCCCTTGATGTTTTGGTGGCATGATCACAGCGCAGACCTATTTTGATATTTTAAGCACCTTCTTGCTTCCCACTATTGAAGAGCAATTCGGAGATGGTGATTGCATCTTCCAACACAATCGAGCACCTGTACACAATCGAGCACCTGTTTATACTCCACAGTCTGTGGCGGAATGTTACATGACAATAACATCCCTGACCTGCACAGAACCTGACTTGAATCCTATAGAACACCTTTGGGATGTTTTGGAACGCCGACTTCGTGCCAGGCCTCGCCGATACCTCTCCTTACTTCCGCACTCCGTGAAGAATGGGCTGCCATTCCCCAAGAAACCTGATTGAAAGTTGCCTGCTAGAGTGAACGCTGTGATCAAGACTAAGGGTGTGCCAACACCATATTCACTTTCAGCATTACCGATGGAGAACTTGTGCGTCATTTTCAGCCAGGCGTCCGGATGCTTTTGATCACATAGTGTATAATGGAGGAATCTAATCAGGCAAACACTTTCAACGTTGAGAGGGAAAGCGATTACTTTTTTATAGCCAACCTTGCACTTCTTGTAAATATTACTGGACACCTCAACAAATTAAATACTTCTCTTCAAGGAAAGAACCAGCTCATTCTCCATATGATGACTGAATAACGGGATTTCCTCGCAAACTTATACTTTTCGCAAGTCATTTACGGTGTGGCAACACGGCTCACTTTCCATTCTTACAAAGTGCTTGTGATGGAGCGGTATTCAGTGGTTACGTTGAAGTATTATTTGAAATTCAAAATAAATTCGATTCCAGATTCCGAAACCTTGATTCGCTTGAGAAGGAATTTCAAATTCTCGCAATTCCTTTCTCAACATCAGTTGAAACGGCGTCTCCTGCTTGAAGTTATTGATCTTCAGTGTGATATAAGAGCTAAAGATCGTTTCACTGACCTGAATGATTTTTACAAGACTCTACCTCAACACAGGCTAGCTGATCTCAATGTTTGATTCGACCCACGCCTGTGAGCAACTGTTTTCTGTCATGAAATTCAATAAAAACAAGTATCGAACATCTATGACTGACGTTTCATTAAGGTCTGTACTTTTTCTTTCAGCTGCCAATCACATAAAGTCACATTTTGATGTATTGGTAAGGAGACAACATATAATACGCGGATTTAATCTGCTATAGAAGGCAATAATTTGTTTAAAATTAGTAAACTAACCATAAACAGTAAATTAATATTTTGAGAAATCATTTATTAAGGCTTGTACTTGTTTTCGTGTACGTACTGTGCGCTACCTCTCTCTCTGTCCACTGGTAAACAAGAGCGCTGCCAGTACCTGTACTCCGCTCGCGAGTGCAAACCCTGCGCAGGCCTGGTCTAGGGGGATTCATTGCATGGCCTTCCTGACTTCCTGATTTGAATCCAATGGATTTCTCCGACTGGGACACTAACATCTCTGGTTTATGCGACTCCTGTGCCGAATATTTACACCCTGAGGGAGACTATACACGTTGGATTTTACGAAATATGACACAATCCAGGAATTTGCAACAGAGTACAGATGACAGGGAACACTGGCTTAGGTCAAGCATCGAAACAATAGGAAGCTAACCCGAGAAATTTCTGTAACTTCAATTTGGTCTTTAACTCAGCAATAAGTCATTTTCAGATCCACGTTCATATTAGCATTTTTGTTTTACTGTATTTGATTTTTGGAGAAGATTCCTGAAGTATTTGACACCAATAAAGTTACACCTGTATTAAAAGAAAACTGAGATAAGGTCTATGAATTTGATTTTCCTAATTAATACCAAGAGTGTTTTCATCTTGTCGATAATTCACGAGGGAGTAAATTGTCCTAAGAGATGAAAACACGAGTTGTATTTGCTAAGACAATAGATTATTAAAATATAACATAGGAAGGTTATCATTGTAATACTTACATTAGTTCTCAAATGGTACATGACCACCATCTTTATTTACACAATGTTTTTTTCTTTCTTCACTGTCTCCTGAATTATGGTATGGTCGACCCAGTGCACGAATATCGATAGTAACATTAGAAATAGCGAACAATTATTTTATTTCAGCTTTTAATAACTAATGCGTGAAACAAACGTTATTTTATTTGAGGTTATTGCACTCATCTCATACATAAGAAATACAAATAATGATTATTTTCACTCCTTTTTTTAACTAAGTACATTATGAAGTGGATAAAAGTTTAAATAAACATTGTAATAACTGAATTAATTGAAAGTACAATTGTGGAACTGACAATTATTAAAAGTGAAGGTTGACTGTCACCTTGTTACCAATAACCAAGACAGCAGATTAAACAAAGAAATGAACATCAGATGTGATTAGATGTTTCGACAATATCGCCTAATCAGATGACCGTTTTTTAAAGTGCTCTACATTTTTTTGTGTAATGAATTTTTATCTATCTCTTATGGTTTACCAATTATACAAAGTCAGAGATCTTTGGAGGTTATTCCCAGAAATGTCAAAATTTACGTTTTATTTGAGGTGTAAATATCTTTTAAACAAAATCATATAGCCATTTTTGAAAAAATCTAAATTTTAGTTAATTGTTCCATGTAAAGGTTTACAATCGGAATATTTTTTTGAAAATCTTTGTGTTGCATCCTTGAAAGACGCTGAACTTAAACACACACGGACCTTTTTTAAAATGTTTTTTGGGCGATTTACGGGACCCTTGCGGTGAAATCTCGGTATCGAATTGTTTGATAAAATAAAATACTTTCTTTATTTGTGCGAAGTAGAGGAAGCACATATTACATTAAAATGCCTGCTTTTGTTGTGTTAGAAAACCACCCCAACATTCGCCTACTATTAAAGAAAACCATCAGAAACACAAGGTCGGAGTGGAGTGGAGGGGAATAGATTCTGGGGCGTTTATAGAAAAAGCAGAAAGAAAGTTATGAGTGACGCAAGTAACAAATTGGTATCCATAGCAACCAGAAGCAAGCGCTACGTATTCATCCTCTGTACACGACTCACACTAAACAGTCCTTTGCGTTGTATGTAAACTTGAGAGTCGGGAGAGAATTCCTTGAGGGCGGGAAAAAGTCTACACGCGAGGGGAAGCGATTAACACGTAATCTCCCTCTTTACCCAATGCTCCTCCTAGCCTACTTCTTCTCCTTGGAATGCAATTATTACGCTACGGTCACCGCTCGCTTTGTAAATAAACCAACTTTATCTGATGCGTCGCTTCACATGACCTTCTCTACACATGTTTCTCCAACATGTTTATTACGCATTTATTTAAAAGTAATATTTAAAAAATCTGATGTGTTCTTTTCATACGACTTTCTCTACATTTCTGCAACAAATTACTGTTAAAAACCTAATGTTTCTATTTACTTCATGCTAATCGAGAAACAATTAGCAGAAATATCTTATTACTTGAGTACCATAGGTTAAAGTGATAGTCAAAAGCTGGTTGCTATGTGACTGAAGTTCCTTTATTTGTATGGACACGAGTTAACAAATTCCTGTATGAGAAAGTATAACTTTTTCCAAGCTGAAACCAAGGAGAAGAAATATCTAAAAAACGATCAACTCCACAAAAAAATGTATTTTACATAAATTGTGTGTTTTAAAGTGCTTTACATTTTTTGTGTGGTAAGTTTTTGTCCATCTTTTACGATTTAGCAGTTATGCAAAATTCCGTAAAATTCATCCAGAATAAAGTAGTCTTCAGAAGCTATTCCCAGAAAATTCAAGATATGCATTTTATTTGTCAGGTAAATATATTTAATATACGACATTTTAATCAAAATTGTTAGAGCCATTTTTAATAAAATCAAAATTTTTGAAAAAAGTTCCATGTAAAGGGTAGTGGGGGGTGGGGGGATTTTCTTTAAGTAACATTAATCACTATTACCTTGAGAATTGCAGTAAGTAACAATAAGAGCAGCAGTTGCAGTAACATTCACCCTACGAATAACAAGTAACATTCTCAATAATAAGAACGAGGTCACCCGATTTCTTGTACTCGCATCGCTTAGATACCCAAAACCTCCAATATATCACTTCTTTCTGATTGACTAAAAATAAGCGCGAAAAATATGGCTGTCACGTGACTAACTTGGTAACTTCTTTGTATTCTACCCACGTGACCATTCTTTATAATGAGAAAGTACCGGTTTCCAGAATATTTGGGGATAAAGCTTGAGCCTGTTACTTGTGTCTCTGATGCTCTACAAAGGCAATTGCGTCTCTAGCATTAACAAAGCAAGTAACCTTGGCGAGCACAATAGAAGCTTCCACTCGCTAAGCTTCTCCGTTCTACTGAAGCAGATCTTTCTTATATTAAATACGTACAAGACTAATAAGATACACAGCGGGCTAATATACTGTCACATATCCTTTGGCGTTAGAGGAATTTCCATTTCACTTTCTCTACAAAGTGTACAAAAATTTCCATAGCGAGATTTTACCAGAAATATATGTTTTAGGGTCCCCTATATCCAAAAAAAGCATTTTCACAAACAAATCCGTGTGTGTGTGTGTGTGTGTGTGTGTGTGTGTGTGTGTGTAAAGACGATAACTCAAAAACGAAAAGTTGGTAAAATACCAAACTTAGTATTTAAGTTTAGTATCTTCCAGGGATGCAACACGAACATTTTGAGAAAAATCCCCACACCCCAAACTACCCTTTACATGGAACTTTTTTCGAAACTTGTGATTTTCTTAAAAATGGCTCTAACGATTTTGATTAAAATAAGGTATTTTAAAGATATTTACCTGACAAATAAAATGTATATCTTGAATATTCTGGGAATAGCCTGTGAAGACTACTTTACTCTGGGTGAATTTTACGGAATTTTGCATAACTGCTAAACCGTAAGAAATAGACAAACTTGTACATCACGTTAAAACATAGAATTTAAGTTATATACATTTTTTTCGTGGAGTTGATCGCCTTTTAGATTTTCCTTGTTTTTGGTTTCAGCTTTGAAAAACTTATACTTTTCTCATACAGGAATTTTTCAACTCCTGTCCATACAAACAAAGGAACTTCAGCGCATAGGAACCAGCTTGTGACTATCACCTTAACGTTAACCTATCTCTTATTTCGCTTCTACTTACAAGGAAGCAAGTAATAAGACTATTTCTGCTAATGTTTCTCAATTAGCATGAAGTAAATAAAAGCATAAGCCTTTTTAACAATAATTTGTTGCAGAGATGTAGAAATAGTCATGTGAATAGAGCACATCAAATTTTTCAAGTTTTTCTATGAATAGCCAATTAGACGTACTGTTCTTTCAGTAAGTACCATAACCACGAAAATAAAAACTCAAATTGAGGTGAGCAAATTTGCATCACCTAACTTATTATTTTGCGCTCTTGAATATGATTTTAAGTTGGTAAGGAAATATCATGTAACCAAAGTATTGGAAGTCTAGCGTACGAGAAGTTTGCAATTCTTTCTTCTTCTTCTTCTTTTTCTTGTTGTGAAGGGAGTTTTGAAAACTAATGATCCATATGCGGGGCTCCAAAACTTCCTGCGGCTCTAAGAAGGGAGAAAGCATCGATTCTATAACAGTCACAAATCTGTTGTAGATACACTCCACAAGTAGCAAGTTTAGCCCCAAATGTTCTCCTGCCAAAAATTCTACACAAAGCAGATGTTAATACAAACTTTTGTTTTACATAACTGAACGTACAAGTTGATTCTAAATTTGTGTACAAACTCAATAATAATAATAATAATAATAATAATAATAATAATAATAATAATAATAATAATAATAATAGTGTTAGTGATATTGATGCTATTATTATCATCACCATCATCATCATTATTATTACTATTATATCTTACCAAGTTTGGTATTTTACCGACTTTTCGTTTTTGAGTTATCTTGTTCACAGACACACGGACATTTTTCTATAAATGCTTTTTTTTTTAAGGGACACAAGGGCACCCAAAAACGTGTATTTCCTGTGAAATATCGGTATCGAATTTTTGGGGCATGTGCAATACCTTCTACCTTTTGCCATCTGGTATGTAGAGAAAGTAAAAAGCAATGAAGCCCGCCTGGGTAGTGTGGTAGCATGTCTGCCTCACACTCAACAGGTTGCGAGCTCGAATCTCGCTTAGGGTGAGTTGCCCGGTTTTCCCGTATCCTGAGAGTAACTTTAAGCTCCGTGGACCCCGAGATCATTTGAGTAGCATTTCACCAATTTCATTCATCGTCCGATATGACCAAACGTTAAGCTTAAAAATAAAAACAGCAAAAAAAACAAAAAAAACAAAAAAAAACAACAAAGTACATAACAACGCTTACCAACTGTTGCTTTCCCATAAAAATCATTTGCATTAAACTAATATTTTAATTGATGTATTAATATTTTTTAACTAAAATTAATACTCACTGTCCAAAAGTGGTGTGCGATACACGTGAGTTAACTATATTACAGAATTTCAACTTGGTTTCGTGTTTTCAAGCTTTTCCTCGATTCTGCAATAATACACTTCCCACGCAAGTGTCGTAATATACTATTAATAAACTTAGGTTACCTTTAATAAAAATCTATAGAGCTATGTTTGAGAAAATCAAAATATCAAGTTTGATTTTTAACGAACTTTTCGTTTTTGAATTATGTTGTTCACAGACACATACACGGATCTTTTTCTAAAAATCGGATGTGTTCAATTCATATGCATTTCTGTACATCTGTGTAGCAAATTATTGTTAAAAGGTTTATTCTTCCATTTTTTTTCCTGCTAATTGAGAAAAAATTAGCAGAAATAGTCTTATTTCTTGTTTTATTGTAAGTAGAAGCGAAATAAGGGAGTACCATAGGTTAAAGTGAAAGCCAAAAGCTGGTTGCTATGTGACTGATGTTCCTTTATTTGTATGGACACGAGTTGACAAATTTCAGTATGTGAAAAGTTTTAAATATTTTATAACTGAAACCAATAACAAGGATTATTTAAGAAATGGCATCTCCACGAAAAAAAAATGTAGCTATGTGACAAATTGTGTGTTTTAACGAGATATAAATGTTTGGCGGGTAAGTTTTTGTCTATCTGTTACCATTTACCAGTTATCTAAAATTCAGAGACTCTTCCCAGATAATCAAAAACGTTAGAGCTATTTTTGAGAAACATCAATATTTTCGAAAAAGTTTTCATGTAAAGGGAGTTTGGGGGGGGGGGTTATTTTAAAAATCTTCGTGTCGCATCTTTGGAAGATACTAAACTTAAGTACCAAGTTTGGTATTTTACAGACCTTTCGCTTTTACTTGCTCTATACGTACTATGTACATAGTATTTAGAGAATGTATTGTGTTGCACCCAAAAATTCGGTACCGAGATTTCATCGGAAATATATGTTTCGAGACCCCCTGAATCCAAAAAAAAGCATTTTTAGAAAAATGTCTGTGTATGTTTGTGTGTGTGCCTGTGGGCAGTATAGCTCGAAAACGAAAAGTCCGTTAAAAACCAAACTTGGTATTTAAGTTTGGTATCTTTCAAGCATGCGACACGATGATTTTCAAGAAAATCTCCCCACCTCAAAATGCCTTTTACATGGAAAAAAATCGAAAATTTTGATTTTTTTAAAAATGGCTCTAACGATTTTTATTGAAATCTCGTATATTTTAGATATTATTTGACAAATGAAATGTATATCTTGAATTTTCTGGAAATAGCTTCTGAAGATTACATTATTTTGGATGAATTTTACGGAATTTTGCATAACTGCTGAACCGTAAGAGAGAGACAATAACTTACCACACAAAAAATGTGGAGCACATTAAAACACACCATTTATGTTACATAAACTTATTTCGTGGGGTTGATTGTTTTTGAGACATACCGTTTTTCTGGTTTCAGCTTTGAAAAACTTATACTTTTCTCATACAGGAATTTGTTAACTCGTGTCCATACAAACAAAGGAACTTCAGTCACATAACAACCAGCTTTTGACTTTCACTTTAACCTATGGTACTCCCTTATTTCCCTTCTACTTACAAGGAAGCAAGTAATATGAATATTTCTGATAATTTTTTCTCGACTAGCATGCAGTAAATAGAAGCAAAAGCTTTTTACCAATAATTTGTTGCACAGATGTAGAGAATGCTATGTGAATGGACCACATCAGATTTTTTTAATTATCCTGTTCACAGACACACACAGGAACATGTATTTGCTGTGAAATCCTAAAATGGAATTTTTGGGCGGCATACACTAGGCACTTTCGAAGTTACCATAGCTAGTAGAGAAGTAGAAATGTACAAAATTACATTTATCACACAAAACTCAAGTTGGGACAAGAAAGTTGAGTGCACAAGAAATACGTATATGAGAGAATCTTTTGTAGGGAGCTGTACAGCTCGGCGTGCAGATAAGAAGACGGCGGCACACACATGTAGCGAGTTGACAGACGCGATGCCAACCAGCAATGACTTTTGCGTCAACCATATTTCTCCCCTGCTCGAGTCTTCCCGGGCGAGAGATATGGAATAAGAAAATTGGTTCAATCTCAGGGAGCGTGTAATGGTGCAATGTTGCCAACAGGGGCGCAACAAACACACCGTCATGTTGGTAATCTGAGAAAACAACTACCAGTCATCACACTCTCTATTCATCATTTCAGATTCACCTTACATTCGCGTGGTTTTCTCTACTCTCTCTTCTACAAACTGTTTTAAGGCACACTTGAGTAAAATTATCCAAAAAATCTGACGTGACTCTTTCACATGAGTTTCTCTAACTTATTCTTCTACTTGATGCTAATCGAGATAAACATTAACAGAAATTGTCTTATTATTTGCTTCCTTGTAAGTCCCAGGCCTCTCAGTGAAAACAACAACATCTCCAGAAAGGCTAATACATTTGTCATATCGGTGTTCTAGTTTAATTAAACCATCTCTGTAGTGCGATTTATCAAGGTTCTCAAAACAGCTGTTTACCGCATCAATGACCTCCTCGCTGCTGTGAAATCTTCGTCCTCCAACACATTTGAGGTTTGGGAACAGGTGGTAGTCACTGGGTGCTAGATCTGGCGAATAGTGTGGATGTTCAAGCAATTCCAATTTTAATTCGCACATTTTTCCCATTGCAATTACTGAACCATGGGCTGGAGCATCGTCGTGATGAAACAAGGTTATTTTTTACCAAATAAGGTATTTGTCTTTTCACCTTATCACTCAAACGTAATCAATAAAAATAATTCCCTGTGCATCCCAGAAAACATTCGTCATAACCTTCTTAGCTGACAAAACTGACTTTGCCTTTTTTTGAGTTTGTTCACCTGGCGCAATCCACAGTTTTGACTGTGATTTATTTTCTGGAGTGTAGTGATGTATCCAAGTTTCATCCATGGTAATAAGGCGTCTCAAAATCTCACTGGGATTTTTACGGTAGAGCTCCACATTCTTAACAGAAACAGTTTTTCTTTGCAACTTTTGATCTGATGTCAACAAACGCGGCACCCATCTTGCACAACCTTGTGAAAGCCCTAAACATTACTTAAAATATTACCTGCACGTTCTTTTGATATGTTTACAGGCTCTGCTATCTCAAACAACTTTAATCTGCGGTCTTGCAGTACTAAACGATGAATTGTTTCAATGATCTCTGGAGTTGTCACTTCTACAGGGCGTCCAGAGCGAGGCTCATCACTAGTGCTCGTACGTCCCATTTTAAACTGTGCAACCCACCTTTTAATCATTGAATATGAAGGGGCAGAGTCTTTCAATGTACTGTCCATTTCCTCCTTGATTTCTTTAGGCGTTAAGCCTTTCAAATGGAAGTATTTAATCACTGCTCGTTTTTCCAAATGCTCCATTTTCGTGAAAACTGTAAAGTTGTCTTGTTTAAAATGCTGTCATTGGAAAACTAAAGAAGCTATTGACCTGTAACTATGGATACAAGCTAGTCTAGAGTTAAACTATACGATGCTACCGTCTAACTGGCTCGTGGCGCCATTTCTGTGTGAGGCCCAGGATTTATCAGCCGACCCTCATATGTAGAAGGATAAACTGAAAGTCAAATGTTTTAAAATGTGGTTGCTATGGGATTGAAATCCGTTTCTTTACGTGGCGAGGAGTTGATAAGCTTCTGTATGTGAAAAGTATAAGTGTTTTAAAACTGAAACCAGTAAGAAGGAATGTTTCAGAAATGATCAACTCCACAAAAATGAGGTACTTAATGAGATCTACATTTTTATGAGGTAAGCTATCTTTTACGGTTTGCCATTTTATACAAAATTCATCCAGAGGATATTCATTCAGAGGATATTCCCGGAAAGTTCTAGATATACATTTTATATGCCGCGTAAATATCTTTATTATGCGGGATTTTAATATATTCTTAGAGTCACTTTTGTGAAATTTTGTTACGTAATGGTAGTTTGGAGTAGGGGATTTTCTTTAAAATAAAAACCATGTATTTCCGGTGAAATCACGGAATCGAATTTTTGGGTGGAATACAATACTGTTAAGTTATGTACGAGGGCGGTTTTATTTCAACCTCCGATAGGCTATAAATAAAAGACAAGTTCATAGAAAACAATTATTTTATTACTAAAAGTTTTGTACACTTATGGTTACTTTTCAACATAATCACCGAAAAGATTGAGACATTTATCGTACCTGTGCACAAGCTTTGCAATACCCGCTTCAAAAAATGTTGCCGCCAATGATTTCAAATGAGCATTGACGTTGTTTTGAAGATCTTCGTTGCTTTGAAAGTACTGCCCTCCTAGCCACGTCTTCAGTTCAGGAAAAAGGTGAAAGTCGCAGTGCACCAGGTCAGGGCTGTGCGGAGGATGATCGAAAATATCCCATTGAAATTGTTCAAGGAGCCGATGGGTTGTGTGTGGATGAGCGTTTTCATGGATCAACACAATTCCTCAAGTAGTCAGCATTTCTCTTAGTTTGTTTTGAATGTCTCTCAGCAAACGTCGTACACGGACCTTTTTCTAAAAATACCTTTTTTGGATACAGGGGATCCTAAAGCGTCTTTTTACGGTGAAATCTCATATCGCATTTTTAGTTGGAATGCAATACCTTCTCTTTATACTATGTATATAGTAAAGAAAGTAAAATTGTTGGCGTCTAAACGAAAGTCAAGGTTAGTAGGTGAACTGTGAACCGAGGATTGAAATATTAGACCACAAGTTGGGTGTTTTACGTCGCAAGGGGCTTTTAGTGACGTGACAAAGACACAAACAAATTTGACAGTAACTTCCAAACCATTAGAGCAAAACAAATGAAAATTGCAATGTGTTATATTACATTTCAAAAAGTTGGCTGGAATTTTAAGCTTCCAGTCGTACCAGCACTGTCAACCTGTTTTGATAACAGTAAGACGCTGTTTCAAGCCCCAGAACCTTTGTTTTATTCCAAATAAAAACTAACGAGCCTCCTGATTTAATTACGTCAGCCTAACAATAAAACTTGAATCGATAGAAAACGCATTAGAAGAAGGTGTACGCACAACTGATGAGGACTCCTGTGAGCATAGGCGACCCGCAGTGTCTTTGTCAGGCCAACAAACGAGAACCCAAACAAATGGCTATTGAAACAGCCGGTCACGTGATATCGCGACGTCACTTTCATCAGCGGTGCAACAATGCAACGGAGTCTAGAGGTGTATACATTTGTTTGAGAAACTCGTGCTTTAATAGATACTTATGCAGCGGTGCTATAATGGGAGTTATTATGACACGAGTGACGAATAACTTACGTCACGAGCGAGTGTTGAAAATTTCACGAGCGTTTTTAATAACTCCCATAATATGAGAGGTGCATACAATACGACGTTTAAATATAGAACACGAAAGAGAAACATGTGATGTGTTCCACAAACAAACTTCCCTTACACCGTCTGTGTCAAGCTAATCAAGAATTGGTATAATTATTTCCTTCTTTATAAGTAGAATAGAAACAAGCGAATACACCAGGCTAAAACGATAGTCAAATCTTTTAAAGGCTGGTCGCTATAAGAAACAATTGAAATTCGGTTCTCTTTGCTTGCTGGGAGTAAACAAAATAGAGAGAAAAAGAAAACTGTATGCCATTTGAGAAAGGTTTTAAGTACCTTAAAACTAAAACCAACAGCTCGGGATATTTCGAAAACGGTTACTCTACAAACAAAACGTGCATGACATAAATTGTGTGTTTTAACAACATCTACGTTTTTTTGCATAGTAATTTTTTGTCTATCTCTTACGGTTTACAAAAGTCATTCAGAATGAAGGCTTCTTCAGAATTATATCCATAAAATTCAAGATATGCATTTCTTTGACATGAAAATATCTTATACGTGTGACATTTTAATCAAAATTGTTAAAGCCATTTTTGAGAAAATTAAAATTTTTGAAAAATATTCCATGTAAAGCATAGTTTGGGGTGGGGGAGTTTTCATGAAATTGCTCGTGTCGTATCCATGGAATATACTGAATTTAAATACCCAATTTGGTATTTAACTGACTTTTCGTTTTTAAGTTACGCTGTTCACAGACATACAAATCTTTTTCCTGCTTTTTTTTTATTCAGGAAATCTCAAAACATTTATTCCCAGTGAAATAGTAATCAACATTTTAAATGAAATACCATACCTCCTCTAGCTACCATGTGATTTATTTATATGGTAGTGGAAGTATATAATGTTGGTGCTATTTATTTATTACTTTCTCTATACGTATTATGTACATAGCGTATAGAGAAGGTTATGTATTCCTTCTAAAAATTCGATACCGAGATTTCACTGATAATACATGTTTTGGGGTTTCTTGAATACAAAAAAAAAAAAAAGATTAATAAAATGTGCATGTGTGTGTGTGTGTGTGTGTGTGTCTGAGGACAGCATAGCTCAAAAACGAAAAGACCGTCATATACCAAACTTGGTATTTTAGTTTGGTATCTTCCAGGATGTGGCACTAATATTTTCATGAAAGTCACCCCCCTAACTACCCTTTACATGGAAAAATGTTGATTTTCTGAAAAATTGCAGTACGTTTTTGATTAAAGATATATATATATATAAAATGTTTAAGATATTTACACAACAAATAAAATGTATATCTTGATTTTTCTGGGAATAGCCTCTAAATACCTCTTTATTCTGGATGATTTTTATTGAATTTTGCATAACTGGTAAACGGTAAGAGATAGACAAAAATTTACTACACAAAAAATGTAGATCACGATAAAACACAATTTATGTTAAATACATTTTTTTTCGTGTAGTTGATCGTTTTCGAGATATTCCTTGTTATTGGTTTCAGCTTTAAAAACTTATACTTTTCTCATACAGGAATTTGCCAACTCGTGTCCATACAAACAAAGGAACTTCATTCACATTGCAACCAGCTTTTAAAATATTTGACTATCACTTTAACTTAACTATCGCGTTAAGTAATTAGAAGAATAGGTCTTTTATTGCAGATGTGTAGAGAAAGTCATGTGAATGGAACACATCAGATTTTTACTAAATCAATTGAATGGTATTTGTATATGATGACTGCTAAAGCGTTAATATTTTGTATTGCCTCATCCAAAACCAAACACAGATTTTAAATTGAAAGCCATGATACCACGTGACTCATTACTTAAGACCATTTGGGGGGGGGGGTGTAATGAAATGTACACTGTTCAGATTTCAGGAATGTTGTTTGAAATTTCGCCACACAGAGTGTTTGGATTGCAAATCACGGCCAACTCTGTTAGCTGGAGGTTTTTACTCCCAGCTGCAGTCATTTGTTTTGCCCCGCTGATGATGACGTGTGCAAGAGAGGGTGGACGGGTGACGTCAGCAGGGAATATACTGCGTCTGCGTGTGGTTTGTTTTTACAGGCGGCCATGTTTGAGTCCCCATTGGTGGAAATTGGTCAAAGGGACGCGTGTTATTATTAACAATCAGCCCGGGGGGGGGGGTTAATTTGCCAATTTGTGGCATAAATGTGGGATTTTAGTGACCCCATCATGTGGGCCCACAATCGGCTATTGTTGGCTTTTAAAATCCAGTCCAATGTTGTCTCAAGCATTTAACAAAAATATTTTGTTTTCTGTTTAGTCGTAGAGATTATTGCGTTTAGAAAACAATTGCAATTTAATTCTACAGTGGAGGACATTTTCACGAAATTTGACTGAATTTACACATGTAAATTACCAATTACATATAAAGCGAAGATATACAACTCTAAATAGTAAAACTCTGATGTGTTCCACTCACGTGACTTTCTCTACTTATAAGTAAAACGGAAATGTGGGAGTACCATAGGCTAAAGCGAAAGTCTAAAGCTGGTCGCAATGTGACTGAAGTTCTTTTGTTTGTATGGGCACGAGTTGACAAATTCCTGTATGAGAAAAGTATAAGTTTTTTAAAGCTGAAACCAATAATAAGGGATATCTTAAAAACGGCCAACTCCATGAAAAACATGAATATAACACAAACTGTGTGTTTTAATGAGCTTTACATTTTTTGTTTATTACGTTTTTGTCTATCACTTACGGTTTAGCAGTTACGCAAAATTCGGCAAAATTCATGCTAAATAAAGTAGTCTTCAGAGACCATTCTCAGAAAATTCAAGATATACATTTTATTTGTGTGGTAAATATCTTAAATATAAGAGATTTTAATCAAAATCCTTAGAGCCATTTTTGAGAAAATCGAAATTTTCGAAAAAATTTCCATGTAAGGGGTAATTGGTAGTGGTGGAATTTTCTTGAAAATCTTCGTATCGCATCCTTGGACGACATTGAACCTGTATACAAAGTTTGATAATTAACCAACTTTTCATTTTTGAGCTATGGTGTCCACAGACACACACACACAAAACATTTTTCTAAAAATGCGGGTTTTTTTATGTAAAACTTCCCAAAACATGTATTTCCGGTGAAACATCGATATCGAATTTTTGGGCGAATACAATACCTTCTCTACGCACTATGTAGATTGTACATACGGGCTAGAGAAAATACGAGGTTTCCTTCGGAAGGAAAATAAGGCCGTTGAAGCGTGTCATATAATAACGGCACGTAAAAGAACTCAAGCTCGATAAAGAGGCCTCTGAGCAAAATTAATTGGTGTTTCATGCCCAGTATAGCCTGGGACGCTGAGAACCACAGCAGTAAAAGACCGTCCATTTCATTTCCTTTACTTCCCTTCTACTTACAAGTAATAAGACAACTTCTGTTAATGTTTATCTCGATTATCATGAAGATAAGTTTTTTTAAGGAAAGTTTGTTTGAGAAACAGCTAGAGAAAGTCATGTGAATGGAACACATCAGATTTTTTGAAGTTTTCTTCATTCTGGATGAATTTCTATGAAAAGCTTACACATTGATAAAGTACACAAAGGTTTGTCTTGCGGCAGAGTGGATAGAGAAATTCGTATGAGTGCAGACTAACTGTGAATCAGATTTTTAAAATCAGAAGGCCCTCGTCTCTTTGTTTGCACACATTCAGTATGGGTGGCACATTTTCGGCGCCAAACGCTCACGTATGTTACAGATTATTAATAATACGATTTGGAACGTACGTGCGTCGAGAAGAGCGTCTTCTTTTGTTTTACTTGAACCACGTGACCGGGCGCTAATAAAATGAAGTGTTGAGTTGTCAAAAGTTTATAAGGAAAGTCGCTTCGTGCTCGGCATACGGAGATTGTCATCGTGTTGCCATGGAGACAGGTCGAGTTGCTATGGCAACCTGCTCTGAACCACTCCTCAACAAATTATCAGAATACAGTAGATAAACCGACAATTAGAACTTGAAGATTTAACATACAGGTTGTTTCAAAACGACACCAGTCGATTAGCTTACACTTTGACTTGTCGCAACTTTCAAACTCTTCTATTTAAAGGTTTATGTGTATTTTTCAATTGTACACATTTGGGATTAAGCAGCGAAGGAACAACGGTTGTCATATGCCACATTCACATGCTACGTGTTCCATTACTAAGGTGACCTGTGCCGCGCTGGCGTGTCTATCAAACCACGCCTACACTAACACGACTAGGGCTTTCGCTACCAACCAGCATCTCTCTTGAAGTGGGCCAGGCACGTGGCATCTGGTAATGTACGACTGCCTAATCCATGGTAATTTTATGGCAGTTTTTGTATGTGCCGAATTTAGAGCTGAAAATTATATTCACGTATCACGTACGGTATGACCAACAAGGTCCACATCTTCGTTTGGTGTCGTTTTGAAACCCCCGGTATATTGAGAGGTCAAAAATGAATACACACTTTGACAGGATATATCTATTTAATATATTTCAAAATTGGACTAAAAAACAACAGTAATTTTGTATGTGTGTGAAATGAAATGGTTTTATTTATGGATGTTCTTTTAACTGCTGTGGTTCTCAGCGTTCCATTCTATACTAGGTGTGAAAGACCACTTAATTTTGCTCTGAGGCCTCTCTATCAGGCTTGAGGTTCTTTTACATGCAGTAAATATACAATAGGGGACCGACGGCTTTACTTTCCTGCCAAAGGAAGCCATGTAAGGATTCTTACGCCTGGAAAAATCCATCATCCTCCGCCGGGTTTAAACCCGCGACCTTGGGTATATGAAGGGCGACAAGTTTTTTTTAAAGTGTTTAACGCCCGCTTTTACTACCAAGGCACCGCAGGCGATGACACTGGTGATACATGGAATGAATAAGATATATATATATATATATATATATATAAATGTTTAAGATATTTACATAACAAATAAAATGTACATCTTGAACTTTCTGGGAATAATTCTGAAGACCCCTTTATTCTGGATTGATTTTGTGTAATTCTGTATAACTAGTAAACCGTAATAGATAGACAAAAACTTTCTATACAAAGAAAAAAAAAAGTGTAGCTCGTTACGACACAATTTATTATACATACATGATTTTCTCGAATTGGCTGTTTTCGAGATTGGTTTAGTTTTAAACTACTTCAACTTTTCTCGTATAATAACTTGTCAACTGCTGGCCACGAAAAGAAACGGATTTCAATCCCATAGCAACCACATTTTAAAACATTTGACTATCACTTTATCCTAGTGTATTCCCTTCTACTCACAAGGAAGCAAGTAACAAGACAATTTCTGCTAATGTTTATCTCGATTAGCATGAAAAAGAATAAGTTTATTAGCAATGATTTGTTACAGAAATGTAGAGAAAGTCTTATGAATGGAACACACAATTTTTTTGCTGATAACAAGCATGCACTAACTTCAATTAAATGCTGAAAAACCATCAGTAGGAAGTTACCGAACAGTTGTAGTGTGGCAAACGGAGCTTTACACTTGAGGAGATGTTTCCACACCAAAACAAATAACGTGAGATGTAATATTGGAAAAATCAGATAATATTTCCTGATACAATGTGACACGAGAGAAATGCTGATGGTAGGAAGACAAAAACCTCGCCCGGGGAAGCAACCAGAGGAGCGTAAGATATCGTCTGAGATTATCCGTGCATCTGCCACCACTGCCGTCAAAACGATAACCACACGGCCATCACACCTACCCGCTCAACAAACATCGAATCCGATTTGGGCTTCATCGCACTTCTGATGGATCATTGTAAACGCTCATATTGTATGCTACACTTATATCACCTTCCCTACCCACTCTTCTATACATTTCCCTGCCAGAAGAAGCAAAGTGGAAGTTAAACTTTTAAAAATCTGATGTGTTACATTCACATAACTTTCTCTAGCTGTTCTACAAATAAGTTGTTCTTAAAAAGCACTATTCTTTTATTTTACGACACGCTAATCTTGACAAAGTTTAGCAGAAATGGTGTTGTTATTTCCTTCCTTGTAAGTAGAAGGGAAAATATTAGGTAAAAGTGACACTCATATCCTTTAAATGCTGGTCGCTATGTGAAACAATTGAACCATACGGATTGAAATCACTAACAATGAATATCTCGAAAACAGTCAACTCTACAGGAAAAACATGTATGACAAAAATTAAGTGTTTTTACAAGATTTTTATTTTTTGTGTAGTAAGTTTCTGTCTATCTCTTACGGTTGAGTCGTTATACAGTATTCTGCAACTTTCAAAGGCTTTTCCGAGGTTATTCCCAGAAAATTCAAGATATAAATTTTATTAGAGATGCTAATATCTTTAATTAAAATCTTTAGGGCGATTTTTGAGAAAATCAAAAATGTTGACAAAAGTTCTATATAAAGGTTAGTTTGGGGTGGGGAGATTTTTGTCAAAATCGTCTTGTCGCATCCCTGGAAGATACTAAACTTAAATACCAAGTTTGGTATTTTACTGACTTTTCTTTTTTGAGTTATCGTGTTCACAGATTCACGGACATGGACCCTAAAACATATATTTCCAGTGAAATCTCGGTATCGAATTTTTGGATGGAGTGCTATTGCTTCTCTATACACTATGTACATAGTACGTGTAGAGAAAGTAAGATTCTGATGTGTTACATTTACATAACTTTCTCTAGCTGTTCCACAAAGAATTTTTTCTTACAAAAAATTATGCTTTTATTTTATGACAAGCTAATCCGGATAACCAATAGCAGAACTAGTTTTATTACGTGATTCCTTGTAAGGACATTCACTATACTAAAGCGATAGTTAAATGTTTTAAAACCCGGTCGAAATTTCCTTTGCATAACCAGAAAGATGAAAAGCAAATAACGACTCCCCATTTGAGCACTCAAAATGCTATATATAACTAATAAGACCGGAAACGGTTAATTGCACAAAAAACATTATACGTGACAAAGATTGTAACAAGGCCTATAATCTTTGTGTGGTCATTTTTCTTTATCTGTTACGGTTTATACAAAAGTCATCCAGAATGAAGAGGTCTTCAGAGGCTATTGCCAGAAAATTCTAGATATTAATTTTGTTTGTCATAGGAATATCTTAAACATATGATATTTTTATCAAACTCATTAGAGCCATTTTTGACAAAATCCAAATTTTCTAAAGATATTACGCGTAAAGGGTAGCTGTGGGGGGTGGGGAGATACTCTTGAAAACCTTTGTGTTTGCAACCTTGGAACATACCGAACTTAAATATCAACTTTGGAATTTTCATTTTTGAGCTATGCTGTCCAGAGACAACACATACACGAACCTTTTTCTAAAACGGAGGACCCTAAAACATATCTATATCTCCAGTGAAATCTCGGTAACGAATTTTGGGTGGAATAGAATAAATTCTCTATCTAGTATGTGCACTGCACATATATGCTAGAGAAGGCAAATATGTAGACCTCGATAAAGCACGCAATTTGTGTCGTAATACACATTTTATAGTGGAGGTTACCGTTTCCGAAACATTCCTTGCAATTGAGTTTATTTATGGACGCTCTTTAACTGCGTCCCATTCTATACTGGGCGCTCAATTTTACTCAGAGGCCTCTCTATCAGGATTCATGTTCTTGTACATGCCGTAAATCTACGACACGGGTTTGAACCCCCGACCTTGGGTATATGAACTTAGTATGGTAACCATTACACCTCGGTTTCTTTTTCATTTATAGCGTCCTTTAACATGTAAGGTCATATCGGGGCTTTGCATTAGAAACAATTCGCTGTCTGTAGGTTCTTTACGTAGGGTTTAAAAAGCATTTTATTTTCCTCAAACATTCACTCTCACATACAAACTTCCAGACTCTGTGGGGGATAGGGAATAATTCTGGTTAAAGAAAACCTCCCCGCCCCAGCCGGTAATCGAACCTGGCACCCCCGGCCATGGAGGCAGTCGAGATATTCTTTCTTACTGGTTTTAATATTAAAACACTTGAACTTTTCTCAAACAGCAAGTCGTCATCCTTGTTTCTTATGTTTTAGCGCTCGCCATGCAAAGAGAACCGAATTTCAATGTCAGTCACATAGCGGCTGTTTTTAAAACATCTGACTATCACTTTGTCCTAGTGAATTCCCTTTTAGTTACAAGGAAGCAAGTAATAAGACAATTTGTGTTAATGTTTACCTCGATTAGCTTGAAGTAGACAGAAGAACAGCGGAACAGCTAGAGAAAGTGATGTGAGTGATAACGTCGGATTGTACCACACGTGTATACGACGGTCTGAATCACGTGGAGCGTTTCCATCTCTTATTTTCCGCTACATTAAAGACAACATTTTCAATTACTGGGTAACTTTAACTGCTGCATTTACAGAACACTTTAAAACACGTGTTTCTTATGATGACCATCATTTAAACAAACGAGAGCCGGTGCAGTTTTTGACAGCAGCAATTTTCTCTCTATTTGTTTCATTTAATTGTTTTTTTCACTTCGTTGCTTTAGAGATCATCTGTTGAAACGTTTTTGCCTGCTTTTGACGTTCGTATTTTTCTTGATGTATGTTTATAAAGTGACCAGGCAGCAGCCGTTGCCATGGTAACGCTTCTCACCTTCACATCCAGATCTTTGTAACCGCAGGATTCAAATTCTTTATTACTTTCTCTGTACATAGCGTATAGAAAAGATATTCTATTGCACCCAAAAATTCGATACCAAGATTACACAGGAAATACATGTTTTGAGACCGCCTGAATGTCCGTGTGTGTGTCTGTCTGTGGGCAGCAAGCTCAAAAACGAAAAGACCGTTAAGTACCAATCTTGGTATTTAAGTTCAGTATCTTCCAAGCATGCGACACGAACATTTTCAAGAAAATGCCGCCCCCCCCAGTCACAACCACCTTTTACATGGAAGATTTTTCAAACATTCTAATACTCTGAAAAATGGCTCTAACGATTTTGATTAAAATGTCATATGTTTAAGACATTTTCATGTCAAACGAAATGCATACCTTGACTTTTCTGAGAATTGCCTCTGAAGACCTCTTCATTCTGGATAACTTTTGCGTAACTGGGAAACTGTAAGAGATAAAAGAAATGCTACACAACAAATGCAGATCCTATGTCAAATGCATAGTTTTGTGTAGTTAACATTTCCGAAATATTTTTAGTTATCGGTTTAAATTTGTCAATAGCATTTCTTTTGTCAAATGGGAAATCTCCACATTTTTTTCCTAGTAACCAGGTCTTTTAGTTATATAACATTTACTGACTTCTATAGTTTCCATACTAACCAGATATAACCATAATTCCTACAGGTACCATGGTAATAGTTTCTATTGTAAACACAGTTTGCTTAGTCACCGGGTGTTCTTTTGCCAGTTACCATGGCAATAGTTTATATTGTAAATACAGTTTTCTTATTAACCAGGTATGGTTTTGCCTACAGTTACCATGGTGACAGCCACTATCGCAGTGACCAGGCACAGTTTTGCCTAGTTACCATGGTAACAGCCACTATCACAGGTACCAGGCACAGTTTTTCCTACAGTTACCATGGTAACAGCCACTATCACAGTGACCAGGCACAGTTTTGCCTACAGTTACCATGGTAACAGCCACTATCACAGTGACCAGGCACAGTTTTGCCTACAGTTGCCACGTTAACAGCCACTATCACAGTGACCAGGCACAGTTTTGCCTACAGTTACCATGGTAACAGCCACTATCACAGTGACCAGGCACAGTTTTGCCCACAGTTACCATGGTAACAGCCACTATCACAGTGACCAGGCATAGTTTTGCCTACAGTTACCATGGTAACAGCCACTATAGCAGTGACGAGGCACAGTTTTGCCTACAGTTACCATGGTAACAGCCACTATCGCAGTAACGAGGCACAGTTTTGCCTACAGTTACCATGGTAACATCCACTATCACAGTGACCAAGAACAGTTTTGCCTACAGTTACCATGGTACAGCCACTATCACAGGTACCAGGCACAGTTTTGCCTACAGTTACCATGGTAACAGCCACTATCACAGTGACCAGACACAGTTTTGCCGACAGTTGCCATGGTAACAGCCACTATCACAGTGACCAGGCACAGTTTTGCCTACAGTTGCCATGGTAACAGCCACTATCGCAGTGACCAGGCACAGTTTTGCCTACAGTTGCCATGGTAACAGCCACTATCACAGGTACCAGGCACAGTTTTGCCTACAGTTACCATGGTAACAGCCACTATCACAGTGACCAGGCTCAGTTTTGCCTACAGTTACCATGGTAACAGCCACTATCACAGGTACCAGGCACAGTTTTGCCTACAGTTACCATGGTAACAGCCACTATCACAGGTACCAGGCACAGTTTTGCCTACAGTTACCATTGTAACAGCCACTATCACAGTGACCAGGCACAGTTTTGCCTACATTTACCATGGTAACAGCCACTATCACAATGACCAGGCACAGTTTTGCCTACAGTGACCATGGTAACAGCCACTATCACAGTGACGAGGCACAGTTTTGCCTACAGTTACCATGGTAACAGCCACTATCACAGTGACCAGGCACAGTTTTGCCTACAGTTGCCACGTTAACAGCCACTATCACAGTGACCAGGCACAGTTTTGCCTACAGTTACCATGGTAACAGCCACTATCACAGTGACCAGGCACAGTTTTGCCCACAGTTACCATGGTAACAGCCACTATCACAGTGACCAGGCATAGTTTTGCCTACAGTTACCATGGTAACAGCCACTATAGCAGTGACGAGGCACAGTTTTGCCTACAGTTACCATGGTAACAGCCACTATCGCAGTAACGAGGCACAGTTTTGCCTACAGTTACCATGGTAACATCCACTATCACAGTGACCAGGAACAGTTTTGCCTACAGTTACCATGGTACAGCCACTATCACAGGTACCAGGCACAGTTTTGCCTACAGTTACCATGGTAACAGCCACTATCACAGTGACCAGACACAGTTTTGCCTACAGTTGCCATGGTAACAGCCACTATCACAGTGACCAGGCACAGTTTTGCCTACAGTTGCCATGGTAACAGCCACTATCGCAGTGACCAGGCACAGTTTTGCCTACAGTTACCATGGTAACAGCCACTATCACAGTGAGCAGGCACAGTTTTGCCTACAGTTACCATGGTTCAGCCACTATCACAGGTACCAGGCACAGTTTTGCCTACAGTTACCATGGTAACAGCCACTATCGCAGTGACCAGGCTCAGTTTTGCCTACAGTTACCATGGTAACAGCCACTATCACAGTGACGAGGCACAGTTTTGCCTACAGTTACCATGGTAACAGCCACTATCACAGTGACGAGGCACAGCTTTGCCTACAGTTACCATGGTAACAGCCACTATCACAGTGACCAGGCACAGCTTTGCCTACAGTTACCATGGTAACAGCCACTATCGCAGTGACCAGGCACAGTTTTGCCTACTGTTACCATGGTAACAGCCACTATCGCAGTGACCAGGCACAGTTTTGCCTACAGTTACCATGGTAACAGCCACTATCGCAGTGACCAGGCACAGTTTTGCCTACAGTTACCATGGTAACAGCCACTATGACAGGTACCAGGCACAGTTTTGCCTACAGTTACCATGGTAACAGCCACTATCACAGTGACCAGGCACAGTTTTGCCTACAGTTACCATGGTAACAGCCACTATCGCAGTGACCAGGCACAGTTTTGCCTACAGTTACCATGGTAACAGCCACTATCGCAGTGACCAGGCACAGTTTTGCCTACAATTACCATGGTAACAGCCACTATCACAGTGACGAGGCACAGTTTTGCCTACAGTTACCATGATAACAGCCACTATCGCAGTGACCAGGCACAGTTTTGCTTACAGTTACCATGGTAACAGCCACTATCACAGGTATCAGGCACAGTTTTGCCTACAGTTACCATGGTAACAGCCACTGTCACAGTGACCAGGCACAGTTTTGCCTACAGTTACCATGGTAACAGCTACTATCGCAGTAACGAGGCACTGCTTTGCCTACAGTTACCATGGTAACAGTCACTATCACAGTGACCAGGCACAGTTTTGCCTACAGTTACCATGGTAACAGCCACTATCGCAGTGACCAGGCACAGTTTTGCCTACAGTTACCATGGTAACAGCCACTATCACAGCTACCAGGCACAGTTTTGCCTACAGTTACCATGGTAACAGCCACTATCGCAGTGACCTGGCACAGTTTTGCCTACAGTTACCACGTTAACAGCCACTATCACAGTGACCAGGCACAGTTTTGCCTGCAGTTACCATGGTAACAGCCACTATCGCAGTAACGAGGCACAGTTTTGCTGTCACACGCAATAACCAGGCACAGTTTTGCCTACAGTTACCATGGTAACAGCCACTAATGCAGTAACGAGGCACAGTTTTGCTGTCACACGCAATAACCAGGCACAGTTTTGCCTTCAGTTACCATGTTAACAGCCACTATCACAGTGACGAGGCACAGTTTTGCCTACAGTTACCACGTTAACAGCCACTATCACAGTGACCAGGCACAGTTTTGCCTACAGTTACCATGGTAACAGCCACTATCGCAGTGACCAGGCACAGTTTTGCCTACAGTTGCCATGGTAACAGCCACTATCACAGGTACCAGGCACAGTTTTGCCTACAGTTACCATGGTAACAGCCACTATCACAGTGACCAGGCTCAGTTTTGCCTACAGTTGCCATGGTAACAGCCACTATCACAGGTACCAGGCACAGTTTTGCCTACAGTTACCATGGTAACAGCCACTATCACAGGTACCAGGCACAGTTTTGCCTACAGTTACCATTGTAACAGCCACTATCACAGTGACCAGGCACAGTTTTGCCTACATTTACCATGGTAACAGCCACTATCACAATGACCAGGCACAGTTTTGCCTACAGTTACCATGGTAACAGCCACTATCACAGTGACGAGGCACAGTTTTGCCTACAGTTACCATGGTAACAGCCACTATCACAGTGACAAGGCACAGCTTTGCCTACAGTTACCATGGTAACAGCCACTATCACAGTGACCAGGCACAGCTTTGCCTACAGTTACCATGGTAACAGCCACTATCGCAGTGACCAGGCACAGTTTTGCCCACAGTTACTATGGTAACAGCCACCATCACAGTAACGAGGCACAGTTTTGCCTACAGTTACCATGGTAACAGCCACTATCGCAGTAACGAGGCACAGTTTTGCCTACAGTTATCATGGTAACAGCCACTATCGCAGTGACCAGGCACAGTTTTGCCTACAGTTGCCACGTTAACAGCCACTATCACAGTGACCAGGCACAGTTTTGCCTACAGTTACCATGGTAACAGCCACTATCACAGTGACCAGGCACAGTTTTGCCTACAGTTACCATGGTAACAGCCACTATCACAGGTACCAGGCACAGTTTTGCCTACAGTTACCATGGTAACAGCCACTATCACAGTGACCAGGCACAGTTTTGCCTACAGTTGCCATGGTAACAGCCACTATCACAGTGACGAGGCACAGTTTTGCCTACAGTTGCCACGTTAACAGCCACTATCACAGTGACCAGGCACAGTTTTGCCTACAGTTGCCATGGTAACAGCCACTATCACAGTGACAAGGCACAGCTTTGCCTACAGTTACCATGGTAACAGCCACTATCACAGTGACCAGGCACAGCTTTGCCTACAGTTACCATGGTAACAGCCACTATCGCAGTGACCAGGCACAGTTTTGCCCACAGTTACTATGGTAACAGCCACCATCACAGTAACGAGGCACAGTTTTGCCTACAGTTACCATGGTAACAGCCACTATCGCAGTAACGAGGCACAGTTTTGCCTACAGTTATCATGGTAACAGCCACTATCGCAGTGACCAGGCACAGTTTTGCCTACAGTTGCCACGTTAACAGCCACTATCACAGTGACCAGGCACAGTTTTGCCTACAGTTACCATGGTAACAGCCACTATCACAGTGACCAGGCACAGTTTTGCCTACAGTTACCATGGTAACAGCCACTATCTCAGGTACCAGGCACAGTTTTGCCTACAGTTACCATGGTAACAGCCACCATCACAGTAACGAGGCACAGTTTTGCCTACAGTTACCATGGTAACAGCCAATATCGCAGTAACGAGGCACAGTTTTGCCTACAGTTATCATGGTAACAGCCACTATCGCAGTGACCAGGCACAGTTTTGCCTACAGTTGCCACGTTAACAGCCACTATCACAGTGACCAGGCACAGTTTTGCCTACAGTTGCCATGGTAACAGCCACTATCACAGTGACAAGGCACAGCTTTGCCTACAGTTACCATGGTAACAGCCACTATCACAGTGACCAGGCACAGCTTTGCCTACAGTTACCATGGTAACAGCCACTATCGCAGTGACCAGGCACAGTTTTGCCCACAGTTACTATGGTAACAGCCACCATCACAGTAACGAGGCACAGTTTTGCTGTCACACGCAATAACCAGGTACAGACTTGAAGACTGAAACCTTATACTTTATGCGCCCCTTGCATGGGAAACGCGCGTCATTACATTCCGAGCGGGGCCCAACCAAAGGGTTGCCTGTTCTGCATATGTTTTTTTCTGTGTTGTTGTATTTAGCATGACAATCGGTAGAAGGTTGGGGGGGGGGAGGCTCTATGTGGTGGTCGTCGCCCCCAGTGCAATTCCTTTTCTTCATTCCATCCCATCGAGTGCTCTGCAGAGGTCTGCTACCAGGAACTCCTAGGTAAGTGCTCAACATTTCCTCTCAAGCCAGAAACAGAAAATCTTGGAAACAGAAAGTACTTCATTTGACCAAAACATTATTTCTACGATTTTTTGCGAGAATATCCATAGGCTCACGAGGTACACAACTACTTTATTTCAACGCATTTTTTGAAAAAAAAATTAAGCATTTGTTTTAAAATATACATTTTAGATGCCAGGAAAAAAATATCGTTGTCATAAATTCACATAATTTTTCCTAAAAATGGAAAATTCACATAGTTTTATTGGGAATTGTTTTAAATTAGGTGAAGGTTTAAATATTAGGAAACATCTTGCAAAAACTCTTTCAATGGAAATATAAAACAAATTTTAAAACGGCTAACGCTGCGAAGAAATTGTTCTGTAAGTTTTTGTCTATCTCTTACAGTTTGCCAGTTATTCAAAAGTCATTCAAAATGAAGAGGTTTTCAAAGGCATTCCCAGAAAATTCAAGATATACATTTTATTTGTTATTTAAATATTTCAAATGTATTATTTTTTATTTCAGCTTGATCAAACAAATTTTGAGGAAAAGTTATTGCAAAACTTTCTCCATTAGAGGGTAGCTTAGGGTGGGGAGAATTTTTTAAGGATACTGTGAACTTAGATAAATATCATTGTTGGTTTTGAAGGTCTCTCAAGTTGTGTTACTTTCAAAATTCTTGTGTAAACTTTTGGGGAATATAACAGGTCGCCTAGCTCACTAAAGTTCTTATCTTTCTTCCAAACTTATTGGGGAAATTCAAATATAGCTTTAACATCAGTAAGTATGCATTTACGAACATTTCAAATTTTTAGAAATGTCTATATTCATTTTAAAACTTTAACTGTCTGTTCCTTTATTACTTGCTCTAGCCTGTATGTACAATGTATTTTGGATACAGAAGGAATAGTATTCCGACCAAAAATTCGATGATGGGAATTCACGGGAAATATATGTTTTGAGGTCCCCTGAATTCTAAAAAAAAGCATTCTAGATAACGATCCGTGTAGATGCTGGTGGACAGCATAGCTCAAAAACGAAAGGACCGTTAAATGCCAAAATTGATATTTAGGTTAAGTATCTTCCAAGGATGAGCGACGAAGATTTCCAAGAAAATCCCCCAATCATAAACTGCTCTTTGCATGGAAAAATTTGTGAAAATTTTGTTTTTCTCAAAAATGGCTCTAACGACGTTGACTAAAATACCTATATTAAAGTTATTTACATCACAAATAAAATGCATATTTTGAATTTTCTGGGAATAGCCTCTGAAACCCTCTTTACACTGGACTAATTTTGCTGACTTTTGCATAACTGGTAAACCGTAAAATATATACAAAAAACTTATCACACTGAAATGTGGATCTCGTTAAAACAGATAATTTATGAGATGTACATTTTTTCCGTGGAGTTGACTATTTCCGAGATATTGATTGTTAGTGGTTTTAGTTTTGAAATACTAATAACTTTTGTCATATACGGGAATTTGCCAACTTCTGGCAATGCAAGGAAACGGATTACATCCACATAGCAACCAGTTTCTAAAACATTTGACTATCACTTTATCCTAGTGTATTCCCTTCTACTTACAAGGAAGCAAGTAATAAGACAATTGCTGTTAATGTTTATCTCGACTAGCATCAAGAAGATGGAAGAAAAAGCGTTTTAACAATAATTTATTACAGATATGTAAAGAAAGCTATTGAATGTAACACATCAGATTTTAGAAAAAGATACGAGTGTCCGTGTGCCTGTGAACACGATAACTCATAAACTAGGTGAAATACTAAACTTGGTATTTAAGTTTATTATCTGCCAAAGATGCGATACGAAGATTCTGGGGAAAATCCAGCCACCCATGGAAAACGTTTCGAACATTTTTATTTTCTAAAAAATGGCTCTAAAGAAGATGTTTAAATAAACAATAAAGCATTTATCTTGAATTTTCAAAGAAGTTTTCTTCATTCTGGAAGACTTTTGTATAACTAGTTAACCGTAAGAGATGGACAAAAACTTACTACATAAAAATGTAGATCTGGTTAAAATACACAATCTATGTCCTTTTCATTTTTTGTTGTAGAGTTAACCGTTTCCGAGATATTCTTTGTTATTGATTTCGATTTTAAAACATTATTTTCTCAAACAGGAATTAGCTCGTGTTTACTCTGATTCATGCATAGAAGCGAATTTCAATGACAATCCCATAGAAACCACATTTTAAAACATTTGACTGTCACTTTAACCTATGGTACTCCGATACAAGGAAGCAAGTAATAAGACAATTCCTGCTAATTTTTATCTTGATTAGTATGAAGTAAATACAATAATATGCTTTTGTGAGAATACTTTTTTAGAAAATAAGTAGAAATATTAATGTGAATGTAACATACAAAATTTAGTATTGAACATTATATTAATTTAATAATTAATCTTTTATTGTTACTATTATTGTACGGAAAATCATTTTTCAAATTTAATTTGTTGGACAGTTAAATACGTGGAGTCACGAAAATAAGTTCTGTTGAGAGCATAGGGAAGTAGTAGACAGTGGCCATGCGACTTTCCACGTCAGTTGTTTTTTCCGACCTCGGTTGCCATGGCAACATCGAGTAGACTGCATTTTCTAATACTTATTACTGGATGATAACGATGCGCGTGCCATTGTTGTCTCCATGAACCGGAACATCATTGTTACGTGTAATGATGAAGGCCACGGGCGTTCTTCTAACAATGGAGCAGCGACCGCCGCAAACAGGAAAATTAAAATAAATTGCGTCTGCGACTTCCCATGTCGCTTCGCCTTTCTCTGCAGCACAGATGCAACCCGCAGTCTTTCATAATGTGACTTCATTGTTTAAATCTTGATTTTCTCTACTCACTCTTCTAAAAACTATTATTATAAAAGTTTATTCTTGTATCTACTTGTTGATAAACTTTCATTACACATTTCTTTATAGGTATAAGAACAATATAGTCACATTTTTAAAAAAATCGTATATATTCCATTCACATGACTTTCTCTACCTATTCTCCAAACAAACTATTCTTTCAAAAGAGTATTCTTCTATTTTACTTAATGATAATTGACATAAATATTAACTTAACTATTGAAGTTCGGTTCGGTTTACATTGCCAGCAGTAAACAAAAGGGAGATGGAACGAAATATGACGCGTTTGAGAAAGGCAACGAACGCAGTTTAAAATTTACACCAATAACCAGAAATTTCCCGGGATTTGTCAACTCTACAACAAAAATATATATGGCAAACATTTAACATACATTTTTCAAGGAGCTCTACATTTTTTGTGCAGTCAGCTTTTGACCGGCTCTTGAAGTTAACCAGTTATTCAAAAATTCAGCAGAATTCATCCGCAATGAACAGATCTTCAGTTTATTTCCAGAAAATGTAAGATACCTATATATTTTATTTGTCATGTAAATGTCTTTAACGTACGGTATTTTAATTAAAATCATAAGATCCATTTTTTAGAAAAACATTTTCAAAAATATTTCTATGTTAAGGGTAGTTTGTGGTTGGGAATTGTCATAAACAATGTCACGAGTGTTTTTATCTTTTTGATAATTCACGACCGGAGTGAATTGTGCTAAGAGATGAGAACACGTTGTGTATTTGATAAGACAATAGACTATTATAATATAACATAGGAAGGTTATCATTGTAATACTTACATTAGTTCTCAAATGAGACCATCTTTATTTACACAAGGTTGTTTCTTTCTTCACTGCCTCCTCAATTATGTCATGGCCGACCGTGTATACACTCAATGTACGAATATCGATAGCAACAATAGAAATAGGGAACAATTATTTTATTTCAGCTTTTAATAACTAATACATGAAATGGAAACAAACGTTATTTTATTTGAGGTTATTGCACTCATCTCATACATAAGAAATACAAATAATGATTATTTTCACTTCTTTTTTTAACTAAATACATTATGAAGTGGATAAAAGTTTAAATAAACAAAGAAATGAACATCAGCTGTGATAAGATGTTTCGACAATATCGCTCCAGTCAGATGACCGCGATTGGTTAAAATTGCCTAATCCCGGTCATTCCTTTGACGCTCTAATAGTTGAGCTGAATTGTAAAGAAAATCTTCGTGTTGCATCTTTGGAAGATGCTGAACTTATATTCTAAGTTTGGATTTTAAGCGTCTTTTCGTTTTTTAGCTATGCTGCCCAGAGACAAATATGCAGACACACAGAAACCTTTTTCTAAAACTTATTTCTTTGGACTCGGGGGGCGGTAGGACTGAAAACATATATTTCCGGTGAAATCTCGGTATCGAATTTTGGGTAGAGTGCAATATCTTCTCTATACGCTATGTACATAGTACGTATAGAGAAAGTAAAAGCAACTTTTATATTATTTTCCGTTGTATTAAAAATGTCAATTTCAGCAAGTTAAAACTTGTACGTTAACATTTTTACACATAAATTGAAGCGTTTTAACATAGCATTTGTTTAGTTTCCCAGTCAGATGTGTGTGTGTGTGCATGTGTGCGCGCGCATGTGTGTGTGTGCATGTGTGTGCATGTGTGTGCGTGTGTGTGCATGTGTGTGCGCGCGCGTGTGTGTGCATGTGTGTGCGTGTGCATGTGTGTGCATGTGTGTGCATGTGTGTCCGTGTGTGTGCATGTGTGTGCGTGTCTGTGTGTGTGAGCGTGTGTGTGCATGTGTGCGCGTGTGTGTGTCTGTGTGTGTCCGTGTGTGTGCATGTGTGTGCATGTGTGTGCATGTGTGTGCGTGTCTGTGTGTGTCCGTGTGTGTGCATGTGTGTGCATGTGTGTGCGTGTGTGCATGTGTGTGCGTGTCTGTGTGTGTCCGTGTGTGTCCGTGTGTGTGCATGTGTGTGCGTGTCTGTGTGTGTGAGCATGTGTGTGCATGTGTGCGCGTGTGTGTGTCTGTGTGTGTCCGTGTGTGTGCAAGTGTGTGTGCATGTGTGTGCATGTGTGTGTGCATGTGTGTGCGTGTCTGTGTGTCTCCGTGTGTGTGCATGTGTGTGCATGTGTGTGCGTGTGTACATGTGTGTGCGTGTGTGCATGTGTGTGCGATGTGCATGTGGGTGCGCGTATGTGTGTGCGTGTGTGTACGTGTGTGCGTGTGTGTACGTGTGTGTCCGTGTGTGCATGTGTGTATGCATGTGTGTGCGTGTGTGTCCGTGTGTGCATGTGTGTGCGTGTGTGCATGTGTGTGTGCATGTGTGTGCGTGTGTGTATGTGTGAGTGTACATGTGTGTGCGTGTGTGCATGTGTGTGTGCATGTGTGCGCGCGTGTGTGTGCGTGTGTGCGTGTGTGTCCGTGTGTGCATGTGTGTGCGTGTGTGTGCGTGTGTGTCCGTGTGTGCATGTGTGCGCGCGTGTGTGTCCGTGTGTGCATGTGTGTGCGTGTGTGCATGTGTGTGCATGTGTGTGCGCGTGTGTGTGCGTGTGTGCGTGTGTGTCCGTGTGTGCATGTGTGTGCGTGTGTGTCCGTGTGTGCATGTGTGTGCGTGTGTGTGCATGTGTGTGCATGTGTGTGCGTGTGTGTGTCCGTGTGTGTGCATGTGTGTGTGCATGTGTGTGCGTGTGTGTCCGTGTGTGTGCATGTGTGTGCGTGTGTGCATGTGTGCGCGTGTGTGTGTCTGTGTGTGTCCGTGTGTGTGCAAGTGTGTGTGTGCATGAGTATGTGCATGTGTGTGCGTGTCTGTGTGTGTCCGTGTGTGTGTGCATGTGTGTGTGTCTGTGTGTGTCCGTGTGTGTATGTGTGCATGTGTGTGCATGTGTGTGCGTGTCTGTGTGAGTCCGTGTGTGCATGTGTGTGCATGTGTGTGTGCATGTGTGTGCATGTGTGTGCGTGTCTGTGTGTGTCCGTGTGTGCATATGTGTGCGTGTGTGTGCATGTGTGTGGGTGTCTGTGTGTGCATGTGTGTGTTCGTGTGTGCATGTCTGTGCGCGTGTGTGCGCGCGTGTGTGCAGGTCTGTGTGTGCGTGTGTGTGCGTGTCAGGTGTGCATGTGTGTATTCGTGTGTGCATTTCTGGGCGCGTGTGTGCAGGTCTGTATGTGTGTATGTGTGCGTGTCTATGTGTGTGTGCGTGCGTGTGCATGTCTGTATGTGTACATGTGTGTGCGCGTGTGTGCCTGTGGTATGTGTGTGCGTGTGTGCGCGTGTGCGTGTCTGTGTGTATGTGTGTGCGTGTGCGCGTGTGTGCCTGTGTGTATGTGTGTGCGTGTGTGCGTGTGTGTGCGCGAGTGTAGTGTTTGTGCGCGTGTGTATGTTCGCGTGTGTGCGTGTCTGTGTGTATGTGTGCATGTGTGTGCGTGTGTGTATGTGTGTGCGAGTGTGTATGTGTGTGCGCGTGTGTACGTGTTTGTGCGTATGTGTGCGTGTTTATATGTGTGTGCATGTGTGTGTGCGCGTGTGTGCATGTGTGAATGTGTGTGCGTGTGTGTATGTGTGTGCGTGTGCGTGTGTGCATGTGTGTGCGTGTGGGTATGTATGTGCATGTGTGTGCGCGTGTGTATATGTGTGTGCGTGTGTGCCTGTATGTGTGCGTGTGTGTATGTGTGTGCATGGAACGCATTGTAGCACTAAGCAAAGACAGAAAATGGACACGCAGGGAGTCGGGAGGAGCGGTGTATTGGTTGCCACTCCCACATATACACTCAGTCACTTGTCTTGCGTTGCCATGGCGACCACATCCCCCGTACAGCCATGGCCGTCTCCCCGCCCTGCCTAATCATTCTATTGTTACCATATGACGCACCACCGCCAACATTATGTATTTACCTCACTCACATCGCTTTCTCTACCCACCTTTCTATTTCATACTAATCGAGATAAACATATTTTTTTTCTTGTAGACAAAAGGAAAATAAGGAAATGCACTAGAAGATATTGCACTAAAGATATTAACACCTTTTAAGAGATCGTCGCTAAAAATTTCGTTCTGTTTGCATGACCAAGATGACAAACAAAGAAACAAAAAAAAAAAACGAATGACGACTTTATATTTAAGTAAAGGTATTGGAAATAAAGCCCAAAGCAAATAAAATGGTTAAGTTCACAAAACATATTTACAATGAATGTCTGTATGCTCAGAGCTTCTCTATCAGTTAAACAAAGGTCATTCACAATGAAAATGTCTTCAGAGGCTTTCCCAGAAAATTTAAGATACGTCTTTATACATATTTTGGTATATAGAATTTTAATCATATTATAAGTTTCTAAAAAACCTTCCTCGTATAGAATAGTTTGGAGTGGGGGTGGGGGGTTCCTGAAAATGGTTTTGTCGCATCCTTGGAAGATATTGAACTTAACTGAACTTTTCGTTTTCGGGTTATGCTGATCATGTGATACGAACTTTTTCTCTGAAATGCTATTTTCAATCAGGGTTCATCAAAACATATTTCCAATGAAATCTTGTATGGTATATTTTGGTGATATTCAATATATACATGACTATTGTTTCATTTTAAATGCTATAATCTTTCTACAACATCAAAAATACTGGAAAATTCAAACTAATAACAACGAATATTTCGGAAATGGCTAACAACAGAAAACAACGTATTTTGTACAGTATATTTACAGTTTTTGCATAGTAAACTTTTAGTTACTCTTGTTTTTTACAAAGATACTTCAAAATGAAGAGAATTTACGAGTTACTTCCAGAAACTTCAAGGTTTTCATGTGAATACACATATTAAAGGTATGGCATTTTAAGTAACATTATGACAACTGTTCTTTACACAATAAAAAGTATTCCATGTAAAGTTAGTTTGGGGTCACAGCTTTGGAAGATACCAAGTTGGGCTGCTCACACACTGATGAGCTCCATTCACACGACTTTCTCTAGCTGCTCTAAATAGAACTATTTCTACAAAAGCTTATTCTTCTATCCACTTGATGCTAATCAAGATAAACACTAACAGAAATAGTCTTATTACTTGCTTCCTTGTAAGTGGAAGGGAATACACTAGGATAAAGTGATAGCCAAATCGTTTAAAAATTGTCGCTATATGAAACAATTAAGGTTCAGTTCGCTTTGCATGACCTCCGTTTGAGAAAAGTTAGATCGATTAAAACTGAAACCAGAAAGAGGGAATATCTCCAAAACGGCCTTCTCTGCAAGAAAAACGTGTGTAATGCACATTGTTTGCTTTATGAAGATCTACATTTGTTTTGTACTAAGTGAAAAAATTCTGCAAAAGTCATCCAAATAAAGAGGTCTTAGGAAGCTATTTCCAGAAAATTCAAGATGTATGTTTTATTTGTAATGTTAATATCCTTAATACAGAGTATTTTAATCAAAATCGTTAGTCAGTTTTCAGAAGAAGAAATTTTCTAAAAAAGAAAAATCTATGTAAAGGACAGTTTGTGGTGGGGATTTTTTTTTTTTTTTTAATTTTTCGTGTCGCATCTTTGGAAGATACTAACCATAAATACCAAGTATGGTTTTCAAAAGTGTTTTCGTTTTTGAGCTATGCTGTCTACAGATACACATCACGCAGACCATTTTCTAAAAATGTTTTTCGAACTGGGGGACCTCAAAACATATATTTTCGGTGAAATCACGACATCGAATTTTTGGTGGAGCACAATAGCTTCTCTAGTTTCTATGTACATACGTGCTAGAGAAATTAAAAGGTTTAAAGTACACCAAAAAGTGAATTTCTGTGAAATCTTGCTTATGTAGTGCCCAAATATGTATGTTTGGTTTCTGATGTAACAACATAAGGAAATGAGAATTAAGATACACAAGCAGGTTCTGTCAGGTCGTGGTGATATTGTTACCATGGTAACAGGCAGGTTCTGTCAGGTCGTGGTGATATTGTTACCATGGTAACAAGCCAGTTTCTGTCAGGTCGTGGTGATATTGTTACCATGGTAACAGGCAGGTTGTGTCAGGTCGTGGTGATATTGTTACCATGGTAACAGGCAGGTTCTCTCAGGTCGTGGTGATATTGTGACCATGGTAACATGCAGGTTGTGTCAGGTCGTGGTGATATTGTTACCACGGTAACAAGCCAGGTTCTGTCAGGTCGTGGTGATATTGTGACCATGGTAACAGGCAGGTTGTGTCAGGTCGTGGTGATATTGTGACCATGGTAACAAGCAGGTTGTGTCAGGTCGTGGTGATATTGTTACCATGGTAACAGGCAGGTTGTGTCAGGTCGTGGTGATATTGTTACCATGGTAACAGGCAGGTTGTGTCAGGTCGTGGTGATATTGTTACCATGGTAACAAGCCAGGTTCTGTCAGGTCGTGGTGATATTGTTACCATGGTAACAAGCCAGGTTCTGTCAGGTCGTGGTGATATTGTTACCATGGTAACAGGCAGGTTCTCTCAGGTCGTGGTGATATTGTGACCATGGTAACAGGCAGGTTGTGTCAGGTCGTGGTGATATTGTTACCATGGTAACAGGCAGGTTCTGTCAGGTCGTGGTGATATTGTTACCATGGTAACAAGCAGCAGGTTGGTATTGTATTACTCGTCGGCCGAAAGCAAACATTTCCCTCTCTCTTACATGTAAGTTGCCAAGTCTTGTATCGATTCCTGCTTCTTTGGTTAGGATTCCCTCCCCCTGCTGTATAGGCAAATCGGAAAGAATGTGCGCATATATATAAGTTGGCAGCAGAGAGAGACTTTGTGTGTATACATACATATATGGATTTGGAGCGCTTTCCCTCCACCCATAACAACAAAGATAAGACCTCTCCCTCACAGAAAGAAAAATCGAGAAAGATATTCTTCGAGAAGAGGGAATTTCATATATTTGTATATACTCCCCTCCCCCCGTGCGCCGTAGGTTCGTACCTGCCTTTACACTAAGATACCGATATACAGAGGTTAGATTGCAAATGTCCTATCCTTATGTATTGTGGGTTTTCGTGCAGCGGCCATACTTAGTCACCACACTTTTGAGATGAACACGTCTTGTGTGGGTTTTATGTGCAAATTACGATTTCCTGGTGTTCAATTAAGCCATAAATTTAGACTGTAAGGTTTAAACTAGTCAAACCGTGTGTGGTGTTTGGTTGTAGTTTCTCGAATAGCAGCAGCAAAGCAAGAAAAGGGAAATATGTTTCAATACATAGATTAATGTACTTATAAGTGATTTTGTGCTGTTAAATGTTCAATTAAGCAGTAAAGACTGTAAACTTTAAACCAGAATAATGATTAATGTGGTGTTTGGTTATAATTTTTGAATAGCTGATGCAAAAAAAAAAAAAAAAAAAGGAAAGGGAAATCTATTTCAATACATAGGTTCGTGTTCTTATTTAACTGATTTTTGTGCTGTTAAATGTTCAATTAATCAGCAAATTTAGACTGTAAGTTTTAAACCAGTATAATGGTCAATGTGCTGTTTGGTTGTAATTTCTCGAATAGCTGAAGCAAAAACAAGGAAAGGGAAATTTGTTTCAATACATAGATTAATGTACTTATTTAAGTGATTTTGTGGTGTTAAATGTTCAACTAATCAGAAATTTAGACTGTAAGTTTTAAACCAGTATAGTGATCAAATTGCTGTTTGGTTGTAATTTCTCGAATAGCTGAAGCAAAAGCAAAGAAAGTGAAATGTGTTTCAATACTTCGGTTAGTGTACTTATTTAAGTGTTTTTTCTGTGGTACACTTAGTGAACTATTTCAATACTTCGGTTAGTGTACTTATTTAAGTGATTTTTTTGGTGATACACTTAGTGAAATATTTCAATACACAGGTAAGTGTACTGATTTAAGTGATTTTTAGGTGATATACTTACTGAAATATGTTATAAATTATCAACAGAACGATTCTGTATTGTTTGTTACATTTTAGATTTCCAACTCGGAAAGAGCGTTTAGAAGCTTGGATAAAGTCAATTCGCAGGCAAAATTGGCAACCTACTGCAGTTTATAACAAACCTCGCCCATTTGGTAGAGATCTCGAGAAATATTCATGTGCTGTGATACCGTGACAACAGGGTTCCTCGGACTCGGTTAATTATCACAATATTCCTCGGCTGAAATTCTTCATTAATATCACACCTCTACTAAACGAATGCTGTACAGTCTTTTGTTACATTGACAGTAGTTCTAGACGAAGAAATTAGAACAACATTAGGTTATGACCTTGCCGCGATGTTTACTGCAATAATACCAGTTTGTCACAAGTAATACCAGAAGTGTTTTCATCTTGTCGATAATTGTCCTAGGAGATGAGAACCCGAGTTGTGTTTGATAAGACAATAGACTATTATAATATAATATAGGAAGGTTATCATTGTAATACTTACATTAGTTCTCAAATGAGACCGTCTTTATTTACACAAGGTTTTTAATTTCTTCACTGCCGCCTGAATTATGACATGGCCGACCGTGTCTACACCCAATACGAATATCGATAGCAACAATAGAAATAGTGAACAATTATTTTATTTCAGATTTTAATAACTAATACATGCGATGGAAACAAACGTTATTTTATTTGAGGTTATTGCACTCATCTCTTACATAACAAATACAAATAATGATTATTTTTGACTCCTTTTTTGAACTAAATACATTATGAACCGGATAAAAGTTTAAATAAACATTGTAATAACTGAAAGTACAATTGTGGAACTGACAGTTATTAAAAGTGAAGGTTGACTGTCACCTGTTACCAATAACCAAGACAGCAGATTAAACAAAGAAATGAACATCAGCTGGGATAAGATGTTTCGACAATATCGCTCCAGTCAGATGACCGCGATTGGTTAAAATTGCCTACTCTCGGCCATTCTATTGGTGCTCTAATAGTGGAGCTAAGTTGTCAACAATAACTTCTGACAATGTGATTGTATTAAATATTCCTTCAACCAGTGATCTCTGCTCTTTGATTATCCTTTGTTCTTTACTTAAAAAAATTGTACTTTTTGCAAGAGCCTCTGAAGATATTCTCAGTGACTTTTACAACTACTAAATTGTAAGAGAAAGGCAAAAACATGCTACCAAAAAAAAAAAAAAAAAAAATAAATGTGGATCTCGCCAAGGCACACAATTTATATCTTTTACTCTTTTGTTGTAGAGCTGACCGTTTCTAAGATATTCCTTGTTATTGGTTTCAATTTTAAAATACACTTCTCTCAAATGGGAAGTGTCTTTCATTTGCTATCTATCGTTGTTTTACTCCTGCAAAGTGAACCGAATTTAATTGTTTCACATAGCGACCAGCTTTTAAAACATTTGACTATCACTTTAACCTATGCTACTCCCTTATTTCCCTTCTACTTACAAGGAAGCAAGTAATAAGACAATTTCTGTTAATGCTTATCTCGATTAACATGGAATAGATTGAAGAATAAGTGTTTGAACAATAAATTGTGGCAGAGATGTAGAGAAAGTCATGTGAATGGGACACATCAGATTTTTATCGTACATTAATATTGATATAGCAATGGAAAGAAACTAAGAAAGGATAATTTCTTAAGTTGAACAGCGTTGCCACGTTAAGCACAGGCAACAGAAATCTTACTGGTTGACACTGTTGCCTTATTGTCCTTACGAAATCCTGCCGATTTACAAAAGATGGCAACATTGTCACTTTCATTATAATTGTTTAAATCTATTTTATTTGACATCGCGACGGATCTGTGAGTAAGATAACTCGTGTGGTGGTCAGGATCATCCCAGTATCGCTTCGTGGTGATGGGGTGCTACGTTCCTACATCCTTAGTCGGGTGAGGCGTAGTTCAGCCAGCCACAAGTAGATGGCTATGCAAATGCCGTTAACCATCTATTTTCAGTTTTACAATTGTTTTAGACTGAAGGTGGAACTTTTAGTCGTGGTATTAAATATCAAATTCGGTATTCACCCATCCAGGTTGTTCGGCTCACGGGATTTGAACCCGGGAACCTAGGCATTCGGACCACATATATTACCGTCTAAGCCACTCTGCTTGATAATATACAATTTTGTAGATTGTAAAGCAAAATATTTCCTTTTTAAATACAGCATTGCAAAAATTTGTATTTATGCTTATCTTTGTAATTTACGGCAGGATTGCCACATTTTACAGTTCCAAACCTCCTTGAATAAACTAAAGCCTTCTGTGAACCATTACACCAATAGTAGACTTCAAGGCCTCCTTGGAATAAACAAGTCTCCTAACCAAGGCCCACTGTGAACTATGACATCAGTAGTAGACTCCAAGGCCCTCTAGGAGTAAACAAGTCTCCTAACCTAGGCCCACTGTGTACTATGACACCAATGATAGACTCCAAGGCCCTCTTGGAGTAAACAAGTCTCCTAACCAAGGCCCACTGTGTACTATGACACCAATGATAGACTCCAAGGCCCTCTTGAAGTAAACAAGTCTCCTAACCAAGGCCCACTGTGTACTATGACACCAATGATAGACTCCAAGGCCCTCTTGAAGTAAACAAGTCTCCTAACCAAGGCCCACTGTGTACTATGACACCAATGATAGACTCCAAGGCCCTCTTGGAGTAAACAAGTCTCCTAACCTAGGCCCACTGTGTACTATGACACCAATGATAGACTCCAAGGCCCTCTTGGAGTAAACAAGTCTCCTAACCAAGGCCCACTGTGTACTATGACACCAATGATAGACTCCAAGGCCCTCTTGAAGTAAACAAGTCTCCTAACCAAGGCCCACTGTGTACTATGACACCAATGATAGACTCCAAGGCCCTCTTGGAGTAAACAAGTCTCCTAACCAAGGCCCACTGTGTACTATGACACCAATGATAGACTCCAAGGCCCTCTTGGAGTAAACAAGTCTCCTAACCAAGGCCCACTGTGAACTATGACACCAATGATAGACTCCAAGGCCCTCTTGGAGTAAACAAGTCTCCTAACCAAGGCCCACTGTGAACTATGACACCAATGATACACTCCAAGGCCCTCTTGGAGTAAACAAGTCTCCTAACCAAGGCCCACTGTGTACTATGACACCAATGATAGACTCCAAGGCCCTCTTGGAGTAAACAAGTCTCCTAACCTAGGCCCACTGTGTACTATGACACCAATGATAGACTCCAAGGCCCTCTTGGAGTAAACAAGTCTCCTAACCAAGGCCCACTGTGTACTATGACACCAATGATAGACTCCAAGGCCCTCTTGGAGTAAACAAGTCTCCTAACCAAGGCCCACTGTGTACTATGACACCAATGATAGACACCAAGGCCCTCTTGAAGTAAACAAGTCTCCTAACCAAGGCCCACTGTGTACTATGACACCAATGATAGACTCCAAGGCCCTCTTGGAGTAAACAGTCTCCTAACCAAGGCCCACTGTGAACTATGACACCAATGATAGACTCCAAGGCCCTCTTGGAGTAAACAGTCTCCTAACCAAGGCCCACTGTGTACTATGACACCAATGATAGACTCCAAGGCCCTCTTGAAGTAAACAAGTCTCCTAACCAAGGCCCACTGTGTACTATGACACCAATGATAGACTCCAAGGCCCTCTTGAAGTAAACAAGTCTCCTAACCAAGGCCCACTGTGTACTATGACACCAATGATAGACTCCAAGGCCTCCTTGGAGTAAACAAGTCTCCTAACCAAGGCCCACTGTGTACTATGACACCAATGATAGACTCCAAGGCCTCCTTGGAGTAAACAAGTCTCCTAACCAAGGCCCACTGTGTACTATGACACCAATGATAGACTCCAAGGCCCTCTTGGAGTAAACAAGTCTCCTAACCAAGGCCCACTGTGTACTATGACACCAATGATAGACTCCAAGGCCTCCTTGGAGTAAACAAGTCTCCTAACCAAGGCCCACTGTGTACTATGACACCAATGATAGACTCCAAGGCCCTCTTGGAGTAAACAAGTCTCCTAACCAAGGCCCACTGTGTACTATGACACCAATGATAGACTCCAAGGCCCTCTTGGAGTAAACAAGTCTCCTAACCTAGGCCCACTGTGTACTATGACACCAATGATAGACTCCAAGGCCCTCTTGGAGTAAACAAGTCTCCTAACCAAGGCCCACTGTGTACTATGACACCAATGATAGACTCCAAGGCCCTCTAGGAGTAAACAAGTCTCCTAACCAAGGCCCACTGTGTACTATGACACCAATGATAGACTCCAAGGCCCTCTTGAAGTAAACAAGTCTCCTAACCAAGGCCCACTGTGAACTATGACACCAATGATAGACTCCAAGGCCCTCTTGGAGTAAACAGTCTCCTAACCAAGGCCCACTGTGTACTATGACACCAATGATAGACACCAAGGCCCTCTTGAAGTAAACAAGTCTCCTAACCTAGGCCCACTGTGTACTATGACACCAATGATAGACTCCAAGGCCCTCTTGAAGTAAACAAGTCTCCTAACCAAGGCCCACTGTGTACTATGACACCAATGATAGACTCCAAGGCCCTCTAGGAGTAAACAAGTCTCCTAACCAAGGCCCACTGTGTACTATGACACCAATGATAGACTCCAAGGCCTCCTTGGAGTAAACAAGTCTCCTAACCAAGGCCCACTGTGTACTATGACACCAATGATAGACTCCAAGGCCCTCTTGGAGTAAACAAGTCTCCTAACCAAGGCCCACTGTGAACTATGACACCAATGATACACTCCAAGGCCCTCTTGGAGTAAACAAGTCTCCTAACCAAGGCCCACTGTGTACTATGACACCAATGATAGACTCCAAGGCCCTCTTGAAGTAAACAAGTCTCCTAACCAAGGCCCACTGTGTACTATGACACCAATGATAGACTCCAAGGCCCTCTTGAAGTAAACAAGTCTCCTAACCAAGGCCCACTGTGTACTATGACACCAATGATAGACTCCAAGGCCCTCTTGAAGTAAACAAGTCTCCTAACCAAGGCCCACTGTGAACCATGGTGAGCCTCACACGACTCCTGCCACACAAGCCTGCTCTAATTGCCACAAGAAGCGTGACACCCCTGAGCTAGCAGAGTATGTAGGGCAGTAAGACGGCATCTTCCAGATGTTTGCATAAAGTACTTCCTCCTGCCCGTTCATTAAGTGGGGGGGGGGGGGGAGACCGCCCTCACGTAGTACTAGCGGCCATGTTACTGCGCACGCGCCGTCCCAACTTCGTTAACTGTCTTCTTTACAACTTACACCCCCTCCCCCCCTTCATTCATTCTCGGCTTCCTGCCCCGGCCGGCGTCTTAAAGAGATCTTGTGTCTTAGGGGCGTTAAAGGGAACAGACCGACCCAAAATATCCAACACTCATTACGTTGTGTTGCATTTTCTCTGTCCACAGGAGGCCGATGTCACAGTCAAAACAGCTGAAAGGTGACTTATTCTATAAAACATATGAGCGTATTGCAAAAATTAAACCAATTATAACAAATAGTTCGGAAATGGTTAATGCCACGAAAAGCTATTTGATGCAAATTATGTGTTTTGATGAGATCTGCATTTGTTATATAGCACGTTTTTGTCTATCTCGAAAGTCATCCAGAGTGAAAAGGCTTTTTTTTTTTAGCTTAACGTCCTTTAACCTGGTTGGCCATATCGGACGATGACTGAAATCGGTCAAATAATGCTCAAATGATCTTAGGATACTTGGAGCTTAAAGTTACTTCTCAGGACAAGGGAAAACCCCTTCAAGGATACCATATCCGGTTAACCTATCCTAAGCGAGATTCGACCTCGCGACCTCTTGAATGCGACGCAGACACGCTACCCCCAGACTACCGAGGTGGGCTCATACACATTTTGATTCAAAATCTTCTCGGGCTTCTAGTCAGGTAAAAACTTGGCTTGACTTGGTGAAGAAGATTTTGAATTAATACGTCGCCAGGAAAGCTTCAGTTCTTATTTCATACACATTATATTTGTAATATCAAACGGCCATTTTAGGGGACCAATAAACGAACCTTTTCTAAGTAAGGGAAGTTTGGTTTGGGAGGATTTTGTTAAAAGCAGGGGTGCCATGCTTCTTGTGGTAATGACAGCAGCCTTGTGTGGCAGCACTGTCACCATAGTTCACAGCGGGCCTTCAATATGACAGAAGTTTATTCCAAGGAGGTCTTGGACTCTGTCATATTCTTGGAAGAAGTTGATATTTATCCGAATTTTTACTTTCTTCTAACGACACAAAGAATATCTCCCCACCACAAACTAATTTGGAAAAATATTTGAGGGTTTTGTTTTTCTCTAAAATGGCTATAACCGCACAAACAAAATGCATATCTTGAATTTCCTGGCAATAGCTTCTGAAGACCTATTCATTCTGGTTGCGTTTTGCTTAACTATATAAAACGCAGATCTCATTAAAACACACAATTTATATCACATGCAGCTTTCTGATAGAGCTGACCGTTCCAAAAAAATGTCCCCTTCCAAATGACTTTTAGTATGTGTCACTGTGCTTGTGAACACAAAACTCAAAATAGGTATATAAGATCAACAATTTCCAAGGATGCAACACGAAGAGTTTAAGGAAATTTCCCCCCAACGCAAACTACCTTTTATATAGAACATTTTCAGATGTTAATTTTCTAAAAAAAAAATAGCTCTAACGGTTTTGATTAAAATGTCCTACATTAAAGATAATTACATGACATATAAAATTATATCTTGAAGAACTCTTCATTCTGAATGAATTTTGTACAACGGTTAAACCGTAACAGATATACAAAAAATTACCACACAAGAAATGTAGTTCTCGTTAAAACACACAATTTATGTCATATACATTTTTTTCGTAGAGTTGAGCATTTCCGAGATATTTCTTGTTATTGGTTTCAGTGTTAATGTACTTAGGTTTTTAACCCGCCACGCTAGTGTGGGAAAAGCGTGTTTGTCTCACATTAAAGATGTCGTTAGTTTGAATCTCCTTATTACCTGGAAAAGGTTATTTTGGGAGGGGGGTTCCCTTGTCCAGAGAAGGCGAATGTCGAGTAACTTTAAGATGAATGCTCTCTGAGATCATTTCAGCATCAATTTTATACATGTCCCCCTTACGGGAACTTGTCAACTTCTGGCCATGCAAAGAAACGGGTTTCAATCCCATAGCAACCACATTTTAAAACATTTGACTGTCATTTTAACCTAGTGTACTCCCTACTTACAAGGAAGCGAGAAATAAAACAATTTGTGCTAATTTTTTCTCGATTAGCATGAAGTAAATAGAAGAATAAGTTGTTTAATAATAATTGATTACATAGTTGAGGGGAGAAATTTATGTGAATCGAACATATTGCATTGCTTAATACCCTGTAACAAAAAAAAAAAAAAAAAAAAAAAAAAAAGACACGTGATTGTACCAATTCATTTTTGAAAACTGATCTATAACTAATATTAAAAACGTAATCAAAAATGTTATTACACACATTTTTAGCGATTTACGGAAAATGTTTTGACACCTAGATCTCTTTTTGTGGGAGAAGATAGATTTTGTATATGGGCAAATAATAAAAATGTTATTACATTTTGACTCAGTATTTTAAAGTGGCGTCCAAGGCACGTATTAAGTCCGTCTCAGGAGAATCAACATTTACCCCCCCCCCCACCCCCCGGGGGTCCACTGCGCACCTGTAGCCCATTTCTGGAGAGGCTTCTTCACCCCACTCGAAACCCTTCTCTCTGCTTTTTTCACATTTCATTGTATAAACACAAAAACGAGGCATCCCCCCCACCCTGTGTTGGTTCGGTTCACACTTTAAAGGGTTATTTTCCCCATAAATCACAAACCCTCCCATTTTCGGAAGTCGATGGTGCTGAAAAAAAAAAGGGCTCCTATACCTAATGCATTTTATGCTGAATTACCATCGGATGTCGTTGTGCTTTTGTTTTCTTTGTTGCGCATCTCTCGCGCGCAGGCGATTCATAAAATTTTCTGCACAAAATTTGGTTACGTCAGAGGAAACGTTCGTCCTTTGTTAACGCGTTTGAACAGTGTTTACACGCGTGTGAAATAAAATTAACTTTCCCTTCTATATGTGTTTATATACAGCTTCATGTCGGCTATGTACACTCTTTTGTTTTCAACGACTAATTGCATTTTATATTTTTAAGCGAGATTTTTTTTGTATTTGTATTTCTAATTGCATCCGATTGTTTAAATAAACATATTCTGCAGCAAATTACAAAGCAGTACCCAAAATATTAGCGTTTCTGTAGCGAAAATATCTGATGTGTTCCACTCCCTTGGCTTTAGTCTTATTACTACCTTCCTTGTAAGTAGGAGCGAAATAAGGGAGTACCATAGGTTAAAGTGAAAGCGAAAAGCTGGTTGCTATGTGACTGAAGTTCCTTTGTTTGTATGCACACGAGTTGACAAATTCCCGTATGAGAAAAGTATCAGTTTTTCAAAACTGAAACCAAAAACAAGAAATATCTCAAAAATGATCAACTCAGCGAAAAAAATGTACATTACATAAATTGTGTGTTTTAACGTGCTATACATTTTTTGTGTGGTAGGTTTTCGTCTTTCTTATGTTTTAGCAGTTATGCAAAATTCCGTAAAATTGATCGAGAATAAAGTAGTCTACAGAGGCTATTCCCAGAAAAGTCAGGATATACATTTTATTTGTCAGGTAAATATCTTTAATATACAATATTTTAATAAAAATCGTTAGAGCCATTTTTGAGAAAATCAAAATTTCCGAAAAAAGTTCCATGTAAAGGGTAGTCAAATACCAATCTAGAATTGCACATAAGAGGGCTATCCCAGAAGTACCAACCTAACAAAGCAAGCACAAGCATTTTTATTTCTCTACATAGTCTCCTTTCAGCTCGATACACGTTTCCCAGCGATCTTCAACAGCTTCGATACCCTGTTTATAGTGAGAACTATCGAGGTCTCCAGACTCCACCTTTTCATTGCTGGCAAATCTTCTACCACCAAGCCATTTCCTCAAGTTTAGAAACAGAAAATAATCAGAGGGGGCTAAATCTGGCGAATAGGGTGCATGAGGAAGCACTTCACACTTTAACTCATTGATTTTGGCCATGGCGATAATGAACCGGTACATTGTCTTAATGAAACAAAACTTTCTAACACTGTAACAAGTTCGCATAATATTAGTCATTGATTACTTTTCTTTTTTACTTTCTATGTACATAGTGTGTAGAGAAGGTATTGCACACCACCCAAAAATTCCATACCGAGTTTTCACCGGAAATATATGTTTTAGGGCCATCTGTATCCAAAAAAAAAGCATTTTCAGAAAAAGGTCCGCGTGTGTGTCCGTGTGTCTGTGAATAGGATTGCTGAAAAACGAAAAGTCCGTAAAATACCAAAGATGGTATTTAAGTTTACTATCTTCCAGGGATGCGACACGAAGATTTTAAGAAACATTCCCCTCCCCCAAACTACCCTTTACATGGAACTTTTTTCGAACATTTTGATTTTCTTAAAAATAGCTCTAACGATTTAGATTAAAATATCGTATATTAAAGATATTGACCTGACAGATAAAATGTATATCTAGAATTTTCTGGGAATAGCCTTTGAAGACTATTCTGGATGAATTTTACGGAATTTTGCATAACTGCTAAACCGTAAGATATAGACAAAACTTACAACACAAAAAATGTAGAGCACCTTAAAACATACAATTTATCTTATATACATTTTTTCCTGGAGTTGATCGTTTTTGAGATACTCCTTGCTTTTGGTTTCAGCTTTAAAAAAACATACTTTTCTCATACAGGAATTTAACAAATGCTGTCCATACAAACAAATGAACTTCAATCACATAGCAACCAGCTTTTGACTATCACTTTAACCTATGGTACTCCCTTATTTCGCTTCTACTTACAAGGAAACAAGTAATAAGCCTATTTGTGCTAATTTTTTCTCGATTAGCATGAAGTAAATAGAAGCATAAGCTTTTTAACAATAATTTGTCGCAGAGATGTAGAGAAAATTATGTGAATGGAACACATCAGATGTTTTTTAAGAATCATGACGTAATTTACAAAGTGTTTTGTAAGGTGTTGCTATGTGAAAATACATAACAATGTGTTCTTTACTTTAATCGTTGATAAACAGAAGGTTTTGTAATAGAAAGGTGTGAGCTTTTGGAACGGAAGTCGATAAAGGAATGTTCCATTTCCCGAGCGCTAGTAATCCAGATTTGACTCTCCTAGCGATTAAGAATTCACGAAATTGGCTGATTACATATTTATCTCTTGTGTATGACACCTGCCTTTAAGGTTGTGTGGGAACCTCGTAATTAGGGCGCTCCTCAAGGGTTCCGTTGCTTTCGGAGAAAGGGTTCGCCAGGTAGAGACTCTCTCTCTCTCTCGGGCTGAAGAAGGTACATCACCTGTTTGTCCAAAACACTCACCAGTTCGCCATTTAACCTTAGACTTTATACCTTTATATACATAATCTTATGTGTTTCATTCACATGACTTTCTCAATAAGGGAGTACTATAGATTAAAGTGATAGTCAAAAGCTGGTTACTATGTGACTGAAGATCCTTTTTTTGTATGGACACGAGTTGACAAATTACTGTATGAGAAAAATATAGGTTTTTTTTTTAAGCTGAAACAAAAACAAGGAATATCTAATAAACGAGCAACTGCAGGAAACAAATGTATAAACATAAATTGTGTGTTTTAACGTGCTCTACATTTTCTATGTGGTAAGATTTTTTCCATGTCTTGCGGTTTAACAGTTATGCAAAATTCCGTAAAATTCATCCAGAATAAATTAGTTATCAGAGGCTATTCCCAGAAAATTCAACATATACATTTTATTTGTGAGGTAAATATCTTTAATGTATTGTATTTTAATGCAAATCGTTAGAGCCATTTTTGAGAAAATCAAAATTTTCGAAAAGAAGTTCCCTGTAAAAGGATGTTTGGTTGGGGGGATTTTTCTCAAAATCTTCGTGTCGCATCCCTGGGAGATACTAAACTTATATGCCAAATGTGGTATTTTACCCACTTTTCGTTTTTGAGGTATCGTGTTCATAGGCACACGGACACACACACACATATATACAGACACAAACATTGACTTTTTTCTAAAAATGCTCTTTTTGGATAAACGTGTATTTCCAAAGAAACCTTGGTATCGAATTTTTAGGTGGAGTGCAATTCCTTCTCTACTAAGTACCATATAGAGAAAGTAAACATGTTTTGTTTACTAGGGAATCTCAAAACTTATCTTTGTTACGAAACCTTGACATGGAGTTTTTGGGTGGAATACTATTTCTACCTTCTTCTCTATACACTGTGTACATATTACGTTTAGAGAAAGTAAACATTGCATCATTTAGCCTGTCCGTTTATATGTTTGGTTAATTGGAGTTAAAATAATCGAGGTGTAGAAATAACATGGTACAGATGCTTGTAATAGACAGCGTTGATATGCAGAAACGACTTCACTTATCAGCGCAACGGGTGGGATAAAGTGACTCGTTGCCCCGGCAATGAACGGGATAAAGTAAATGGTTAACAACTGCACATTCCCTATAACCTTTTAACAGCAACATTAACTATTGTTACTCTTTAACTAAATCTGTTTCGTATAATTTCCTTGAAGTCGATGGTAATAAAGCCTCAACTGCTTCTTTTGCTTCCTTTTTACTTTCTCTACACTTCTATGTACATAGAAGGTATTGTAATGCACCCAAAAATTCGATACCGAGATTTCAATGGAAATACATGTTTTGAGACCTGCTGAATCCAAAAAAAGCATTTTTAGAAGCATGTCAGTGTGTGTGTGTCTGTGTCTGTCTGTCTGTGTATGTGTGTATGTCTGTGGGCAGCATAGCTTAAAAACGAAAACTCCGTTAAAAACCAAACTTGGTATTTAAGTTTGGTATCTACAAGGATGCGACATGAAGATTTACAAGAAATCCTCCCACCCCCAACTACCCTTTACATAGAACTTTTTACGAAAATTTTGATTTTGTTAAAAATGGCTCTAATGATTTTGATTAAAATAACGTATATTACAGATATTTACCTTGGAAATAAAATGTATATCTTGAATTTTCTGGGAATGGCCTCTGAAGACTACTTTATTCTGGATCAATTTTACGAAATTTTGCATAACTGCCAAACCGTAAGAGATGGACAAAAATCTACCACAAAAAATGTAGAGCACAATTGCTGTTATATACTTTTTTTTCGTTGTGTTGATCATTTTTGAAATATTTCTTATTTTTGGTTTCAGCTTTGAAAAACTTGTACTTTTGTCATACAGGAATTTGTCAATTGGTGTCCATACAAACAAAGGAACATCAGTCACATAGCAACTAGCTTTTGACTATCACTTTAACCTATGCTACTCCCTTATTTTGCTTCTACTTACAAGGAAGCAAGTAATAAGACTATTTCTGCTAATTTTTTTCTCGGTTAGCATGAAGTAAAGAGAAGCATAAGCTTTTTAACAATAATTTGTTGCAGAGATGTAGAGAAAGTCATGTGAATGGAACACATCAGATTTTTTATTATTTTATTTTTAGGAACCGATATATTAACGTTCTCAACGTTCATTGTAAACTTCTTCAATTTGAAACTAGGAGCAATAAAACGAAAATTACATAGCCTACCATAATTATAGCTATAAGAACGCCTTATTCCTTATTTAGTTTATTACTCTTGTAAAATGATTAACTGAATATTTGTCATATCGTACTGTAGGATAAAACAATATATTATACAAACCTCTGTGATCCACTCGTAGAACTGAAAACGCGTTTTAACTTGTTGTATTCATGGATAAACTCTGTGTTTATCCTCTTGTATAATATATAACTATTATTAAAATGTGTATTTAATATTATTCAATATTGGAATATTTTATCTATACTTTTTCATATTTTTTGTATGTTGCAACCCTTTTGTTTTGTTTGAAACAATTCCTCTAGGTTAAAATATAACGTAAGTAGAGAAAGTCATGTGAGTGTATTACAAAAAGCTTTTCTTTGTCGGTCAACCAAAGGAATCGTGTCAGGCGATGAATGAAATAAATATACAAAGCACTGAAAATGACCCTGAGGTTGCTACAACCAGGATTTGAACCCGAGCCCTAGTATATTTGTGTAACCTATTTTTCATAAGTTGGTGTTCAGACAGTTGTGTTGAACCCCCCCCCCCTCGACACATCACGTGCAGGCAAGGGTTGGTTTGCATATGGCCTAACAACAATTTTTTTTTTTTTTACCCTTCCCGGCCGCATCTTTTCTTTTACCACATGCATTTCTTACAACCCTTTTGCCAACCCTTTGAGCCCTCGCTCTCGGGGCGTGGTGGGGTGCTCATCCAACTCACCCCCCAAGGAATAAAAAATACTTGATAATAAAATACATTTTTCTTACCCAGTAGAGCATAGCTTATATCATGTAGGCTATAGATATTTTTTTACATAGTAAGGGATGCTTTCTTTTCAGAGGGGTGGTTCATATTATGATGCATATATGTAGGTATCTAGCCACCTTGACGGTTGCCCCCCCCACTTTAAGATCAACCCCAACGTTCGTTCCCTCAAAACTCATTTTGCATTTTATTGAGCCTTGAATCCGTACAAAACTTATCTCTTTTTACATTCTCTAACCCATATGTACAGTGTACATAGTGGATAGAGAAGGTATTGTATTCCACCCAAAGTCTGATGTCAAGGCTTCACCGGAAATGTATATTTTGAGGTCCTCTGTGTATGAAAAAAAATTAGAAAAAGGTCCGTGGTGTCTGCGGGCAGCATAGGTCAAAAACTAAAATACCGTTAAATACCAAACTCGGTATTTAGGGCTTAGTATATTCCAAGGATGCGACATGAAGATTTTCAAGAATATCTCATTACCATAAAATATCTTTTGCATGGACAATTTTTTGAAAGTTTTGATTTTCTAAAAGCTGTTTCTAACGAATTTGATTAAAATACCGCATATTAAAGATATTTCCAACCCAAATAAATTGTATATCTTGGGTTCTGTGGTAATAAGCCTGTGAAGACCTCTTTATTCTGGATGAATTTTGCATAACTGGTAAACTGTAGGAGATACACAAAAACATGTAAATCACCTTAAAATAAATAATTTGTATCCTATACCTTTTTTTTTTGTTAGAAATAACCATTTCAGATATATTTGTTGTTGTTGGTTTCAATTTTAAACTACTTTTCTGAAACGGGAAGCCGCATCCGTTTAATCTCTGTTTTGTTTTACTCCTGGCCATGGAAGGAGAACGGGACTTCAATGGAAATCGCAAAGCGACTATCACTTTATCCTAGTGTATTCCCTTCTACTTACAAGGAAGCAAGTAATAAGACAAATCTGTTAATGTTTATCTCCATTAGCGGGAATAATGTTTTGTTTACGGAACAGATAGAGAAGGCCATGTGAATGGAAGAGTGTGCTAAGTTTTTGACTACCTCTAACAATTTACTAGTTATATAAACGCCATTCACAATGAAGAGAGTTTCAGAGATTAATCCCAGGAAATATATAATTTCAATCAAAATCGTTAGTCATTTTGAAAAAAAATCTTATATGTTCCATTCACACGACTTTCTCTACATCTCTGCAACAAATTATTGTTAAAAAGCTTATGCTTATATTTACTTCATGCAAATCAGAAAAAAATAGTAGAAATAGTCTTATTACTTGCTTCCTTGTAAGTAGAAGTGAAATAAGGGAGTACCATAGGTTAAAGTGATAGTCAAAAGTTGGTTGCTATGTGACTGAAGTTCCTTTGTTTCTGTGCACAGGAGCTGACAAATTCCGGTATGAAAAAAGCTCAAACCTATAACAAGGAATAACTCAAAAACGATCAGCTACACGAAAAAATGCATTTGACATAAATTGTGTTTTTTATTTTGTGTAGTAAGTTTTTGTCTAACACTTACGGTTTGCCAGTTATACAAAATTCCATAAAATTCCTCCAGAATAAAGTAGTCCTCAGAGGCTATTCCCAGAAAATTCAAGATATACATTTTATTTGTCAGGTATATATCTTTAATATACGATATTTTAATCAAAATCGTTAGAGCCATTTTTAAGAAATTAAAAATGTTCGAAAAAAGTTCCATATAAAGAATAGTTGGGGTGGGGGGATTTTCTTGAAAATCTTCGTGTCGCATCCTTGGAAGATACCAATCTTAAATATGAAGTTTGGTATTTAATGGTAGTTTCGTTATTGAGCTATGCTGTCTATAGACACACACACACACACACACACACACACACGATCGTTTTTCTGAAAATGCTTTTTTTTTTTTTTTTTTTTTTTTTTTTTTTATTATTCAGGGGGATCCAAAACATGTGTTTCCGGTGAAATACACTATGTACATAGTACGTATAGAGAAAGTAAAAATTAAACGTTTTCCATGTAAAGGGTAGTATAAGCACACGCACACACAAATACAAATGAAAGTTTTTTCTAAAACTGCTTCTGTGTGTTGAGGGGGCTTAAAACATATATAGTATTTTGGGGTGAAAGAAAATATTTCCTCTAACATCCTTAGATAAGCGTCAAAGAGAATCCAAGTTATAGAATAAAACTGGAAATTCATCAATTCGAGTTGCCTGTATTTTATGCACATTATTCGATCTTGGTTTTATTTGCAGTAAATTTTTGATCTTTTTTGGAATGCGAGATTTAGAAAAAAAACTTTAAATTAGAATCTATGGTACCCCACAGAAATTTTGTTAGGTATATTTGATTAATTTTGGTAATGTAGACTTGATAATTTGTAATATATTCAAAAATATTTTTGAAAGAAATGTTCTTCTGAATAAAGAGAGAGAGATACAAGGCTTATTTGAAAAAAAACTTGAAATTTACTACTTATGCCATGTTTTACTTTCTCTACATGTACTATGTACACAGTAGATAGAGAAGGTATTGCATTCCTTCCAAAAATTCGATACCCAGTTTTCACCAGAAATACATATTTGAGACCCTCTGAATCCATAAGAAACGTGTAAGAAACAGATCCATGTGTATGTGTGTGTGCGCGCGCGTTTGTGTTCGTGTATCTGCGGGCAGTGTAATTCAAAAACGAAAATATCGTCTCACACCAACTCAATATTTAAGTTTAATATTTTTGAAGGACACGACACAAATTCCCCGCACAGTAGTCTTCCCTTTATATAGGGCATTTTCGAAAATTTTCAAAAATGGCTTTAATGATTTTAACATACCATATATTTAATATAGTTTCATGACAAACAAAATGTATATCTTGGGTTTTCTGGGAATAGCCTCTGAAGACCTCTTCATTGTGAATGACTTTTGTATAACTGGTAAACCGTTATAATTTTCTTAAACGTCATATCGTAATTCATTTTTTCTTTTGTTTTACTCCTGGCAATTTCAATCGGTAGTGACTGCTTTCAAAACATTTGACTATCACTTTATCCTAGTGTATTCCCTTCTACTCACAAGGAAGCAAGTAATAAGACAATTTCTGTTAATGTTTATCTTGATTAGCATGGAGTAAATAGAAGAATAAGCTTTTGTATGAATAGGTAGGGAAGCCCAAGTGAAGAAAGCACCCTTAAGCAAAGTGCAACATTTAGTTACGCTGTAGAGCACTTCACGTTAATTTCATGGTGTATATTTTACTTTTTGAAAAAACACAACAAAAGTGGTTTTCTCATTGAAGAGAGGGCTACGGTTATAGCAATAATTGAAAATCTTGACATTTGTTAGTCATCCAGTTTTTTATTTTTGAGTTGCGGTGTTCACATAGAGGATGCTTCAGAGGACCTCAAAACGTACCTAGGTTCACTTTTTGACCCACATTTCTATAAATGTCACCTGAGAAACGCAAATATTTGTGTATTTGTTGGAAACAAACCACTACACAACGACGCCGTTGCCATAGTAACGTGTTTTTCTCTGCCCTCCACAAACAGGTTGTTCGGAGCTTGTGATTTTTTTGTATATAATTTATTTCATTTTTATGTTAAAGGGAAGGGTTTGTATGAACCCTTTCCCACCACTACCCCCACCGCTCTGGGTGTGTTTTCTTACCCCTTGCTCACAGTGAGACCTACAAAACGTGGTAGTGCCATCCTGGTACCTGAGCAAGTGTCTTGGCTCGCCCAAGCGACAGTCTAGTGCTCGACGATTTGAGGAAAGAAACCGCAACTATTTACACTTCAAATACATACACGTAAGTAAACTGAATAAACTTAAAATGTAACTTTCTTCTATTCAGCTTTGTTTTCTTATTCTGTTTTCGTAGTTGTTTTTACGTCACAGTTTCTATATTATAATAGTATTACTGACGTAACTGATTTTTATTTTCTTTACTGAGTACACTTTTAGAAAAACGTCTGGGTTTGTAATAGTGTGTCTCTGTTTGTGTATGTGTCTGCGGACAAAAACAAAACTCGGTTAAACATCAAACTTGGTGTTTCTTCCAAAGAAATGACACGATGATTTTCAGCAAAACACCCCACCCCAAACTACACATTACATGGAAAAGGTTTCGAAACTTTTTATTTTCCCAAAAATGACTAACGAAATTGATTACAATACTGTAAATTAAGTGTACTTAGTTGACGAGTAAAATGCACATCCTGAAGTAGTTTCTGAAGTGCTCTTGTATAACTTTTAGAACGTAAAGACTTTTCCATAACATGTAAGCCATATGGAACATTTTACGTAACAAAAATGTAGATGTAAAAACATTCAGTTCGTGTCATATCTTTTTTTGTTGAGTTATTTGTTTTAAAACTTCCAATACTTGTTCACTATTACTCTAGCCTAGCGTATTTGCCTTCTACTTACAAGGAAGCAAGTAATAAGACAATTTCTGTTAATGTTTTATCTCGATTAGCATCAAGTAGATAGAAGAATGAGCTTTAGTAAGAAGAGTTTGTTGCAGATTAGGTAGAGAAAATCATGTGAATGGAAAACACGAGGTCAGCACCCGCGTGTGTGAACATGTAACACAAAAACGAAAAATCCGTTAAATACAAAACTTGATATTTTAGGAAATATTTTTATTTTCTCAAAAGTGGCTCAAGCAATTTTAATTAAAGTGCCGCATATTAAAGATATTTAAATGGCAAATAAAAGTACATCTTGTAAATAGCCTCTTCATTCCGTGTCATTTTTGTAAGAGCTAGACAAAAATGTACTGCTTATAACATGTTGCTATCGTTAAAACACACCATTTATTTTACATATCTTTTTTTTTTTTTTTGTCCAGAGCTAACATTTGCATTATTATAGTTTAAAATTTTCCAATACTTATTGACTATCGCTTTATTTCCTTATTTCCCTTCTACTTACAAGAAAGCAAGTAATAAGACTCTTTTTGTTTATGTTTATCTTGATTAGCATCAAGTAGATAAACTTTTGAAAATATGATTTGTGGCAGAATACATAGAGCAAGTCACGTGACACATTTTTTGGTGCAGTTCTGCAATATTTTATGTCTACTACTCTTATTGCTATTTCAATGGAATTTAAAATATAGAAAGTTCGGCATAAGTCAGTTAACCAAAAATGCAAAATGCAGTATAATGTTATAGCTATGATGCTTAAAAAGTAATTTTTCCTAATGATATTGTTTCTCAATTGTTATTTAGAGATTTAACACATTATTTTGCATTATTACAAAACATGTAATCTTTCGCCTCGAACCTTAGATATCATTTCTAGATAACTTGTTTACTGTATATATGAGAAACTTTTTATAAGAAATACGACGAATGTCTCCCTCCATCTTGTCCTGGAACACGAGTTGTGTTTGATAAGACAATAGACTATTATAATATAATATAGGAAGGTTATCATTGTAATACTTACATTAGTTCTCAAATGAGACCATCTTTATTTACACAAGGTTGTTTTCTTTCTTCACTGCCTCCTGAATTATGATATGGCCGACCGTGTCTACACCCAATGTACGAATATCGATAGCAACAATACAAATAGAGAACAATTGTTTTATTTCAGCTTTTAATAACTAATACATGAAACAAACGTTATTTTATTTGAGGTTATTGCACTCACCTCATACATAAGAAATACAAATAATGATTATTTTCACTTCTTTTTTGATCTAAATGGATACAACTTTAAATAAACATTGGAATTAAGTGAATTAACTGAAAGTACAATTGTGGAACTGACAGTTATTAAAAGTGAAGGTTGACTGTCACCTGTTACCAATAACCAAGACAGCAGATTAAACAAAGAAATGAACATCAGCTGCGATAATATCGCTCCAGTCAGATGACCGCGATTGGTTAAAATTGCCTAATCTCGGCCATTCCATTGGTGCTTTAATAGTTGAGCTGAATTGTCATCGAAACACATCTCATTTTCGATCAAATTTTCACCATAGCCGTAAAACAAATACGCGCTCTTCTTTAGACAAATGTACACTTTTCACAGTAACAATGATGCAAAAATGACGCCAAGCCTCAGATTGTCACTTGATAATGGCTCACCAGTTCTACCACCACTCCCTAAACAAACAGGTTTCCTGATTTTTAAATATTTAAGATATTAGTTAACTATGTAAAAATTCTGCACTGAAAACGAAAGGCCAAGCGTAACCGCTAAATACAAAGAAAGAAGCCATTTTCTTATGTTTAAAACAATTACAAAATTGCGGTTGTTTATACATCTTTTGTTACGCATTATTACTTTCTCTATCGGCAGCATGTAGATAGAGAAGGATTGCATTCTACCCAACAATTCTAAACTGAGATTTCACCGGGAATACATGTTTAGAGGAGCACTCTTGCAACAAATGTATTTTTAGAAAAAGAGTTGGTACTTGATATTTAAGTTTAGTAAGCTCCAAGGATGTGGCACGAATAGGTCCAGGATAAGCCGATCCAATCTATTTTCGACATGAACGATTTTCTTTTTAAATTCTCAATTTTCTCAAAGATAACATTAACGATTTGAATTAAAATGCATGTAATAAAGGTCTTCAGAAGCTATTCCCACAAAATTCAAGATATACATTCTAATCAAAATCGTTAGAGCCATTTTTAAGAAAATCAAAATTTTCGAAAATTTTTCCATGTAAAGGGTAGTTTGTAGGGGGGGGGATTTTCTTGAAAATCTTCGTGTCCCATCTTTGGAAGATACTATACCTAAATAGCAAATTTGGTATTTAACGGTCTTTTCGATTTTGAGCTATGTTGTCCACAGACAGACATACACATATACGGCCCTTTCTCTAAAAAATGTTTTTTTTTGGGATTCAGGGGATCCTAAAACATGTATTTCCGGCGAAATCTCGGTATTGGATTTTTTGGTGCAATACAATACTTCCTTTATACACTATGTACATAGTACGTGTAGAGAAAGTAAACACATAATACGTTGTATTTAATTGTAAATAGAATTGTCACATTTAATTCTGCCACTGGGCAGTACCCAATTGAAGAGCACACAATGAAACTTGTATAGTGTACTTCATGATGTTACTTTGCTGCTGAACGTAGACTGGCGAGCCCAGCGCCCAAAAAATGGTGCGCCAATAATTATATTCCGTTAAAACACAAGTTAAATTTTATGTGGAGTTAACGTTTCCTTGCAATTGCTTTCGATTTTAATACAGGAAGTCGTCATTACTTTCCTTATTATTTTGTTTTACTCCATGCAAAGAAAATCGAATTTGAAAGTCATTCCATAGAAACCAGATTTTAAAAATGTTGACATTCGTTTTAACGTAGTGTATTCCCTTATTTCCCTTCTACTTAGAAGAAAGCAAGAAATAAGACAATTGCTGCTAATGTAATGTCGATTAGCATGATGTAGATAAAAGAATAAACTTTGGTAAAAGTAGTTTGTTTGTAGAGCAGGTAGATAAAGTAATAATTTTCTTGGATTTACTACCAAAAGGTTGCGTATAGAAATAAATGTAAAAATTGCCTTTTAAATATGTTGAATTTATTCTAATCTTCAACTCCTCCTCAGGAAATTTTCTTACTAAACATTTGTTAGCTGTGAACACAAAACTCACATTTTGAACATGTACATGAGTTGATAAGAAAGTGTACTCATTACTCTCACACCTTCTCAACTATAGAGGTAAACTTGAATCCATCCTTTGCGGGAAGTTTTTCTCTGCAAATTGCTGTTAAGATTCTATCAAATCAACTGTAGTGGATGTACTCGACTTTATTTTCTGCATTCTTTACGTGAACAGCATTTGTTTTTTTGTGTGAATACCATTTTGTGATTGTACGGCTCGTTTTGTCTGTCAGTACTCAACTTGAATAACATTAACATGTGAATAACAATTTCTAAGGGCTTTTTTTTACGGATACAATTTGGTATCAAAAGATTATTGGCTTTTTCTGCAATCAAAACTACACGAAACAATAGAATACCTAAGAAAATTATAGTACTTAATAAACAAACTTAAACTATATCAGTGAGCTTGGAACACATACATCTACATCCTGTAAACATTTCAGTCTGATATCTTAAATAGTTTCAGAGATAATGACTCATGAATTTAGTTGATTTAACATTGGTGTATCAAGTATATCAGTGAAGACACACATCTACATCCTGTAAACATTTCAGTCTGATATCTTAAATAGTTTCAGAGATAATGACTCATGAATTTAGTTGATTTAACATTGGTGTATCAAGTATATCAGTGAAGACACACATCTACATCCTGTAAACATTTCAGTCTCATATCTTAAATAGTTTCAGAGATAATGACTCATGAATTTAGTTGATTTAACATTGGTGTATCAAGTATATCAGTGAAGACACACATCTACATCCTGTAAACATTTCAGTCTCATATCTCAAATAGTTTCTGAGATAATGACTCATGAATTTAGTTGATTTAACATTGGTGTATCAAGTATATCAGTGAAGACACACATCTACATCCTGTAAACATCTCAGTCTCATATTCTTAAATAGTTTCTGAGATAATGACTCATGAATTTAGTTGATTTAACATTGATGTATCAAGTATATCAGTGAAGACACACATCTACATCCTGTAAACATTTCAGTCTCATATCTTAAATAGTTTCTGAGATAATGACTCATGAATTTAGTTGATTTAACATTGGTGTATCAAGTATATCAGTGAAGACACACATCTACATCCTGTAAACATTTTAACTTGATATCTGCAATAATCTTCAGATAATGACTCATGAATTTGATGATTTAACCTCAATGAGATATACAATGTGTGTCTCTTTAAAGCCTTTAATGGCATTTTTACATCAAGTAGACATCTATTGCGTCTGAAACTTACCTAAATTTGCACCAAATGGTAAGAAATATATTATTTGAAAGAGGATTGAAGTATATTTAAATATAAAATGTGGATAATTGAAAGTCATGTACCTACTAATATTTCTAGAACAGGTTTTTTATTCTCAAATGTGGATGCAGTAGAGGATACGGCATCTGGTTTTTAATATCGAATAATTGCTGTGTTATAAATATATATAACTTGGGAAATTACTTTATAATATGAAGTTTCTAAGCACATATGCATAAGTATGTTGTGATTGCTTAGTACGTTCAAAACTATGGGAAACGTTTTGTTACCAACACTTATACTCAACATTGTTAATGTGCTGAATTAATTGTGTCCGAACTATGTTTTAATTGGGACTTTTGAAACCTAAATCCGGGTTAAAGTTTAGTTAGTATACACAGTTTAGTCTTTCTACCCATGTTAACTTTCAATAAGTTTGTTATGAAGACATAAAGAAGTAGAAGTTCATGTTTTAATTTAAAAAAAAACAAAAATATTTAAAAGAGCGTGTTTATGGTTTTTACTATCTTAAAATGTCTCTAGAGGTTTGTATTAACTTACCACATATTTAAGGCGTTTGCATGACAAATGAAACGCGCACTTTGACTTCCTCTAATTGCAATGTCAACTGTTATTTAATCTTATTGCAACTTGAATAATTTTAAATTTTCATTTGTTTTTTATACATTTGAAGTCTTAAGTCTTTTGTTTATACTTTTAAACATGACTAGCACTTCAGTCTGAGGTATGTGCAACAAAATCTGAAAGGAAACCGTTTTTGTAAACGTTTATCTTGATTAGCATGAAGTATATAGAAAACTAATATATTATAAGAATAGTTTGCACAAGAGGAGTAGAGAAAACAATGTGAGTTGAACACATCATAATGTAGCAACAATATTTGCAAAAAGCAATTTGTTGGTTGCAGAAGGGAAAATTGACAGAACATAGTCTACCATTTTTAGTAATTTTCTTGCTTCTGAAAACATAATGGGTTAAGTATTTTTAGTTAAGTGCAATTCCAATTTTAAAATTGTAATGGTGTTTATATAACTATTGACAAACCTTTAGGTATAAAGAGGTTTAAAGACTCAATATGATTAACTATTTCGTTGATCACAAGAGCTCTAAGTGTACAACATGTAGTAGCTCAATGTTTATCAGATGTTTTTGTGCTTTAGGTATCCAAGATGTAGCCAGTCTAGAGCATGAAGTTATCCAAGAGGTAGCCAGTCTAGATCATGAAGTTATCCAAGATGTAGCCAGTCTAGAGCATGAAGTTATCCAAGAGGTAGCCAGTCTAGAGCACGAAGTTATTCAAGATTAGCCAGTCTAGAGCACGAAGGTATCCAAGATGTAGCCAGTCTAGAGCATGAAGTTATTCAAGATTAGCCAGTCTAGAGCACGAAGTTATCCAAGAGGTAGCCAGTCTAGAGCACGAAGTTATTCAAGATTAGCCAGTCTAGAGCACGAAGGTATCCAAGATGTAGCCAGTCTAGAGCATGAAGTTATTCAAGATTAGCCAGTCTAGAGCATGAAGTTATCCAAGAGGTAGCCAGTCTAGAGCACGAAGTTATTCAAGATTAGCCAGTCTAGAGCACGAAGGTATCCAAGATGTAGCCAGTCTAGAGCATGAAGTTATTCACGATTAGCCAGTCTAGAGCATGAAGTTATCCAAGAGGTAGCCAGTCTAGAGCATGAAGTTATTCAAGATTAGCCAGTCTAGAGCACGAAGGTATCCAAGATGTAGCCAGTCTAGAGCATGAAGTTATCCAAGAGGTAGTCAGTCTAGAGCATGAAGTTATCCAAGAGGTAGCCAGTCTAGAGCATGAAGTTATCCAAGAGGTAGCCAGTCTAGAGCATGAAGTTATCCAAGAGGTAGTCAGTCTAGAGCATGAAGTTATCCAAGATGTAGCCAGTCTAGAGCATGAAGTTATCCAAGATGTAGCCAGTCTAGAGCATGAAGTTATCCAAGAGGTAGCCAGTCTAGAGCATGAAGTTATCCAAGAGGTAGCCAGTCTAGAGCACGAAGTTATCCAAGAGGTAGCCAGTCTAGAGCATGAAGTTATCCAAGAGGTAGCCAGTCTAGAGCATGAAGTTATCCAAGAGGTAGCCAGTCTAGAGCACGAAGTTATCACGGAAATGTGAACATAGTAAGTAAACCTATATTCTAATCTGTTATTTAACCATTTAAAACAAACGAATGTATTTATTTTAATCTTTTATAATGATAACTGCAAACCTCAGCATTCAATTACTTTATAAGACAGCTGTTTGAAAAATGCATCTGTTAACACTTGTGTCTCTATGCTAATTTTTTTTCATTTTTACTTTCTCTACACGTACTATGTACATAGTGTACAGAGAAGGTATTGTATTGCACCCAAAATTCCATAGCGAGATTTCACCTCAAATATATGTTTTGAGACGTTTTGAATCTAAATAACAAAACAACATTTTTAGAAAAATGTCCGTGTGTGTGTGTGTGTGTGTGGGCAGCATAGCTCAAAAACGAAAAGTCCGTTAAATACCTAACGTGGTACATACGTTTAATATCTTCCAAGGATGCAACATGAGGATTTTGAAACTCATGCGTCACCCCAACTAACCTTTACATGGAACAATTTTCTCAAAAATACCTCTAACGACTTTGATTAAAATATCGTATATTAAAGATATTTACATCACAAATAAAATGTACATCTTGAATTTTCTGAAGACTACTTTATTCTGGTTGAACTTTCCATAATTGGTAAACCGTAAATATTGACAAAAACGTACTTAACAAAAAACGTTGTATACATTTTTAAAGAATAAGATCTCCTACAATGTAATTGTTTTGCGCGGCAAAAGTCAGGCGTGTCCGGAAATGAAATATCGGTTCGGAGAATAGGCATAACATATTTGTTTTTGAAATACTTGATATGTAAATTAGTCATTATGAACACATATTTAGTAATGTAAGCTAAATTTCCAATTCATTTATTAATTGCCATGGCAACAAGCACTGTAAGAGTTTGAGAGGCCATTAATACTTACAGTGCAATTAGGAAATGACGTAACATGTGCTACTTCAAGTAAAGAATCTATTGCATTAACAAAAGAGTGTATAAGAAGGCTTTGTCCACATAATTTAGATGTAGCCTTTCATTTGTTCACTTCAAGAATTCATTTTATTTTAATGTTCAATAAAATATTGAAGAATAATTTTGATTTATTATTGTTTTTTTTTACAGTTTTTTCAAGCATTTCAAAAAGTAATTGCCATGAACTGTAAGTTAGTTATCAGCTCTCGTATTGTCAATATACATTCTCGACCTGATAATATAACTTACAGTTCTTGGTACACAATATAATATTTTACAACATTTACATGTACATGAAAGAGCATTCTTTAATCTATTTTTGACATACTTTGTCATAACGGGGAATGAACTTTTGTATGTGCTCTTGTAAGCAAGTTGCCGCCAGTGAACACCGTCTTTTGTTGAAACATATCACATCAATTGAAACCATCGGTGACAACAGAAGACTGCCCACTCCGTGCTTCGTCATGCGTTGCGGTGGTGTTAGAACGGAATGGTGCTTATTTTCTGGTCAAGCCTCGTATATCACGTTAGCAGATGACCCTTTGTTTGTTAAAGAGTTGCAGAACTCATCGGGGCGATTTCAAGTTAAAATCGGTCGGTGGAGAACTGGCGAGCGCGCCCCGCACGCCGTTTCTGCTGATAAGGGGCGATTGGCCCAGCTGTTATAATTTTAACTAAATCTAAATGTTTACTGCATAAAAAATTCATTTACCTGCTAACAATTTTCTAAAAATAAATTTTATTATTAAAGGAAGTTTAGGCACAGCATTTTTATTTTTAAAAAATAAGAGACTTACAATAAAATTATTATTTTCCGCGGCAAAAGTCAGGTGATTATATTAAAAATAACTTTTCGAATTTTTGGGATGGTCTGATCTCTCTAGAATTTTAAAATCTTGGTATTTAACTTCAAGAAATTTATCGAATACCAACATTTCCTATACATGGAAAATCCTTTGTAGTTGCTTATTTTCTCAAAAATTCTGAGAGAATTCTTTAACGATGTGAAAACTTAATAAATAAAAATCTGATGTGTTCCCGAAATAAGGGAATTCGCTAAGCTAAAGTGATAGTCAAACCTTTTAAAAGCTATCACTTTGTGAAACAATTGAAGTTCGGTTCTCATCGCATGTCTAGAAGTAAAACAATAGAGGTATGACTTCCCGTATGGGAACAGTTTATGCAGTTTAAAATTGAAACCAGTAGTAAGGAGTATTTTGTAAACTGTACAAGGAGGTATATGTGACACGAATTGTGTGTTTTAGCAAGATTTCTATTTTTGGCGTACTATGCTTTTGTCTGTCTTACGGTTTACCGGTTTATAAACACATCCAGAATAAAGAGGTATTCAGAGGATATTCTCAGAAAATTCAATTTAATTGTGTCATGTAAAAATATGGTATTTGAATCAAACACGTTACAGCTATTTTTAGGAAAATACAAATTTTCGAAAAACGTTCCTTGTAAAGGATTGGGGTAGGGGGGATTTTGTTGAAGAATCTTCGTGTGGCAGCTTTAGAAAATACTCAACTTAAATACCAGATTTTTCGTTTTTGAGCTGTGATGCCCACAGACAGATGCGCGCACACACGTACTCTCATATACATACGCGCGCGCTTGTTCTAATAATTCGTCTTTTGGCTTCAGGGAATCTCAAAACAAGTATTTCCGGTGAAACCTCGGTATCGAATTTTGGGTAAAATGTAATTCCTTGTTTATCTACTATGATTATTTTAATTACGTGCTGGAGAAAGTATAAAAATAAAATATATATTATAAAGATGAGGAAACATTTCTTTTGTAGTAATTAGAGGATATTTACTGTCTATGTTTTGAATATTTACAATTCTGGAATATCATGTCCGTCGCTTTGTTTCACATCAGAATATTGAAAACATCAACTCCAGTATCTTGCCTACCGTAATACGTTTCTATGCAAGCAGCTTCTTGACACTGCTAGTGTTTATGCAACTGCAACAAACTATCATTTTGACTCATTTGTGAAATAGTAAATATTTTGTAAACACATTGTATAATCTTAGATATTTTATTTAATTGTGGCTGCAACAAAACCCCTACTCTGTGCACTGATTATTCCAGAAATAGTTTTTTTACTGGTTATACATATAAACTTATGAATTAAGTTGATATGATTCTTTAAATTTCTGCTTAGTAAAGCAATATATAAGTAATTTAGAAACTATGATGTTTAAATTTCGAGGCTGGTTTGATAAGTCTCTTCTCAACAGAGTTTCCTTTGAGGGATGCACACTTGGTTCAGAGATCCGGTAGATTTTCATCCCCTCGGAAAAATAGGTTCTTTGAAACTCAGCAAAATCCATGTTGAGTGCGACTATAGCTTCATCATTTGATGACTTTCTTCCCACGAAGGCAAAGTTACAAGTTAGGGAACAAGAAGAAGTTACATGTAGCCAAGTTTGGTGAGGAACCAATTCAAAGTCCAGTTCATAAAGCTTCGCCATTTGCTGATGTGTGGGACGGTGCATTATCCTGCTGGAAGAACATCTTTTGCGTGCCAATCTTGGTCTTTTTTTTTTTACCCAAGTGAGTTTTAAACGATCCAACAATGAAGAATTTATAGGGACTAGTTATGGTTCTGCCTTTTCCCGAGTAATCTATGAGTATTATTGCTTGGGAATCCCAAAAATCAGCTGACAAATTCCCTTCGCCCTGTTTTGTTTGGGGAGTGTGATGATGGATCAACAATCACAGTTGGGGTAAAAGGTCTTCTGGATTGCGATAAACATCGCCAGATCGACTCCCCTCGCACACAGCTTCTTCATAACCATACACTTGCTCAGTTGAGATGCGTACAGTCTCAGTAATGTCACCAATTTCTATTGGACGGTCTTGCGTTACCATACCATTGGTTAACTGTGTGGAGACTTCTATGTGACGTCCCACCTCTTTTAAATCCAAAAGTAAATGGTCTTCAATCGTGAACTTGATCCAATTCTGTTTTGATTTTCAAATGAAAAAGTTTAATAACAGCACCAAACCTGATTTTCTTCGTTCTCAATCGCAGTCGACACGTTGACCAATACTGTATGGTTGAAATATTGTAAGCGATCCTTGAATAATGAAGCCTACCAACCATGAAACCGCAACAGAAATGCTCCATTCTTTCATTGAAGTTTACTAGATTAATGAAACCACCCTTGTAAATTGAATTAATTAACATATCCACAATGAAAATGAATATTTGAATGAAACTTGTTTTGGATACTTCTTTTGTTACCAAATCTGTCTGTACAGAAAATTAAATATCTAGTTTTATTACTTTTATCATTTCGGTGTCTTTTAGCACTTACCTCGCCCCGCCAGTGTGGTGGTACCTCACATTCAAGATGCCCCCAGTTCGAATCTCGGCTAGGATGAGTTATCCGGATAAGTGATTGATTTTCCCCTCCAAGTTTTCCTTAATTTAACCCATTTTATTGATCCTCCGTCGTCCGATGTGACCTATATTAATAAGTAAATTTCGAAATAACTAATATTTATAAAATAGCAAGTGTTCGATATTAAAATCACGATAACACCTTTTCTACTTCCTCTATTGTATCCAAATTTGACAACTATCAACTTCCTGTTGTAGGAAAATAAATATATGATAGTTATATTTAGCTCTATTAATAATACACCTTTAAATAATATTTTCACATAAATATTTTTGTGGCCATTTACACAAAAGAAAGAATTTAAACATATTTACCCATTAATACTTTTAGAATTCAATTATTACATTCCAAAACTATTATTGCAGGTTCAGAATCATTCTCTTATATACAGGATGTTTCAAAACGACATCAAACGAAGATGTAGACCTTATTGGTCATACAGTACGTGATACGTGAATATAAATTTCAGCTCTAAATTCGGCATGTACAAAAATGCCATAAAATCACCATGGATTAGGCAGTCGTACATAACCAAATGGCACGCGCCTGGTTCACTCCAAGAGAGATGCCGGTTGGTAGCGAAGGTCCCAGTCGCGTGGTGTAGTGGTGGTTTGATAGACTCGCCGGCGCGGCACAGGTCACCTTAGTAGCGCAAAACGTAACATGTGGGTGTGGCGTATGACAACCGTTGTTCCTTCGCTGCCTAATCCCAAATGTGTGGGAATTTTAAAATACACATAAACCTTTAAATAGAAGAGTTTGAAAGTCGCGACATCAAGTTTCGGACAAGTCAAAGTGTAAGCTGATCGACTGCTGTCATTTTGAAGCAGTCTGGGTAATCATACAAATGTCACAAAGCTGAGTTACAGAGGTGCATCCTGCTCTTCCATATTAAACATAAATATTGTCGGCTTACCCTCTCCACATGTTAGGACTCCGCTAGGACCTAAACGCGGACGTCTAGGGGTCAGAAGTCTGTCGGGAGCCAACGGCACACATCACAGAATGAAGAACCTACTCCGTAGTCAGGCATGAGTGTGAGGAAGTGGATCATATGTAGGACTGACACTCCCCTAGGACTTACAAGTGGATGTCTAGGGGTCAGAAGTCTGTCAGGGAGCCAATGGCACGAAACAACAGAATGGAGAACCTGGTCCGTAGCCAGGCATGGGTGTGAGGAAGTGGATCATATATAGGACTGACACTCCCCTAGGACTTACAAGTGGATGTCTAGGGGTCAGAAGTCTGTCAGGGAGCCAATGGCACGAAACAACAGAATGGAGAACCTGGTCCGTAGCCAGGCATGAGTGTGAGGAAGTGGATCGTATGTAGAACTGACACTCCCCTAGGACTTACAAGTGGATGTCTAGGGGTCAGAAGTCTGTCAGGAGCCAATGGCACGAAACGACAGAATAGAGAACCTGGTCCGTAGCCAGACATGAGTGTGAGGAAGTGGATCGTATGTAGAACTGACACTCCCCTAGGACTTACAAGTGGATGTCTAGGGGTCACAAGCCTGTCGGGGAGCCAACGGCACGAAACAACAGATTGGAGAACCTGGCCCGCAGCCAGGCATGAGCGTGGATGATAGGAAAGGTGATTATGGAGCATTTGGTGAAATGAATGGCGGAGGAAACCAGAGGACTCTGAGAAAATCCACCTTGATGCCGCTTTATCCATCACAAATCCCACATGCGGACGCTTGGGATCAAACCCAGGCCGCCTAGATGGAAGACGAGCGGTCTAACCACTCGGCCACAGCGCCACTTAAATATACATTTTGACGAGTTTAAATAGTTGATGTGGTTTCACCAAATTTAACTCAGAGAGATTACTTTAAACGGACTTAAATTTATATTAAATATGTCTAAAGACCTCTTTATATGGACATACGAGGCAGCATATTTCAGGTATTGCTCAGGCAAGTTGGTGTTACCATCGCGCATTGTCATTTGCTACACGTCACCAAAACAACTTTGCCACTGAGTCATGATGTACCATGTTGCCAGTCTCTTATGTTTGATGTAAGTTGGTATTCGTGTTTTACTTTGAGTTTTTGTAAGTTAGCCATGTAGTTGCAGGGTCGCTGTCTCTTTAGGATGCAACCTTGGAAAATAGTGAGTTGTGAGACAAGATGGCGGCCGACATGCTTCTTTTCTCCAGGACCACGTTGTTTTGTTGTAAGTTGTTTTAACTTTCTCTGCATAGGTAGACAAAATATATCCCAAAAATTCGATACCGAAATTTCACAGAAAATACACATTTTAGGGTGTCCTGTATGAAAAAACACTTTCAGAAAAACGTCCGTGTGTGTCTATGAACATGATAACTCAAGAACGAAAAGTCAATAAAATACTAAATTTCGTATTTAAGTTCAGCATCTTCCAAGAATGAGGCACGAAGATTTTCAAGGAAATACCCGCCCCCACTCCAAGCTACCCCTTAGATGGAAATATTTTCGAAAATGTTGATTTTCTCAAAAATGGCTCTAATGATTTTGATTAAAATATTGTATCCACATTAAAGATATTTACTTGACAAATAATATTTATATCTTGAATTTTCTAGAAATAGCCAATGAATGAATTTTGCTAAATTTTGCATAAGTGATAAACTTAAACAGATAGATAAAACTTTATTACGTTAAAAATGTAGATCTCGCCCAAAATAAAGCATTTTTACTTTCTCTACACGTACTATGTACATAGTGTATAGAGAAGTATTGTATTCCACTCAAAAATTCGATATCGTATTGTCACCGGAAATACATGTTTTAGGACCCCGTGAATCCAAAAAAAAAAATTTTAGAAAGATGTCCGTGTGTGGGTGTCTGTGTGTGTGTGTGTGTGTGTGTGTGTGTGTGTGTGTCTGTGGACAACATAGCTCAAAAACCTAAAGACCAAACTTGGTATTTAAGTTTGGTATCTTCCAAGGATGCGACACGAAGATTTTCAAGAAAATCCCCCCACCCCCAACTGCCCTTTACAAGGAACTTTTTTCGAACATTTAGATTTTCTCAAAAATAGCTCTAACGATTTTGATTAAAATATCATATATTAAAGATATTTACCTGACAAATAAAATGTATTTCTTGAACTTTCTGGGAATAGCCTCTGAAGACTACTTAATCCTGGGTGAATTTTACGGAACTTTGCATAACTGCTAAACCGTAAGAGACGGACAAAAACTTACCACATAAATTTAGAGCACGTTAAAACACACAATTTGTGTTATATACATTTGTTCGTGGAGTTGGTCGTTTTTGAGATATTTCTTGTTATTGGTTTCATCTTTAATAAATGCTTTTCTCATACAGGGATTTGTCAACTCGTGTCCATACAAACAAAGGTACTTCAGTCACATAGCAACCAGCTTTTGACTGTCACTTTAACCTATAGTACTCCCTTATTTCGCTTCTACTTACAAGAAAGCTAGTAATAAGACTAATTCTGCTAATTGTTTCTCGATTAGCATAAAGTAAATATATAGAAGCATTACCTTTTTAACAACAAATTGTTGCAGAAATGTAGAGAAAGTCATGTGAATGGAAACGATTTGCACTCTTCGATGGAAAAACTTGCGAACAGATAAAATGGAAACTGGATGCAGTTTATAGGACTTTTCACCAGCTAGATATTGGTTTAATGACTCTAAACGGCTTTTCATGAGGAGCGCCCAGGACTCCCGGCAGCTGTGATTACCAAGGAAATCAATGAAAAAGTCTAGGATACTTCTCGCCATAGGTGTGTAAACGGGAACGGTATTTTGCATGATAAGTTGGAGATGAAGTGTCGGCCGTGCTTGTTATGTAGACAACAAGCAGGTGCGGCTGTGTTTGATGCGAAATCCAGATATCACTGTCTATGACATCATTAATTCCCCACCGTCTTGCTTCCGGCGAATCTGCTCTAAAGACGGGAAACACGGTCCCCGGCCGGAAAAATGACGGAGACGATTTTTTGAAAATGAAATTGAGTTTTATTTATGTATGTTGTTTACCTGCTGGAGTTCTTATTTAATATTGAGACCGCTTAATTCTGCTCATTGAACTAATAATAACACTTTTGTAAAATTTTCCATGGGAGTGGAAGTTTGTGGTACGGGTTATTGAAAGTATTCGTGTTGCATTCTTGGAAAATGCTAAACTTACGACTTTTCGCTTTTGAGTTATATTATTCACACACACACTAAAGATATTTTTCTAAATATGCTTATTTTGGATTCAGGGTTCCTCAAATCATGTATTTGCAGTGAAATCATAGCATCAAATATTTGTACGGTTGGGACTGGCTTTCCGGCTGCGGGATGGTGTTAGTGGTTGTCTACAGACTCACGTGGTCAATCTGGAAGTGAGCCACTGGCACTCTCAGGGTCAGATGACCTGCTAGGGACCCTCCACGACGGCTCTCTTCCTGTCCGGATGTCGGCCGCCCTCTGACATACAATATGCCTTCCATAACACACGCACACCTCCTCTAACTACTATATACTAATAAGCAGAGAGGGTGAGAAAGGCCGTTTACTTCATCTGGGCTCATGTGCACCTTATATTCCCGTTCTTCACTACTAGCGTTCACTCAGTCCTGAATGAATTACGTCACTTTGAACATGAGTAAAGCAAAAACGTCGTCCAATGTGCACCATTGAACGATTTGTCCCTACGAGCATATTCTAGATTACAAGCTCTACTCAAACGTTTTGTTGGTTGCATATATAGCAACATTACACTCCGCTGTCTGTCTGTCTGTCTGTGGACACCGTAACTCAAAACCGAAAAATCGGTTAAACACCAAACTTGGTATTTAAGTTGAGTATCTCCCAAGCTGGTGGCGCCGTGGATAGACCGCTCGCCGGGTTTGATCCCAAGCGCCCGGAGGTGTCCTCTCACACAAACTGCCGTTTACATGGAACATCTATCGAAATTTTCGATTTTCTCAAACATGGATCTACCGATTTTTTACTTTCTCTACACGTACTATGTACATAGTGTATAGAGAAGGTATTGTATTGCACCCCAAATTCGATACCGAGATTTCACCGGAAATACATGTTTTGGTTCCCTGAATCCAAAAAAGTAATTCTGTAAAAACGTCCGCGCGCGCGCACGTGTGTGTCTGTGGACAGCATAGCTCAAAAACGGAAAGACCATTAAACACCAAACTTGGAATTTAAGTTTGGTATCTTGCAAGGATTCGACACGAAGATTTTAAAGAAAATTCCCCCACCCAAACTACCCTTTACATGGAACTTTTTTCGAAAATTGTTATTTTCTAAAAATGCCTCTAACGATTATGATTAAAATATCATATATTAAAGATATTTACCTGACAAATAAAATGTATATCTTGACTTTTCAGGGAATAGCCTCTGAAGACTACTTTATTCTGGATACATTTTACGGAATTCTGCATAACTGCTAAACCGTAAGAGATGGACAAAAAATGTAGAGCTCGTTAAAGCACACAATTTATGTTATATAATTTTTTTGTAGAGTTGATTGTTTTTGAGATATTCTTTGTTTTTGGTTTTAGATTTGAAACTTTTCTCATACAGGAATTTGTCAACTCGTGTCCATACAAACAAAGGAGCTTCAGTTACATAGCAACCAGCTTTTGACTATCACTTTAACCTATGGTACTCCCTTATTTCGCTCCTACTTACAAGGAAGCAAGTAATAAGACTATTTCTGCTAATGTTTCTCGATTAGCATGAAGTAAATAGAAGCGTAAGCGTTTTAATATTTTTTGCAGAGATGTAGAGAAAGTCATGTGAACACATCAGTCGGTATTCGTGTTGATGACTTTGAAAGTATACGGATAGCATGGGAAAGGCAGCAGCGCGTGTCTGGCGGGGAGCTCGGCGGCAGTTGAGCCGTCGCTTGCCGACAAACTATTAGTGAGAGTCCCGCGCCTCGACTGGTGTCTTAAGTTCACTCAAGACAGAATGTGGAGCGGGAAACGCGAGGAGGGAGAGAGAGAGTACTTAATGAGTAGCGCCGCGCCTTCCTCATTGGTCCAAAGTCGTTAAGAAAGTTAGCTGTAGTGATTACGTCACGGCCGCTCCCTTCGTCACGACCTGCATCAACCTGCATGTAATGAGAAACATTTCTAGGTCAGAGTCCGCTCTCGTTGCCATGGAGACGCCAGTCACACGTCTTCTCGACCCACTCTTCTACATCACACATTTCCTTTAAAAAAACCTGATGTCTTCCATTCACATGGCTTTCTCTACATATCTGTAACAAAATTCTTCTATTTACTTCATTATAATGGAGATAAACATTAGCAGAAATTGTCTTACTACTTGCTTCGTTGTAAGTAGAAGGGGGGGGGGGAGCTAGTGTGCTCCATTCACATGATGTCCTCTAGCTATTTGACGAACAATTGTTTTATTCAAAATATTAATGTGTTATCTAGATCATGCTAATCAAGATAAACGTAAGAAGAAATAGTGTTATTGCCAGCTTCCTTATGAGTAGAAGCGAAATAAGAAAATGCACAGGCTAAAGTGATGGTCTTTAAAAGCTGCTCGCTCTGTGAAACAATCTCTTTCCTTGCCAGGAGTAAACACACGAGAAACGTGAACAATGATGTGTTCCCGTTTGAAAAAAGATGCTGCCTTAAAATTGAGACCAATAACCCGGAATATCTCAAAAACGACTAATAAGTATATGAGATAAACTGGTGTTTTAATGAGATCTACATTTTCTATGTAGTACGTTTCTGTATATCTCTTACGGGTTGCCAGTTATACAAAACTCATCCAGAATTCTTCAGAGGCTACTCCCAGAAAATTCAAAATATACATTTTATTTGTCAGATAAATATCTTTAATATACGATATTTTAATCAAAATCGTAAGAGTCATTTTTGAGAAAAACAAAATTTTCGAAACATTTTCCATGTAAAGGGTAGTTGGGGGTGGGGGGATTTTGATGAAAATCTTCGTATCACATCCTTGGAAGATACTGAACCTAGATACCAAACTTTATATTTTTGAGCTATGCTGGGTGCAATACAATACCTTCTCTACACAGTACGTGCAGAGAAATTATGTGATGACTTTAAAATTACATACTCTTTGTGTAACAACGAGAAATAAGATTAGCGATTTTCTTCTTGAGAAATGTACTTGGAGATTCATAACCAATAACAAAAAAAATCTATATAACATTTTTATTTGACATATTGTGTGTTTTGTTATATATTAGTTTGTCTTTGAAATTTGATGAAACAATTGAAAAATTTCAGAATTAATTTTTAGCCTTCTCTTGGCAAGTTTGCCCAAAGGTACGGAAGGTAAGTTATTCTATCCAAAATTTCAATATCGAAATTTCACCGAAAATACACATTTTTGCCTTCAATTAAACTAAAAAATCTGATGTGTTACACTCACATGACTTTCTCTAGCTGCTCTACAAACTTTTCACAAAATATTATTCTTCTTTCTACACAATGCTAATCGAGATAAACATTAGCAGAATGTTCTTATTACTTAGTTCCTTATAAGTAGAAGGCAACTAAAGGAATGTGCTGTGTTAAAGTGATAGTCAAATGTTTTAAAAGCTGTCGTTATGCGATTGTCATTGCAAATCGCTTCTTTGCTTGGCCAGGAGTAGAACAAAAGAGAAACGGACACTTCCTGTCTGAGAAAAGCATAAGTACTTCACAATTGAAACCAATAACAAGGAATATCTCGGAAACGGTTACTTCCATAAGAAAAACGTAAAGGACATAAACTGTGTGTTTTGACGTGATGTACATTATTTGTGCAGTGAGTTTCTGTCTATATCTTACGGTTTAGTAATTAAGCAAAATTCGGCAAAATTCATCTAGAGTAAAGAGATCTTCAGAGGCTATTCCCAGGTATTTGTCAGGTAAATGACTTTAATATGTGTTATTTTAATACAAATATCAAAACGTTCTAATTTTTTTTACATGTAAAGGGTAGTTTGTGTGTTTTTTTTTAATCTTCATGTTGCATCTAAATACCAAGTTCGGTACTTAACGATCTTTTCGTTTTGGGGCTATGCTTCAACAGGCACACACACGGACCTTTTTTTAAAAATGCTTTTTTCGGACTCAGGGGATCCCAAGACATATTTTCGGTGAAATTTTGACATCGAATTTTTGGGTGGAATACAATACCTTCTCTATTCCTATGTAGGTACATTGTACATAGGGATAGAGAAAGTAAAAAAGCATTTTTTAGAAAAATTCCTTTGTGTGCGTTGTGTGAACAATATAACTCAAAAACCAAAAGACCGTTGGTATTTAAATTGAGTAGCTATTTGCCAAGGACGCGAGCGAACATTTGTATAGAAACATTTTCGAAAGTTTTGAGTTTCTAAAAATGAGTGTCATGGTTCTCATTAAAATACCATTTGTCAAAGGTATTTTTATACAAATGGAATATATATCCTGCATTTTCTGTGAAGACCTCTTTATTCTCAAAGACCTATACAAAACGGTGTCATTTACACAAAAACTTACCACGGAAAACATGCAGAGCACGTTAATTGTATACATTTTCTTTCGTGGAGTTGATTGGTTTTTTTTTTTTTTTACATATTCCTTGTTTTTTGTTTCAGCTTTAAAAACTTATACTTTTCTCATACAGGAATTTTTCTACTCCTCTCCATACAAACAAAGGAACTTCAGTCACATAGCAACCAGCTTTTGACTATCACTTTAACCTATGGTACTCCCTTATTTCACTTCTACTTGCAAGGAAGCAAGCAATAAGACTATTTCTGTTAATTTTTATTCGATTAGCATGAAGTAAATAGACGCACAAGCTTTTTAACAATAATTTGTTTCAGGGAAGTAGAGAAAGTCATGTGAATGTAACACATCAGATTTTTATTATAGCAACGCATTTGGACAATAGAAAAGTAATTACTTAGATAACCATTCAAGCTAGAATTTTTAAACATCACAAAATATGATAATTATCGTGTATCGAGCTGATATGTATTTCAATGACATATTTCATATAGGTAATGTGTTTAGATTATACATTTTTGGTCTATTTCTTAGATTTTTTCGAGTGTCATCTTTGGAAGCTTCTGAACTAAAACGCCAAGTTGTATATTTAACCAAATTAAGCTGTTCAGGAACAAACCCATGGGAATATTTGTCCAAAAATGCTTTTTTGGGTTCATACGCTTCGGTGTTTTTTGGTTGCAATTTATCTACTTACTGTTAGCAATTTTCCAATTGCGAGAAGCAAAGCGTTTGAAAATGTATACTAATAAATAAGAATATCTCAAAAATGGTTACCGTCGCAAAAATTGCTGCTTATCGATTATGCGAAAGTCATTCACAATGAAAATAATTTTGTTTGTGATGTAAATATCTGGAACATGGGCTGTTGTAATCAAAATACATTGCCATTTTCGAGAAAATAAAAAATAAAGAACTGTTCGTGACACATCCTTCCAAGTTTGATATCACCCAAATTTTCGTTTCGGAATTCACACAAGACTTTTTTCTAAAAATGTTTTTCTTCATTTTGGGAACCTCAAACCGTATATTTCGGTGAAATCTGAAATTGAATGTTAGGTTGTGGTGGAATAATTTTATGAAATAAAATTAAATAATGAAAAATTAAAATTATTAAATTTATTTAATGTTTTTTACAAATGATGTAGAACTCTCAACTAAAAAGGCAATTTATTTAAAAGTATTTCTTACATTTAAGAGTTAGAAGATTGCAATTAACAAATGTAGGTGTTTTTTTTTTGTATTAGTTCATAAATTAGAACAAGATCAGGCTAAGACGATAAAAAAAAAAAAAACACACACAGTCGAGAGAAATTTGGGAAAAAGATATACCATATTTATCTTGCTCTGGTGCCCTGTTCATGTATCAGCAGATCATCAAATGAGTGCGTGTCATGTTTAAAACAATAGATCATCATCCCAGATGTAGGGACGCTTAACGTTACATGTCAGGTGGTGTGTGCTCTGAAATGTCTATAAAATATAAATTCCCTCCTTAAGGTTGGCTACAATGAGCCGAAACATTGCAAGTAATAAATTCATGTTTTTTTGTTATAATATCAGGTAGAACTTTACAATTAGAAGAGAAGCTGAGAAAGCATATGAGAGGATGTTATCAGTCTTCTCTGTTTCTTCTTCTGCTTAGTTACGAATTGGTTTAAAAGTGTCTTAAGAGTTGAACAAAACATTATACAAATGCTTCAGTTGTTTATAAATATCTTCTGAGTGTCGATGAAACATGACAACAAACTAAAATGCCTAAGTAAGAAAAAACACTGAAAACTGTTTTTAAAATTTAAAGAAAACGAGTCGAATTTCGACTTGCACAAAGGTTGTAAATCTCTGACTATGAATAAATATTTCAACTTTGACAAGCAGATGTTTGTGCGTTGTTTCGTGAGTTCATTTTGAGAAAGTCAGGATGAGTAATATTCGATATATATATATATATATATATATATATATATATATATATATATATATTTTCTTTAACAGTTTTTATAAACTATGTATTTCTTTCTTTTAAATATGAGTAAAATGCAGTAGTGAAAATTCTGGATTTGTGTTATTAAACTAACTTTGAAATTTAAAAATTGGATTCATCTGTCATTCAGAATCATTGTTTTCTGATAATTATATCAAAGAAGTATTACTATAATACAGTATTGAACCTTTACCACAACTGAAGATAATTTAACACAAATTTTGAAAATATATCATTTTATAAATTAATATCGTGTTAATTAGAGGAGATCAAATTTTTGGAAATCTAGTAATTTTAGGATTGTACCATAATCTTAAAAATACCGCATTTCTCCAATAAAATGAAGCTATATTTTGTCATTCTGTACCATATCCAATGTGAAATACAATGAGGGGCGCAATCTGGTTGGTATTTTTAAGCTTACGGTGTTCAATTCTTATAATCCCTAAATTAATAGATTTCTTCAAGCGTTTATCTTCTATGTAATAATATGAGAGCAATAAATCCAAAAGTTCATCTTGGATGCAACATAAAATATATGTGTATATTTATAAATTAATATATTTTCCAAAGTTAATTAAGGACCAAATTACCTTCGGTTTATGATAAAAGGCTGAATACTGTATTATGGCAACACTTTCTGGATACACTTTATCCTGAATGAGACTTGAATATAATATTGAAATTTGAAAGGTGTCCAAAGTCAATGATACGGTTGCAGATGAGGTAGTTAACTTTTCTTATAAATAGCATTTCAAAACGAAACACCTTTCTAACACCATACGCCTTATTACATTTATAATCACAATAGAAACTTTGTAGTTGCTCTAATGAAAGCAAATGGCAAAGATTTAACTCGCTCAATATTTTTAAAACATAAATATCAAGTACGTACCTACTGCTAAAACGAGAATTTAAATAATCCCAATTTTCTGGAATGATATAGCATCTTAAAAACCATATATATCTGCAACTGGAATTACAAAATGATTTTGAGAACCAATACTGGAATTACTTTTGGTAAACTCTCTTGTTAACTTGTTCTAATTTTAACTTGTGGTTGACAGTTTTTTTCAAATTAATTTATGTATTTGGGGAAAGAAACGTTTTTGATACATGGAATGCCATTTGGACACTGCAATCAAGAAGGAAGATTCTCATCAACATGTAAAACACTTGTCGTATGAAGGAACATCAATAACACGATTCTCATATGTTTGCTGAAAATGAAGATTGAGTTTCTAGAAAGGGGACGATATAAATGAACTGAGGCCAATTTTAAAAAGCAACAATAACTGTAAACTATTAATTTTTATTGCTTTGAAAACAAAGGAAAGTCCTAATAATATAAAACAATAATAATTATGCATTTAACTATGAATATCAAACATGAACTTTTAATAATACAAACAAAAAGAAGAAAATGATGAATTGTAAGATGATGTTATAATTGGCATTGAATCATAAAGTAACATGTTGATGATGAGACACTAGAAGGAATAGTGAATTATTCCTAACTTAAGTTAAAGAAATATTAAACTCATATGAGCGCTTTTTACATTTTTATCGGCTGAAAACAAAAACAATAAGGTTACTTTATATAGGCATACCAAATGTTGCGTTACGTAAAGTCTGACTTTAAGGACTTGATGAAAATGTTTTATGTATTTCAGGACTGACCTTATAACAATCCAAAATATTTTAACAAAAGCGTGTGAAAGTTTCTTGAGTAAAACAAACACACCGAACAACTAATCTACGTCACTTGCAGTTTTTTGTTTTTTTGCACATATTAACGTAACAATATGGTGACGTCACGAACGTCTTGAGACCGTGTTTTGTTTGCAGAGCTATTGTCACTTTGTCCACAACAGAACTCTGTTGTCACTGCCGGCGTCTGTCTGTCTGAATGGCAATTAAAAGTGCGGAGGCGGACGGGAGAAATGGTGGGGGTAATGAATGAGGGGAAACGAAAGGAAAGGGGTGAACAAATTAGCACTTACCTTGGGAGTTGAGTTCGGGCAGCCGAGGAGGAAGAAGAAGAGGAAGTCTTGCTGAGACGCTGGAGGCAGCGACACTGAAAACTTGCTGAGCGCGACGCTTGGCGTCTTCACTTGTTCTTCTTCCGTCTCTTTCTATTTCTTTTTCTTGCCTTCCCCCTTCCCCCTGCGTGTGCGTGGTGAGCGCCTTGGCTTACGTTACGTTACTCGCAGTCCATAAGTGAACCAATTAACACGACACGTTTCGCTAAAGCTCATTGTTCGCCTGCTTCTCGCCTCCAGTTAATGACTTGGCCCGGAACTGAACCTGTGGTCCAGGGATCGACGCCGAACGTGCCCAAATGTTGCAGAAACACCAAGAAAGGCTGGAGCTATGGCGGAGGGGTTAGCTGTCATCGCTATGGTATCGAACGGAGAAAAAAAGTGGGGAGGCTAGCATTTCCTCCCCCTCCGCCGTCGTTTTTTGCATTTTCTGTCTCTTTTCCTCCGACGCACCGTCGATATATTTTCTTCCTTTTTCAAGCTCGGCGCATGCCCCAACATGGCGGAACTCAACATCGACAACTTCTAGGAGGGCGTCTGTCTCTCTTTCTCTTTTCTCTTTGCTTTTTGCCCACCAGAAAAGCAAAGAAAATGTTGATGCCTCGTTTGTAGGTTTTCCTTGACTTGTGTCAGAAATTCAGGAAATGGGAAATTGTGTGTGTTACAGCTGAAGTAAGGTCTTATTATCCTATACCAAGCATCCTACGTCATTAGCCTGCCAATGTGACGTCACACCTCTCATGCTTATTGCCTATCTACACAGTCAATAGGTTGAGGAGGTACTGTATTCCACAGAAAAACTTTATACAGACATTTAACGGAAAATACATGTTTTGAGGTCCACTGAATCCATAAGAAGCCTTTTTAGAAAAAATCTGATGCTCTCTATTCACATGATTTTCTCTACATCTCTGCAACAAATTATTGTTGAAAAGCTTATGCTTCTATTTACTTCACGCTAATCGAGAAAACATTAGCACAAATAGTCTTGTTACTTGCTTCCTTGTAAGTAGAAGTGAAATAAGGGAGTACCATAGGTTAAAGTGACAGTCGAAAGCTGGTTGCTATGTGACTGAAGTTCCTTTGTTTGTATGGACAGGAGTTGACAAATTCCTGTATGAGAAAAGTATAAGTATTTAAAGGTGAAACCACTAACAAGGAATATCTCAAAAATAATCAACTCCACGGAAAAAATGTATATAACATAAGTTGTGTGTTTTAACGTGCTCTACATTTTTTGTGTGGTAAGTTTTTGTCCGTCTCTTACGATTTAGCAGTTATGCAAAATTCCGTAAATTTCATCCAGAATAAAATAGTCTTCGGAGGCTATTCCCAGAAAATTCAAGATATACGTTTTTTTCATCAGGTAAATATCCTTAATATACGATATTTTAATCAAAATCGTTAGAGCCATTTTTGAGAAAATCAAAGTTTTCGAAAAAAGTTCAACATAAAAGGTAGCTTGGGGTGGGGGAATTTTTCTCAAATCATCATGTCGCATCCCTGGAAGATACTAAACTTAAATACCAAGTTTGGTATTTTACCGACTATTGGTTTTTGGCTTCCCGTGTTCACAGGCACACGGATATTTTTCTGAAAATACTCTTTGTTTGTATACAGGGGACCCTAAAACATTTATTTTCGGAGAAGTCTCGATATCGAATTTTTGGGTGGAGTGCAATACTTTCCTTATACACTATGTACATAGCACGTATACAGAAAGTAAAAGCCAATGCCCATTAAATACAAAACTTGCTATTTAAGTCTACTATTTCATGAAGTTTAAACAAAAATTATCATCAAAAGTATTTTCATCTTGTCGATAATTGTCCTAGGAGATGAGAACACGAGTTGTGTTTGATAAGACAATAGACTATTATAATATAATATAGGAAGGTTATCATTGTAATACTTACTTTAGTTCTCAAATGAGACCATCTTTATTTACACAAGGTTCTTTTCTTTCTTCACTGCCTCATGAATTAAACAAACGAACGACAATATTTCATAGAAATGAACATCAGCTGCGATAAGATGTTTCGACACTATCGCTCCAGAATTTCCTAATCTCGGCCATTCCATTGGTGCTTTAATAGTTGAGCTGAATTGTCAAGAAAATGCTCTCACCCAAACTACACCTTATAAGGAAAAATTGTTGAAAATCCTGATTTTCCCAAAAATACTTCTAACGATTTTGATTAAAACAGCGTATATTAAATATATTTACTTGATAAATAAAATGTGTACCTGGAGTTTTCTTGGAGTAGCTCTGAACACCTCTCCATTGTGAATGAATATGTTTCATAACTAGTAAACCGTAAGAATAAACAAAAACTTACTACAAAAAATATAGATCTCATTAAAACACATAATTTATATCATATGCATTTATTTTCGTACCGTTAACAATTTCCGAGATTTTGCCCGTTATTGGTTTCAGTTTTAAAATACTTGAACTTTTATCACACACATTCATTTTAGTTTTGATGACAGTCACATAGCGACAGCTTTTAAAACATTTGACTACCACTTTAACCTATGGTACTCCCTTATTTCGCCTCTACTTACAAGGAAGCAAGTAATAAGACTATTTCTGCTAATTTTTCTCGATTAGCATGAAGTAAATAGAAGCATAAGCGCTTAAAGAACAGAATGACCGAATGGTTAAAGCACTCGCCTCTTACCTAGGCGTCCCAAGTGACTCGTAGTAGTTTCCTGCGAGTACTCCGGTTTCCCCCGCCATCGCGTTCCAACGGAGCTCCAAGTTTTTTCCATGTGCCATCAGCTTCATCGCCTGCGGTGCCATAGTAATAAAAACAATAGTATATTTGCAAAACAGCTAGACAGTCGTATGAATGGCACACATCATGTTTTTACTTTCTCTACCATATACCATATACAAGTAGGTACAAGAAGATTTGCATTCCAACTAAAAATTCTATATCGAGATTTTACTGGTAATATATGCTTTGAGATCCCTTGAGTAAAAACAAATTTTTAAATAAAAAAAGGTCCTATTGTCTTTGTGTAAGCCTGTGTGAACAGCATAACTTAAAAACGAAAATTACTTTAAATACCACAGTAATATTTCAGTTGAGGTAAGGTGCGGCACGAAGATTTTCATGAATAACGGAAATGGACGCTCTTTAACTGCTGCCCAGTTATACTGGGTGTCAAGATCGCTTAATTTAACTCAGAGGCCTCTTTATTACTTTCGAGGTTCTTTTACATGCCGTAAATCTACGACATGGGACCAAAGACTTTACATCTTTTCCGAAGGAAGCCATGCTAAAGAGTTTTAATCCCGAAAAAATCCTTCGTCCTCTACTGTGTTTGAACCCGCGACCTTGGGTATAGGAAATTATTTTCATGAAAACCTCCCACCTTAAACATACATTTTTTAAGATAATTTTATTCTAGTACCTGCAAAAGTAGGCGAAAAAAAGTACTTTGGATAAAGATATAAGGCATTCTGATGTGCTTCTTTTTACTTCATGCTAATGGAGAAAAAATTAGCAGAAATAATCTTATTACTTGCTTCCTTGCAAGTAGAAGCGAAATAAGGGAGTAGCATAGGTTAAAGTGATAGTCAAAAGCTGGTTGCTATGTGACTGAAGTTCCTTTGTTTGTATGGACTCGTTGACAAATGCCTGTATCAGAAAAGTAAAGTTTTTCAAAGGTGAAACCAAAAACAAGGAATACCTTAAAAGCGGTCAACTCCACAAAAAATGTATAGAGTAGTATAAATTGTGTTTTAACGTGCTCTGTAGTTTTTGTGTAGTAAGTTTTTTTCTGTTTCTTACGGTTTGCTAGTTATGCAACATTCATTCAGAGTAAAGAGGTCTTTAGCGACTAATCCCAGAAAATTCAAGATATACATTTTATTTGCTACATAAATATCTTTAATATACGATATTTTAATGAAAATAGTTAGTGCAATTTTTGAGAAAATCGAAATTTTCGAAAAAAGTTTCATGTAAAGGGTAGTTTGGGGTGGGGGGAATTTCTTAGAAATCTTCCTGTCGCATCCTTGGAAGATACTGAACTTAAATAACAAGTTTGGTATTTAAGGGTCTTTTCATTTTTGAGCAACGCTGTCGAAAGACACACACGGACCTTTTTCCAAAAATGATTTTTTTTGGATTCAGGGGAACCAAAACATATATTTCCGGTGATATCTCGGAATGGATTTTTGGGTGGAATGCAGTACCTTCATGTACATAGTACGTGTAGAGAAAGTAAAGAATGAAATTGGCAATGTTGCTGATAAACTGGCTGCAGGAGGAGAAATTTCGGTACAACTGCGACCCGGAGTATTCATGAGAAAGTGAACAAAAGAAAGACGCTATGCAAAGCAAGAGGAACCCTTTTGCGTTGCAAAATGCTCTCTGGCTGGGATTTGCATAATGTTGGTGACGGGCCAGGTGGGGTGCGCGGGCCCCAAGAGTCAAGTATCCAGTTCTTATTCAAAATTAGCATGATGGTACATCTGCAAAACACTCCAAGCCACTTTCTATTGTTCGTCAGTGTTTGTCGCTCGCTCGTTCCTACCTGAGGGTTAACGCTTCGGCCCAAAACTGCCCTTCTCAGTGCCACAAATTATTGTTAAAAAGCTGGTTGCTATGTGACTGATGTTCCTTTGTTTGTATGGACACGAGTTGACAAATTCCTGTATGAGAAAAGTTAAGATTTTCAAAGCTGAAACCATAGACAAGGAATAACTCAATAGCGATCAAATCCACGATAAAAATGTATATAAGATGAATTGTGTGTTTTAATGTGCTCTACATTTTTTGTATGATAACTTTTTGTCTATCTGTTACGGTTTCCTTAAATTTCACTCACAATAAAGTAGTCTTTAGAGACTATTCTCAGAAAATTCAAGATATACATTTTAGTTGCCAGGTAAATGTCTTTAATGTACGATATTTTAATCAAAATTGTTAGAGCCATTTTTAATAAAATCAACATTTTCTAAAAAGGTTCCATCCAAAGGGTAGTTTGGGGTGGGGGATTTTTCTCAAAACCTTCGTGTCGCATCCCTGGAAGATATTAATCTTAAATACCAAGTTTGGTATTTTATCTACTTTTCGTTTTTGAGTTATCGTGTTCAGAGACACTCACACATACACCTGAACCGTTTTGTAAAAATCTGATGTGTACCATTCACATGACTTTCTCTATATTCCTGCACCAATTATTCTTAAAAAGCTTATACTTCTATTTACTTCATGCTAATCAGAAAAAATTAAAAGAAATAGTCTTATTACTTGCTCCCTTGTAAGTTGAAGCGAAATAAGGGAGTAGCATAGGTTAAAGTGATAGTCAAAAGCTGGTTGCTATGTCACTGAAGTTCCTTTGTTTGTATGGACAGCAGCTGGCAAATTCCTGTATGAGAAAAGTATAAGTTTTTCAAAGCAGAAACCAAAAACAAGGAATGTCTCAAAAACGATGAACTCCACGAAAAAAATGTATATAACATAAATTATGTGTTTTAACGAGCTCTACATTTTTTGTGCACTAAGTTTTTGTCCATCTCTTACAGTTTAGCAGTTATTTAAAATTTCGTAAAATATATCCAGAATAAAGTAGTCTTCAGAGGATATTCCCAGAAAATTCAAGATATACATTTTATTTGTCAGATAAATGTCTTAAATATACGGTATTTTAATCAAAATCGTGAGAGCCATTTTTGAGAAATTCAAACTTTTCGAAAAAGTTCCATGTAAAGTGTAGTTTGGGGTGGGGGATGTTTCTCAAAATCTTCGTGTCGCATCCCTGGCAGATACTAAACTTAAATATTAAGTTTGGTATTTTACCGACTTTTCGTTTTTGAGTTATCGTGTTCACAGACACACGGACACACACACACACGGACCTTTTTGCGAAAATGCTTTTTCTGGATATTGAGGACCCTAAAACATATATTTCCGGTGAAATCTCCGTATCGAATTTTTGGGTGGAGTACAATACCTTCTCTATACACTATGTATAGAGTACGTGTAGAGAAAGTGAAAAGGAAAAGTCGACTACGTACCAAACTTGGTATTTAAGTTCAGCGATTCCAAGGCAGGTTTTCAGTAAAATCCCCCACCGATTCTAACGATTTTGGTTAAATATCGTATGTTAAAGATATTTACATGGCAAACAAAATTTTCTGGGAATAGCCTCCAAAGACCTCTTTATTCGGGATGAGTTTTGCAGAAACAGATAGACAAAAACTTATATCACAAAAATGTAGATCTCGTTAAAACACAGAATTTATGTCATATACGTTTTTCGTATAGAGTTGGCCATTTTCGAGATATTCATTGTTATTAGTTTCAGTTTTAAACTGATTAACTTTTCTCAAACCGGACCATGCAAAGCGAACCAAATTTCAATTGATGCACATATCGACCAGCTTTTAAAGGATTTGACTTAAGCTTATCCTAGTGTATTGCCTTCTACTTACAAGGAAGCAAGTAATAAGACAATTTCTGTTAATGTTTATTTAGATTAGCATGATGTAAGAAAAATGTATTTTTGGAACGCCAGAGGAACTTACGTGAATGGAGGACATAAAATTGTTTTTTTTTGGAAAGTTTCTGAACGTGTATAGGTGGTAATATCTTGGATTGGAATACAAGACTTGGCCTGGTGTTTCTGAACCCCAGCAAAGTACGCACAATACCTATATGCTAATGCTTTTAATTCATTGAAAGGCACGCACTTTTGTGTGTTTGTTCCCGAAATATAAAGGTTAGGGATTGTTTGGGTTGGAGGGAGGGGATACATTTGCATGTGGGGCCCACGTCATCAGCGTGACCTTAATACCGCAGCTGATGAATTTCTTGATCTTGAGTAGCGACACCTAGCAGACGTGGCGTGAACCTCGGGCTGCAGCCCCTTGTGAGGAGTATTCAAATGAGACTTTGCGGTAGGGGTTGTTCGAGTTAGGGGATGAATACAGCGCGATACAAAGTCAACGCTTCCTTCAACTCTCAAACCTCGTTTTTACCTTCTCTAGCACGTATGTAGATACACAAACTATGTATTCCAACCAACAATTTTTATCAGAAATTTCACCACAAGTACATCTTTTGAGACCCCTCAATAAAAAAATCTGGTGTGCTCCATTCACATGACTTTCTCTACATCTCTGCAACAAATTATTGTTAAAACGCTTATGCTTCTATTTGCTTCATGCTAATCGAGGAAAAATTAGCAGAAATAGTCTTATTGCTTGCTTCCTTGTAAATAGAAGCGAAATAAGGGAGTATCTTAGGTTAAAGTGATAGTCAAAAGCTGGTTGCTATGTGACTGAAGTTCCTTTGTTTGTATGGATACGAGTTGACAAATTCCTGTATGAGAAAAGTATAATTTTTCATAGCTGATACAAAAAAACCAGGAAAATCTTAAAAACGATCAACTCCACGAAAGAAATATGCATATCATAAATTGTGCGTTTTAATATGCTCTAAATTTTTTGTGTGGTAAGTTTTTGTCCATATTTTACAGTTTAGCAGTTATGCAAAATTCCACAAAGTTCATCCAGAATAAAGTAGTCTTCAGAGGCTATTCCCTGAAAATCCAAGATAAACATTTCGTTTATCATAAAATAATGCCAAACATAAGATATTTTAATCAAAATGGTTAGAGCCATTTTTGAGATAATAAAAACTTTCAAAAAATCTTCCATGTAAAGGGTATTTGGCGATTGGGGGCATTTTCTTGTAAATCTTCTTGTCGCATCCTTGGAAGACACCAAACTTAAATACCAGGTTTTGGTATTTAACGATCTTTTCGTTTTTGAGCTATGCTGCCCACCATACACACACGGGTCTTTTTCTAAAAATGCTTTTTTGGTTCCAGGAGGTCCCAAAACATATATTTCCGGTGAAATTTTGTTTCGAATTTTTGGGTACAATACAATACCTTCTCTATCCATAGCACGTGTAGAGAAAGTAACAAATAAACATTTTTACAAGTGTCTCTGTGTCTTGGACAGCATATCTCTAAAACGAAGTTAAATACCAAACTTGGTGTCTTCTAAGGACTTAACACAATGATTTTCAAGATAATCTCTCCACACCGAGCTACTCTTTACATGAAACACTTTTCGAAATTTTTTATTTTCTCAAAAAAGTCTTAACCAATTTTGATTAGAGCACCATATATTAAAGATATTTATATGACAAATAAAAATGTATATCTTGAAATTTATGGGAATAGCCCATGAAGACCTCTTATTCTAGATAACTTCATATACCCAAGGTCGGGGGTTCAAACCCGGCGGAGGGCGACGTATTTTTTCGGGCGTAAAAATCCTTAGCTTGGCTTCCTTCGGAATGGAAGTAATACCGTTGATCCCGTGTCGTAGATTTACGGCACGTAAAAGTTCTTCAAGCCTGAGCAAAATTAAGCGGTCTTTCACGCCCAATTTAGAATGGGACGCTGAGAACCACAGTAGTTAAAGAGAACCCATAAATAACACGCCATTTTTTCAAGCATTTAGAAGATATTACTTGCTATTGGTTTAAATTTTGAACTACTTAAAACTTTTGTTTTATTCCTGGCCTCGCAGAGAGTACCGAATTTAAATGTACCACATAGTAATTGCTTTTAAAACATTTGACTATCACTTTATCCTAGTGTATTCCCTTCTACTTACAAGGAAGCAAGTAATAAGACAATTTCTGTTAATGTTTATCTCGATTAGCATCAAGTAGATAGAAGAATAAGCTTTTGTAAGAATAGCTTATTTACAGAACAGCTAGACAACACATAAGACCTTTTATTTTACTATTTTCTTCATATTTATCTTGACTGCCGTACTATTTTTACTTTCTCTACTCGCACCATGTACATAGTGTATAGAGAAGGCATTGTATTCAGCGAAAATACATGTTTTGGGACCCACTGAATCCAAAAAAGAGCATTTTTAGAAAAATGTCCGTATTTGTGTCTGTGTATGTATCTGCAGCATAGTTCAGAAACGAAAAGTCCGTTGAATACCAAACTTGGTATTTAAGTTGAGTATCGTCCGAGGATGCGACACGAAGATTTTCAAGAAAATCCCCCCACCCCCAACTACCATTTACATGGAGAAATTTTCGAACATTTTCTCAAAAATGGCTCTAACGATTTTAATTAAAATATGGCATATTAAAGATATTTACGTGACAAATAAAATGTATATTTTAACTTTTCTGGGAATAGCCTCTGAAGAGTACTTTATTCTGGATGAATTTTACGGAATTTTACATAGCTACTAGAGATGGGCAAAAACTTATCACACAAAAAATGTAGAGCACGTTAAAACACACAATTTATATTAAATACATTTTTTCGTGGAGTTGTTTGTTTTTTAGACATTCGTTGTTTTTGTTTTCAGATTTGAAAAATTATACTTTTCTCATACGAAATTTGTCAACTGCTCAAACAAACAAAGGAACTTCACTCACATAGCATCCAGCTTTTGGCCATCACTGTATTCTATGCTACTCCCTTATTTCACTTCTAGTTACAAGGAAGCATGTAACAACACTATTTCTGCTAATTTTTTTGAATTAGAATTAAGTACATAGAAGCAATAATTTGTCACAGAGATGTGGAGAAAGTCATGTGAGTGTAACACATTAGATTTTTAAATTTTAACAAGTACAAATTTGTAAGAGTAATTCTTGTTTTTTGAATATGTTGTAGAATAGAGATTATAGTTGCTGGTGTTATGAAATGTTTAATTCTTTTTTCAGGATGTTATGGGAGCAAGCACATGCGTGGAGCTACAAGGTGCATCAGTTTAACTGCGGAGGATTTTCATCTCTTATGGGAAAAAAGGACACTAACTTCTAATTACAGATATTTACTTTATATGTGTGAAATTACACATTTTAATTCGATTAATAGAATTCTTTCTAAATTTAGGTTTTTTTTTTTTTTTTGTTTGGCTACACAGAAATTTAATACCAAGCAAATAAAAATAAAAGCAGTATATGTATTTTTCTACCGTTCTGTTGCATATAATTATATATAAAATACAGGAGCTTTCAAAAGTCAGTACCAACATTAAACCCTTATAAATATTATATTTGAAATAGGATAAAAACAAAAGTCGCAGACTGGAAAAGCAATTTCCTTTTGTTTTATTTATTCAGATCACCGTTAGCAAGGCTGCAGTTTTGTTCAATACTGCTATAAGACTGTAAGACTGCCTCCGTGGTCGAGTGGTCAGCGAGCTGACCCGGGTTCGATTCCCGGCTGGAGCGGGGAAATTTTCTTTAACCGGAATTATTCCCTATCCCCCATAGAGTCTGGAAGTATGAATGTGCGTGTGTTTAGTAATATAAAGTTTAATGTTCTGAACCTACAGTGTCACAAGCCAAAGCCCCCGATATGACCATTCATGTTAAAGGGGGCTATACAAAAAAAAATAATAATTTGTAAGTTACAAATCATGGCTAAATGATAAAATACAACTGATTCATTGCTATTATAAAAAAGAGGCATTTTTCTCAGTCCACGTTCCATTCGCAAAGATCCAGCAAAGTGGCCCTCGCGATTTCCAGATTCGACATCATCTGCAAAATGGGACGTAAAAATTCTTAGCATGGCTTCCTTCGGAAGGAAAGTAAAGCGGTTGGTTCCGTGTCGTAGATTTACGGCACGTAAAAGAACCTCAAGCCTGATAAAGAGGCCTCTGAGCAAAATGAAGCTGTCTTTCACGTCCAGCACAGAATGTGATGCTGAGAACCATAGTACTTAGTGAGCGTCCATAGATAAAACTCCATTTCCATTTTAAGATATAGATAAAACGATCTTTTGTAAGAAAAGTTTGTTTGCGGAACAGCTGTGAATGAATCATACCAGATATTTAAAGAAAAATAAAATGAATATTTTCAGTTTGCTGTGAAATTATGTTCAGATTAAATGAATTTTGAAAACTCATAATCTGTAAGAGACAAACTAAACTTTAGTACAAAAATACATAGATCTGGTTAAAAGAAAGTGCAGTTCAAGTTATATAACATTAACACCATTCTTCTTCTTATTATTATTATCATTATTATTGATTTAATTATTTTCATTATTATTAGATACTTTTATTGCTATCACTCTTATTCTCATTATTATTATTATTATTTTTTTTTTTTTTTGTTAAGTAGACCTTTCCGAGATATTCCCTATTATTAGTTGCAATTGTTTTACAAATGGGGAATCCACATTCCTTCTTTTTTAATACTCCTTCCCAAAAAAAGAATTGTCACCAGTTTTTAAAATATGTATTTTGTAGCCAATTTCAGCGTCAAAGGGAGCTAGCTGTATTAAGTTGCGCAGTGCGAGAGGAAACGTGTCGTTGTGCGCATGTATGAGAGTAGATGGATATGATTGACGCGATTGTAAATTTGCCCATTATCTGAGCTGACAGGTTCGATTCTAGAGTAGTGCACCAACTTCTTCCAACTTGTCAACACGATTTTACCACTACATTTGTTGTTGACTTCACTCTCATATCTGGATCGGCTCTGGAAAATAAAACCTAGTGGAAATGCAGCACTTTGTCCATCCGCACGCATCAAAAACAAATCTGTTGTGTGGCTTTCTCTAGCTCTTCCATTACAAATTATTTTAACAAAATCATTCTTCTATGTGCTTCAAGGCAATAGAGATAAACATTAGCAGAAATAGTCTTATTACTTGTTTCGTTGTAAGTAAAAGCGAAATAAGAGAATATCATAGGTTAAAGTGATAGTCAAAAGCTGGTTGTTATGTGACGGAAGTTCCTTTGTTTGTATGGACACGAATTGACAAATTCCTGTATGAGGAAAGCATAAGTTTTTTTAACGCTGAAAGCAAAAACAAGGAATATCTCAAAAACGATCAAACCCACGAAAAAAATGTATATTACATAAATTGTGTGTTTTAACGTGCTCTACATTTTTTGTGTGGACATTTTGTCCATCTCTTACGGTTTAGCAGTTATGCAAAATTCCGTTAAATTGGTCCAGAATAAAGTAGTCTTCAGAAGCTATTCAAGATAGACATTTTATTTGCAAGGTAAATATCCTTAATATACGATATTTTAATCAAAATCGTTAGAGCCATTTTTAAGAAAGTAAACATTTTCGAAAAATGTTCCATGTAAAGGGTAGTTTGGGGTGGGGGGATTTTCTTGAAAATCTTCTTGTCGCATCCTTGGAAGATAATAATCTTAAATACCAAGTTTGGTACTTTACTGAGTTTTTGTTTTTGAGTTATCTTGTTCACAGACACACGGACACACACGTAAGAGCTTTTTGTGAAAATGCCTTTTTTTTTGGATTCAGGAGACCCTAAAGCATATATTTCCGTTGAAATTTCGGTATCGAATATTTGAGTGGAATGAAATACCTTCTCTATACACTATGTAGAAAGTTAAAAATCGTCACAATTCTATAAATACTGTCAATATTAGTTTTATGAAATCTCTTTTGAATACATTTAAAGCTATTTGTAAACTGCACTACCTTTACTGTATAGTAAGGCCGCGAATAGTGTAAATGCGGGGTTTTCCATTCTCTAGCTCCCGCGTTACTTACTCACAAGTGTTGGTAACATATACTAACCTTGTTATAAGGGTTGCTTATCTGCGCGAAGACATTCGTCACATGAAATTACATTCACACGTATAGGTTCTTGCGTAATGTAGTCATACAGTAGGATTTCAGTTTTACAAGTTTAGTAGCTTTATGAAGAGAGGCTTGTGTAACAGTCATCTGCTGTACAACACTGCTGAGAGAGACTTCTTAGGTGAGTAGCCCCAGTTTCGTCTAGCTTTTCATGTAAATATCCTAAATATAAGAGAGTTTAACAAAAATTGTTAAAACCATTTTTGAGAAAATCAGCACTTTCGAAATTTTTTCCATGTAAAGGGTAGTTTGGGGTGGGGGGATTTTCTTGAACATCTTCATGTCTCATCCTTGGAAGATAATGAACTTAAATACCAAGTTTGGTGTTTCACCAACTTTTCCTTTTTGAGTTGTCGTGTTCACAGTCATACGAACCTTTTTCTAGAAATACTTTTTTTTATTCAGGGGGTCCCAAAACCTGTATTTCCGGTGAAATCTAAGACTTTGGCATGTCCCGGCTGATGTATCGCGTTCCAAAGTCTCTGGTAACCGGCGCGACGCACCTCCTGTGGTTACCACATACCAAAACTTGTGCGAACGTGAGAACGACCGCACACGGTACTGTGAATGCCCAGAGGCACAGAAAGTAAGTATTGCAATAACACATAGGACTTTTCAGAGGTAAAGAGATTGGCTATCTTCAGGGTGACCTCCAGCGCATGGGCTGGCCACCGAGATCCCCGGATATGAATCCTATAGAGGGATGGATTAGAATGACTCCATGCAGGCGAGCACTCTAGCAATGCTCTTCTTAAGAGAGAGTAGAGTTTTTGAATCAGCTTATAGAGAGCATAGATATGCTGTAAGGCCTGTATCACCTAAGGAAGTAACCACACCCCATATTAACCAACATTGTTGTCGTGGAAGTGATAGTCAGATTGTGTATGTCCCTAGGCCACAATAATCTGAAATGTATTACTTGTTGCATACCAGATCAACAGCGATTCATTTGTACAAGTTTTGTGATAGTCTGGGAACAAAATATTCAATTTTGCTTAACTTTTGGACACCTGTATATTTTATGTTGAGAAAAGTGTTTTTATAATCTTTATTAATTTTTTTTGTCAAATTTCACAGATACATAATTTCAACAGTACAATGGTATGTGTGCAACTCACTTTCAGAAGGTTCGGGGTTTGATTCCCGGTAGCCGCTCGTTCTGGCCACAGGTTGTCTTCTGTCTGTCGCCAAGGTGAGTACTGGGGTAGGTATTGCACCACGATTCTCCATCACTCATGCCCCTTTTATGTTTCAAGTATGCTTTCAGGTCCTACAGTGTCGGCGGTGGTGGGCAGGTGGAACAGTTGCTTCTCGCCTGCTACGGTCGCTGTGTCGCCCTCTTCAGGTTGCTCTCTAATGGTGTGCGGGTGCTTAACTGGAACTTTTAGGGAAGCGTCTCTGTGGGCCTGGGACCTCCTCCGGCTCCTTCGCCTCATCCTTGCTTTCCACAATCGAGCCATCATGGTGTCCCCTCCATTCCAAAATTCTACATCCTCTCTTGAAATTTCTAAAATAAACAATTTAAATATATTTTATCCTTACTTTAAACTTTGCTTCTGTTTTTAAAATTATTGTACTGTTTTAATAATTACTACATACGATGCAATTAGTATAAGCAAACATTAATGTTATATAATTAAACTCTTTATTGGTAAATAATAAACGTTGAATATAAGACTTTATGCATGACACCCATCGTGAAAAATCTGATGTGTTCCATTCACATGATATCTCAGCGACAAATTATTGTTAAAAAGACTATTCTTCTTTTTACTTCATGCTAATCGAGAAAAAAGTTTTTTTAAAGCTGAAACCAATAACAAGGAATATCGAAAAAACGATCCACTCTACGAAAAAATGTATATATCATATCTCTTACGGTTTGCCAGTTACAGAAAATTCCGTATTCATCCAGAATAAAGTAGTTTTCAGAGGCTATTCCCAGAAAATTCAAGAACATTTTATTTGTTAGGTAAATATCTTTAATACACGATATTTTAATCAAAATCGTTAGAACCATTTTTGAGAAAATAAAAATTTCCGAAAAAAGTACCATGTTGTTGGGGATGGGGGGATTTTCTTGATATCTTCGTGTCGAGTCCTTGGAAGATACCAAACTTAAATACCAAGTTTGGTATTTAACGATCTTTTCATTTTTGAGCTATACTGACCACACACACACACGGACCATTTTCTGAAAATGCTCTTTTCCGGTGAAATCTCAGTATCGAATTTTTGGGTGGAATACTTACTATATACAGTATGTACATAGTACGTGTAGAGAAAGTAAAAGGAGCCAAAATTAATTAGTAAGCATTTTAGTATTATGAAGTTCTAGCTATATGAAGATTTAATGACTGTAAACATATTTAGCGTTTTGTACGACCCTTTCCAGTGAGCATTTAAATACCACAATAGCTGTATACAGCAGAAAGTCAGATGTAACTAGCTTTTTACACGTTTTCAAATGCATTTTTGTACCTTCCTATAAATAACAGGGAAAACATCTTAACTGTTCCATTTCCTCTACTGATTCTGCAACAAACTATTTTTACAAAATGTTAATGGAGAAAACTTTAAGAGACATTGTCTTGTTGCTTGTACATAAAAGGAAAGTTAGGGGCTGATATACATTCCACAAATTCTCAGATACATTCTTCTAACGGGCCCTTCATTTTTACTTTCTCTATACGCACTATGTACATAGTGTATAGAGAAGGTATTGCACTCCACAAAAAATTTGATACCGCGATTTCACCGGAAATATATGTTTTAGGGTTCCCTTTATCTAAAAAAAGCATTTCCGGAAAAAGGTCCGTGTGTGTGAACACGATAACTCAAAAAGTCGGTAAAATATCAAACTGGGTATTTAAGTTTAGTATCTTCCAGGGATGCGACACGAAGAGTTTGAGAAACATCCCCCACCCCAACTACCCTTTACATGCAACTTTTTCGAAAATTTTTATTTTCTCAAAAATGGCTGTAACGATTTGGATTAAAATTTCGTATATTAAAGATATTTACCTGACAAATAAATTGTATATCTTGAATTTTCTGGGAAGAGTACTTAATCTGGATGAATTTTACGGAATTTTGAATAACTGCTAAACCATAAGAGATGGACAAAAACTTACTACATGAAAAATGTACAGCACGCTAAAACACACAATTTATATTATATACATTTTTTCGTGGAGTTTTTGAGATATTCCTTGTTTTTGATTTCACTTTTAAGAACATAACTTTCTCGTACAGGAATTTGTCAACTCGTGTCTATACAAACAAAGGAACTTCAGCCACATAGCAACCAGCTGTTGACTATCACTTTAACCTATGATTCTCCCTTATTTCCCTCCTACTTACAAGGAAGCAAGTAATAAGACCATTTGTGCTAAATTTTTCTCAGTTAGCATGAAGTAAATAGAAGCATATGCTTTTTAATAATATTTTCTTGCAGAGATGTAGAGAAAGTCATGTGAATGAAGTACATAAGATTTTTTACTGAAGCAGTGACTTAAGAAAATAAACAGATTTAATTTGCTACCTGGCTCGGAGCTAAATTTGTATGCCTTATGAACATGCCACAGATTCTAAATATAGTATTACAGAACAGAGGTGTTATGTTTCAAACGACGTTTTGAAGTGACATTAGAATGGCTGCCATTATAAATAAAAGTAAAGGTATTTCTGGCTGGACTGTACCCTTACCATTCATTACTGCACGTGGAGCAAAAAACAAGAGACGATCAACGGTAAGGTACTCATTTGAATGCGCGCATCTGCTCTACACATCTGCCGTGTGTCTTTTGTTCCATTTTACATAGTCAACATGGAGACGAAATGAATCCGCTTTCTTAATTTGTCTTAAAGAAACATTCTCACATGGAAATCTTTATTGCACCTACATAGAACGCTTGGAAGTAATATATGTTTTGAGGGCTGCCAATTAAAACTTATTTAAGATAATATGTAAATTTACATTAACTTCTCTCCTCAGTCTTCTACAATATTTCTTTCAAAAACATACACGACTTATTTAAAACATATCGCAAAGCATTGGCTATGAACTTACATTTTATGACCACGAAAACAACATCTGATGTGTTACATTCACAAGTTTTTCTCTACCTTTCTGTCCTTAAAAAAGCTTATTCTTCTATAAACTTCATGCATATTGAAATGAATGTTGATTGAAACGATGTTATTATTTGCAAGGAATTACTAGCCTAATTGGGGTAAAAATCTCTTAAGAACTAGCCACTATGTAATGATTTTGAAATTGGGCCCTTTTTGTATGGCGCAAAGAGAAAAGAATGAGGGCTCTCAAGATTTACTTTTTTGAGCAGCTAGATTTTGCCTGTTTACCAGTTTTGCAAAAGTTACCCAGAATAAAGTCTTCAGAGGCTATTACCAAGAAATTCATTTTATTTGTAAGTGAATATCTCAAATACTAATATAGAGTTTTTAATCAAAATTGTTAGCCTGTTTTTGAGAAAATCGAATTTTCCAAAAATATGTCCATGCAAAGGGTAGTTTGGTATTCAACAGACTTTTTGTTTTTGAGTTGTGCCATCCACAGAAAAACACAAATATATGGACATTTGAAAAAAAATATCTTCTGTGTTACACTCACATGAATTTCTCTAGCTACTCTACAAACAAACTTGTTATGAAAAATATTTATTTCAACACCATGCTCATCGAGATAAACATTAGCAGAATATTATTACTCAGTTCCTTATAAGTAGACTGGAACTAAGGGAATGCACTAGGCTAAAATGAAAGTCAAATGTTTTAAAAGCTGTTGTTATTTGATTGTCATTGCAAATCGCTCCTTTGCTTGACCAGGAGTAGAACAAAAGAAAAACGGACACTTCCATCTGAGAAAAGTATAAGTACTTCACAACTGAAACTAATAACAAGGAATACCTCGAAAACGGTAAGCTCCACGAGAAAAATGTATATGGTATAAATTGTGTATTTTAACACGGCCTACATTTTTTGTTTCGTAAGTTTTTGTCTATCTCTTACGGTTTACTAGTTATACCAAATTAACCAAAATTCATCAGGAAGAAACACGTTTTTAGAAGCTATTCCCAGAAAATTCAAGATATACATTACATTTGTGATAGAAATAGTTTTCATATATGGTATTTTAATCAAAATCGTTAGAGCCACTTTTAAGAAAACCAACATTTCCATGTAAATGGTAGTTGGCGTGGGGAAATTTTCTTAAAAATCTTCGTGTCGCATCCTTGGAAGATACCAACCTTAAATACCAAGTTTGGCATTTAACCGTCTTTTCGTTTTTGAGTTATGCTGTTTACAGGCACACACACACGGACCTGTTTCTGAAAATACTTCTTTTTTTGTTGGATTCAGGGGGTCCTAAAACATGTATTTCCGGTGAAATCTCGACATGGAATTTTTGGGTGGGATACAATACTTCTCTATCTATATGCACATTGTACATACGGGGCTAGAGAAAGTAAAAGATTTATTTCATTCATGGAACCCTAAAAATGTATTTCTGTGAAATCTCGGTATCAAAACTGTGGGTGAAATCGTACAATAACTTCCCTAGCTATTATGTGCATTGTGTTGGTGGAGAAAGTAACAATTATTTTCCTCAGTAAACAAATTTATTGTGAGAATGTTTGTCAGTGAACTTTGACATTTTTACCTTCTCTACATGTACTATGTACATAATGTATAGAGAAGGTATTGTATTGCACCCAAAAATTCAATAACGAGACTTCACCGAAAATTCATGTTTTGATTCCAAAAATATTTTAGAAAAAGGTCCGTGTGAATGTCTATGTGTCTGTGGACAGTATAGCTCAAAATAAAAGACCATTAAATACAAAACTTGGTATTTAATTTGATATTCCAAGCATGCGACACGAAGATTTTCAAGAAAATCTCCTCACCCCATACTACCCTTTACATGGGAAATTTTTGAAAATTTTATTTTTTGGAAAATGGCTGTAAGCATTTTGATTAAAATACCATAAATGAAAACACTTTACATGAGAAATAAAAAATGTCTGTCTTGAATTTTCTGGGAATAGCCTGTAAAGATCTCTTCACTCTGGATGATTTTTATTGAATTTTGTATAATTGGTAAACCGTAAGAGACAGACAAAAACTTTCTGCATAAAAAATGTAGATCTCATTAACACAAACAATTTATGTCCTTTGCATTTTTGTTGTGGAGGTAACCGTTTCCGAGATATTCCTTGTTATTGATTTCAATTGTAAAGTACTTACACTTTTCTCAGACAGGAAGTGTGTTTTTCTTTTTATTCCACTCCTGGTCAAGGAAAGAAGCGATTTGCAATGACAATCGCATAACGACAGCTTTTAAAACATTTGACTATCACTTTAGCATAGCACATTCCTTTAGGTGCCTTCTACTTATAAGGAACTAAGTAATAAGAACATTCTGCTAATGTTTATCTCGATTAGCATTGTGTAGAAAGAAGAAAAATTTTTTGTAAGAAGCTTGTAGAGCAGGTAGAGAAAGTCATATGAGTGTAACATTAAGATTTTTAAGAGGTAGAACAAGGCCTTCTGTTTGATATTTTAACCCCCCCCCCCATACACACACAATCCATGAGTAGCACAGGAGTTGTAGAGTCAGACTAATAATTCAATGTCACAGCTAGGATTCGAAACATGGATTTCCCAGTCTGCGCTCGTTTGATCTAACAGCTACAGATTTTTCCACATACTGCTTGTTAATTAACAGTGATTGACCAAATGGTACTTAAGAAACACTGTGTGTGAAATTTTGACTAATTGTCAAAAATATAAAATTGCTTGTTGGAATCTTTGGACGTCTATACAGAACGAAATTTATCTGTCCTCTCCTTACTTCACACTCTACACACATTTAAATATCGTACAATATATCTGTTTCCTGGGATACTGTTTTATAAAACAGTGTTTTTATCAAAACTACATTTATCTGTCCTTACTTCACACTCTACACACATTTAAATATCGTACAATATATCTGTTTCCTGGGATACTGTTTTATAAAACAGTGTTTTTATCAAAACTACATTTATCTGTCCTTACTTCACACTCTACACACATTTAAATATCGTACAATATATCTGTTTCCTGGGATACTGTTTTATAAAACTGTGTTTTTATCAAAACTACATTTATCTGTCCTTACTTCGGACTCTACACACATTTAAATATCGTACAATATATCTGTTTCCTGGGATACTGTTTTATAAAACTGTGTTTTTATCAAAACTACATTTATCTGTCCTTACTTCACACTCTACACACATTTAAATATCGTACAATATATCTGTTTCCTGGGATACTGTTTTATAAAACAGTGTTTTTATCAAAACTACATTTATCTGTCCTTACTTCACACTCTACACACATTTAAATATCGTACAATATATCTGTTTCCTGGGATACTGTTTTATAAAACTGTGTTTCTTATCAAAACTACATTTATCTGTCCTCTTCACACTCTACACACATTTAAATATCGTACAATATATCTGTTTCCTGGGATACTGTTTTATAAAACAGTGTTTTTATCAAAACTACATTTTCATACTTTGTATACTTACACGCCTCTGAGTTTTGTATGTATTTAAGGGTATGTATGACTGAAATTTCATGAAAAATTATAAAAAAAATTACTTTTTTATTTTAATTCCATAAAATAATTGAAACATTCCTGAACATAACAAATGCATAATTGCGCACGAGGCGCCATTTTTAAATGTCTTAACTGGAGCTAGTTGTACGGAAGGAAAGCAGCAATGCAAGAAGAAAAGGATAGAAAAGACAGCAGCAGAGGAGAGGAAAAGGAAAGTTGAGGGTCCAACCTACCAACCTGGTGGGTTTTAATGTGAGCCATGCATTAAAATCTTTCCTTGTTTTCTCGCTATTGACCTTTTCAACATTTTCCTTCCTATAAAATGTTCCTTGTGGAGCAGTTTTTCTGTTACACAAATAAAATTTGCTGTACATCTTCACAGAGGCACAATAAATGCATTTAAGTATTTTTCTCAATTTACAAACATAAAAATTATTTTTTTATGATAAAAACCATATTCATAATTTTAAAACTTTTTGGAGCCTAAACCAAAGGAGACAGAGGAATCTAGGGCAAAAGTCGAAATATTGTGAACCTAAAATATTAGAGCAAATTTTTAATTTTTTGTCACAATGGTATTTTTTACTGAGCGTGACAAAAACATAAACAATTAGACCATAACGTCCAAGTATTTACAGAAAAATGAATGAAATTTGCACTGTAACTTATATGCATTATACTACATCTGTGGTATAAATTTAAAAGAAATTAGTATTAATGTTGTGAATTTCAAATTTTCAATAATACATGTCCTTAAATACAACCATAAAGCTCATAATGAGCACAAGTGGTTATGTATTTAATATTATATGTGGAAAACTTAGCTTAAACCCAATGAATTTTAAAAAAAAATGTAATTTTATGGAAAAAGAGTAGTCTTAGATATTAAGATTTCTAACTTTTTAAAAAATGTACTAATAATTCAGTAAATCAAGGTTCCAATTCTGAAAATCCCAACCAATTTTCCCAAATCTTGAGGCACGTGGGGCACTTTGATTATGCAACATAGCAACATTTTTTAAATAATTCATATCTGCATAGCACTTATCTATTGCGAATAAAATTTAGTATTAATATTAAAAACACAGAAATGCTATCATTGTAAAACTTACAGAAAATGCACAGAATTATAGAAATTTGAAATTTCACTCCCAGTGTCTCTTAAGGACAAGAATATCTGAAAGTTTGAAATTTCAAAATAATAATGCTAGCTTTTTGAAATTTACACCACAGAAGAGCTCTTTATTCTGGATGAATTTTGCATAACAGTAAGAGATAGACAAAAACTTACTACACAAAAAATGCAGATCTCATTAAAACACTTAATTTAGGTCATGTACATTTTTTCGTGGAGTGGACTGTTTTCGAGATATTTCTTGTTATTAGTTTCGGTTTAAAATACTTTAAACTTTTCACATACGGGAATTTGTGAACTCCTGCCAATGCAAAGAAACAGATTACATCCACACGTAACCAGCTTTAAAATATATATACATATGGAAGCATGAGCCTTTTGACATTAATTTGATATAGAAAAAGTCATGTGAATAGAACACATCAGATTTTTATTACAGTGTCTCAAAATTAATATACTACCTCTCAAGAGTGCATTAAACAACATTTTCTTTTCGAAATAAATCCTCAATTTTGAGAAATAAATTGTCAAATTTTGAAAAATCAAGAGTACTAAAAGATTTTTTCCTATAATAGTTAGGGCTAATATAAAAATGTAGCAACATATCCATATTTCAATTTATTTACTATAAAACTTGAATTTTTATGTGAACATTTTTAAAATGCATCTCGCTACAACAACAGATATCAAGTTAGACTTTTAAACGCCACGGCTTGTCATGGCCCAAAGCTCGACATTTATAACTTTTACAAGGCTCATGAACCCATAATCAATAAAAATCTGATGTGTTCCATTCACATGACTTTCTCTACATCTCTGCAACAACTTATTGTTAAAGAGGTTATTCTTCTATTTACTTCCTGCTAATCGAGAAACAATAAACAGAAATAGTCTTATTACTTGCTTCCTTGTAAGTAGGAGGGAAATAAGGGAGTAACATAGGTTAAAGTGATAGTCAAAAGCTGGTTGCTATGTGACTGAAGTTCCTTTGTTTGTATGGCCAGGTTTTGACAAATTCCTGTATCAGAAAAGTGTAAGTTTTTTAAAGGCGAAACCAAAAACAAGGAATATCTAAAAAACGATGGACTGCACGAAACAAACATAGCTAACATAAATTGTGTGTTTTAACGTGCTCTACATTTTTAGTGGGGTAAGTTTTGTCCATCTCTTACGGTTTAGCAGATTTCAAAATTCTAAAAAATTCATCCAGAATAATGTAGTCTTCAGAGGCTGTTCCCAGAAAACTGAAGATATACATTTTATTTGTCAGGTAAATACCTTTAATATACGGTTATTTAATCAAAACCTTTAGAGCCATTTTTGCAAAAATCAAAATTTTCGAAAAACGCTCCGTGTAAAGGGTACCTTGGGTTGGGGGGATTTTTTAAAAATATTCGTGTCACATCTCTGTGAGATACTAAACTTAAATACCAAGTTTGGTATTTTACCGACTTTTCGTTTTTGAGTTATCGTGTTCACAGACAGGCGGACATTTTTCTGAAAATACTTTTTTTTTTTGGATATTAGGGGGACCCTAAAACCTATTTCCGTGAAATTTCGGTATCGAATTTTTAGGTGAAATGCAATACCTTTTCTATACACTATGTACATACTATTGTAGAAATTTTGATATTTTACAAAATTATCACTATTATTATATACTATAACTGATACACATTTCAATAACAAACTTTTTTCACATTTCACGCATCCTCAGGTTGACAGATTGTGTTGTGGGTAAGTGAGTGATTCTGATTAAAGGAAAATTCCCCGCCACAGCAACACTCGACACATAAGATCACGTTACACGCCAATGTCTTAAGGAAACAAATAATATTGCATTTATTCTACTTTCTCTACTACATACACAATAGGTACAGAAGATATTGTATCCCACCCAAAAATGTTATACCCATATTTCACACACATGTCTCAGTATCCAAAAATCTAATGTGTTCCATTCACATAACTTTCTCTACTTATTCCACAACCAAAACCTTCTTTAAAAAACTTCCTTGTAAGTAGAAGGGAAATAGAATTCAGCAGGCTAAAATAATAGTCAAATATTTTAAAATATAGTCGTAACGCATGCATTACTTAACCCAGTGTTCCTCAAACCATTCTTACAGAAGCTTTTTACTTTCTCTAAACACACTATATACATGGTATATAGAGAAGGTATTGTAATGCACCCAAAAATTCGATATCGAGATTTCATCGGAAAAAACATGTTTTGCGTCTCCATGAATCCAAAAAAAGTATATTTAAAAATGTGTGTGTCTTAAAGACCAAACTTAGTACTTAAGTTTGGTATCTTTCAGGGAAACGACACGAAGATTTTGAGAACCCCCCCAACCCAAAATACCGTTTACATGAAACGTTTTTCGAAAATTTTGATTCTATCAAAAATGACTAACAATTTTGATCACAATATCGTATATTAAAGATATTTACCAGGCAAATAAAATGTATATCTTGATTTTTCTGGGAATAGCCTCTGAATACTACTTTATTCTGGATGAATTTTACAAAATGTTGCATAACAGCTAAACCATAAGAGATGGACAAAAATTTACCACACAAAAAATGTAGAGCACGTTAAGACACACAATTTATATTATATCTATTTTTATGTGGCGTTCATCGTTTTTCAGATATTTCCTGTTTTTGGTTTCAGCTTTGAAAAGATTATACTTTTCTCAAACAGGAATTTGTCAACTCTTGTGCATACAAACAAAGCAACTTCAGTGACGTAGCAACCAGGTTTTGACTAGCACTTTAACCTATGGTACTCCCTTATTTCGCTTCTACTGACAAGGAAGCTAATTTTTTCACGAATTAGCATGAAGTAAATAGAAGCATAAGCTCTTTAACAATAATTTGTTGCAGAGATGTAGAGAAAATCATGTGAATGGAACACATCAGATTTTTTTATTTTAGCAAACTAATAAACCGTGGTCTTTGTGAATTTATATGTCTGTTATTTTCCGCCACGTGCAGTTTAAAGACTTTAAATTAAAGTTTCAATGGTAACAAATAACACTTCAAATACTAAACAGTTCTCTAAATGTATTTTCCAAAGAATGTAATTGATTTTCTAAGTAAATAATTATATTATGGCCAATAGGTAGGTACTGGATTAATTGGTTTTTTTTTCACACAAGCCGTGTGTAGGACAGGAGTTGGATAGGTAGAGTCAGACTGAAAAATTCAATGTCATAGCCGGGATTTGAACCACGAATCTCCCGGTCTGTAGCCGTGTGTAGGACAGGAGTTGGATAGGTAGAGTCAGACTGAAAAATTCAATGTCATAGCCGGGATTTGAACCACGAATCTCCCGGTCTGTAGCCGTGTGTAGGACAGGAGTTGGATAGGTAGAGTCAGACTGAAAAATTCAATGTCATAGCCGGGATTTGAACCACGAATCTCCCGGTCTCTAGCCGTGTGTAGGACAGGAGTTGGATAGGTAGAGTCAGACTGAAAAATTCAATGTCATAGCCGGGATTTGAACCACAGATCTCCCGGTCTCTAGCCGTGTGTAGGACAGGAGTTGGATAGGTAGAGTCAGACTGAGAAATTTGATTATTACATTAAACTCTTATTGAGGATCATTGTTATTTCATAAATTATATCCAAGAAGTTTTACTCTAATACAGTGTTGAACATTTTACTAGAAACTGGAGAATATTTGGAGCTTAATGGATTACTCTGACCCAACTTTGGAAAACATATAATTTTATAAATATACCCAGACACACACATTGGGTATTAATGAACTACACGGAAGTAATTTGCGACACTGAACATTCAGTAATTACGTTCTTGAGTTATGTAGCGTACTCTGGAGGTTTTTTTTCAAATGCTCTGGTGGCTTAATGCGTAACGCGGGAAGCTGCTATCCCAAAGGCCATGAGTTCCATTCCTGTCTCACCAAAATTTCGGTGCAGTTCATTAACATCCTGTATATATACATACCTAGACACACACATATATAGGTATACAGGGTGTTTCAAAACGACACCAAACGAAGATGTGAACCTTGTTGGTTATACCGTACGTGACACGTGAATATAATTTTCAGCTCTAAATTCGGTACATACAAAAACTGCCATAAAATCACCACGGATTAGGCAGTCGTACATATCCAATTGGCACTCCCTGGCCCACTCCAAGAGAGATGCCGGTTGGCAGCTAAGGTCCCAGTCGCGTGGTTTGATAGACACGCCGGTGCAGCACAGTTCACCTTAGTAATGGAAAATGTAGCATGTGGATTTTGCATATGAAACCGTTGTTCCTGCGCTGCCTAATCCCAAATGTGTGCGAATTTTAAATACACACACAAAACTTGAAACAGAAGAGTTTGAAAGTTGCGACAAGTCAAAGTGTAAGCTGATCGACTGCTGTCTTTGTTTGGTGACGTTTTGAAACAGCCTGTATATCGCACAGATCTTTTATAGTAATAACTGCCTAGGAAACTTTTCAAAAAATGTCTACTCTCCTCACTATGTAGAGAAAATATTGTATTCCAGCCAAAAATTATAAGTTGAGAATTCGTGGGAAAAGCTGAATGAAAAAATACGAAGTTATCCGCTCACATGACTTTCTCTACTTGTTCTGCAACAAATTAACCTTAACAAAGTTATTCTTCTATCTAGAGATTTTCTTTTCTACATATTTGCTTGTAGATACAACGGCATTAATGGTATGAGCTGTTCCCTAAGGGGGGGGGCAGAGCAACCGGCACATCCCGGCTATAGCATTCAATTTTCATTCTGACTCTACTTATCCAAATAATTATACATTTGCATTTACAAATTAATTGCTCTACAAAAAGAATGAAAAAGGTATGGACAAATAGCTAATCATATCTTTTCCTGCGTAAGATTTATTAATATGAAACTCATCCAATAATTACTTTCTCTAGCCCGTACGTACTTTTTTCTTAATAATGGCTGCAGCCATTTTGGTTAAAATGCCAAACTAAAGATATTTCTATCACAAATAAAATGTATATCTTGAATTTTCTCTAAACCGTAGGGGATAGACACAACTTACTATACAAAAAATGTAGATCTTGTTAACATACACAAGTTATGTCATATACATATTTTATTGAGCTTACAGTTTTCGAGGTATTCCTTGTTATTAGTTTCGGTTGTGAAGTGCTTATAATTTTGTCAAGCAGAACTGTCAAAAGCTGGTTGCTATGTAACTGAAGTTCCTTTGTTTGTAAGGACAGGGGTTGACAAATTCCTGAATGAGAAACGTATACGTTTTTCAAAGCTGAAAAAAACAGGAATATCTATAAAACGATCAGCTCCAAAAAAAAAAAAAAAAAAAAAAAAAAAAAAAAATGTAAATGACATAAGTTGTAGGTTTTATTCTGGTCTACATTTTTTGTGAAGCGGGTTTTTGTCTATTTATTAGCAATTATACAAAATTCGATAAAAATCATTCAGAATAAAGGGAGGGTATTCCCAGAAAATTCAAGATATACATTTTATTTGGCAAATAAAAATAAGGGATTTTAATAAAAATCGTTACAGCCATTTTGAAGAAAAGCAAAATTTTCGAAACTTTTTCCATGTAAAGGGTAGTTGCAGGTGGGGGACTTTCTTGAAAGTCTGCGTGTTGCATCATTGGAAGATACCAAACTTAAATACCAAGTTTGGTTTTTAACCTTATTTTCGTTTCTGAGCTATGCTGCCCAGAGGCACGCACACACACACACGGGCAGTTTTCTAAAAAAAAACTTTTTTTGAATTCAGGATATCTCAATACGTATATTTCAGGTGAAATCTCGGTACGAATTTTTGGGTGCATTACAATATCTTCTCTATACACTATGCACATAGTACGTGTAGAGAAAGTAAAAAGAAGAAGAATGTGACCTAAACCGTGTATTTTAACGAGGTCTACAGGTTTTTGATGTTGTAAGTTTTCTTATGGTTTACCACTTATATAAAAGCCATTCAGAATAAAGAGGGTATCAGAGGCTATTCCCACAAAAAAAAAAATTCAAGATCTTCTTTCTTGTGTCATGAAAGTATCTTAAATATGTGGTATTGTAATAAGCCCATTTTTGAAAACTAAAAATTGAACATTCTTGCAAGTAAAGTCGGGGGGGGGGGTTCTGGAAAACCTTAGTGTAGTATCCTTGGAAAATGCTAACTTAAATGTCAAATTTGGATTTTCCGTTTTTGAGATACGCTGTTTTCACACGTTCACGGACCTTTTTCTATAAACGCTTTTCTTAAATTTCTCAGCGAACGTGGAAACATTTCTGGTGAAATCAGAATTATTGAGTGGAATACAATACTGCACAAGCAGGAGTGCTTCACAACATTGGATATCAAGAAACTGCGAAGTGAGTAAATGAACACCAGAGAACTTGAGAATATAATCTTCGCTGAACCATCGAATTTTCTTCCTTGAAATTTGTGTGTTTCACTTCTTACAGATATAACTTAACTGTGTATTAGAAAAATCTGATGTGTTCCATTCACATGACTTTCTCCACATCTCTGCAACAAGTTATTGTTAAAAAGTTTATGATTCTATTTACTTCATGCTAATCGAGAAAAAATTGGCAATAAGAGTCTTATTACTTGCTTCCTCGTAAGTAAAAGGGAAATTAGATTAAATCGATATATAAATTTTAAAAGCTGGTTGCTATGTGATTGAAGTACCTTTGTTTGTATGGACACGTATGTGAAAAGTATAAGTATTTTTAAGCTGAAACTAATAACAAGGCATATCTCAAAAACGATCAACTCCACGAAAAAAATGTGTACAGCATAAATTGTGTGTTTTAGTGAGCTCTACATTTTATGCCCTGTAAGTATTTGTTTATCTCTTACGCTTTACCAGTTACGCAAACTTCCGCAAAACTCATCCAGAATAAGCTGTCTTCAGAGGCTATTTCCAGAAAATTGAAGATATACATTTTATTTGTCAGGTAAATATCTTTAATATAAGAAATTTTAATCAAAATCCTTACAGCCATTTTTGAGAAACTGTATATTCGAAATTTTTTCCATGTAAAGGATAATTTGGGGTGGGGGGATTTTTCTCAAAAGCTTCTTGTCTCGTCCCTGGAAGATGATAAACTTCAATACCAAGTTTGGTACTTTACCGACTTTTCGTTTATGAGTTATCGTGTTCACACTCACACACACACACTGACGTTTTTCAAAAGTGATTTTTTTGGATATAGGGGACCCTGAAACATATATTTCCAGTGAAATCTCGGTTTTGAATGTTTGGGTACATTACAATACCTTCTCTATACACTATGTACATTGCACGTGTAGAGAAAGAAAAAAGCGCTTCTGTTTCTCTGGGTTGTTACAGAGAACGTTTAGTAAGAATACCCGAATTTCTACCCTCTAATTTCTCATAATTCAACGTGGGGATTGGCATTAAGGTTCCTTTGCTTAATGTGATGCCGCTGATAATTTTGAAAATTCATAGTATGCAAAATATCTGACTAAAATGAATTCAATAATTATAATGGTGATATTTTTTCATTTATCAAAACTCTAACTTGAGTGGTTATTTAAATCACATTTTTAAGGTCTAAATACATTGTACAACTAAAAATATGCCACGTGATGTACTTTTAAAAATATTCACACACAAAAAAGTCCAGTTTTATAGTAAACGAGTTTTCAAGTACATGCCATATTATTTCTTTAAATTTACGTTAATTAGTGTAGAAAAATTATTCATATGATTTTTCAAAATGTAGCAATTTATCTGGAACATTATTTCGAAAAAATATATGACGATTTTCTTTAATCTCTAGTTCTGAGAGACAGGATGGAAATTTGAAATAACTTAGTGAAGAATTGAATGGTGTGGAGTATTTTGAGCATACAGAAATGCTGGGAAAAACTTTGCGAGAAAATAAGCTTTAGAGCCTATGAAGTAAACATACGCGCGCCCCTTCATGTAACTGGCTGCTAAAGTGCACCAAGTGGAAGAAACACCTGATGTGTTCCATTCACATGACTTTCCCTGCATCTCTGTAACAAACTATTGTTAAAAACCTTGTGCTTCTATTTACTTCAAGCTAATCGAGAAAAACATTAACAGAAATAGTCTTATTACTTGCTTCCTTAATATACCAGGATGAAGTGAGTCACATTTTCTAAAATCTGGTTGCCATGTGCGTGAAACCCGTTTCTTTGCGTTGACAAATTCCCAAACAAACGGAAACTAATAACAAGGAATAGCTCAAAAAAAGAAATTGTGCGGCATAAATAACTGTGTTTTAATATGGTCTGTCTCTTACGGTTTACCAGTTGTACGAAATTCAATAAAGAGCTCTTAAGGGCATTCCTAGGAAATTGAAAACATGCGTTTTATTTATAATGGGAACACCTTTAACGCAAAAGATTTTATTCAAAACCGTTACAACTATTTTTAATAAAACCAAAATTTTCGATTTTTTTTTCCATATAAAGGGTAGTTGTGAGTGGCGGATTTTTTTTGAAAATCTTCTGTCGCACCCTAGGAAGATACTGAACTTTAATATCAACTTTGGTATTTAACGAATTTTTCGTTTTTGAGCTACAGATACACTCGGACCTTTTTCTAGAACTGTTTTTTATACAGGAGACCCTATAACGACTATTTCCGGTAAAATTCGGTATCGAATTTTTGGGTGGAATGCAATAAATTCTTATTCACTATGTACATAGTGCGCTTCTGTTTAATGGTAGGCCTCTCAGCATTGTTATAGTGAATACCTGCGAATTTCTCATAATTCAATGTGCAAATTGGCATTCAGTTTCTTTTCCTCAATATGATACAGCTGAAAGTTTTTAACATTCATTGTGTGTAAGATATCTGACTAAAATTAATACCAATTAATAGTGATATATTTTTCATTTATCAAAATTCTAGCTTCAGTGGGTATTTTAATCATATTTTTAGTGTCTAAATAATTGTACAACTAAAAATAAGCCACGTGAAGCACCTTTAAAAATATTCACACACAAAAAATCCAGTTTTACAGTAAACGAGTTTTCAAATAAATGTCACATTTTTATTTTTAAATTTATGCTAATTAGTAGAGAAAAATTATTCATATCATTTTTCATAATGTAACAATTTACTTCTTAAAACTGTAATATTATTTTGAAATAAATTGGTGAAAAATTGGATCATTTGGAGCATTTTGGGTATGCAGATTATTTGCAAAAAGTGTGCAAGAAAATAGCTTTAAAGTTGTGAGTCTCTATTAAATAAGCATACGCATTTATAAAGTGCGTCAAGTTAAAAAAAAAATATTTTCTTAAATGTTAGAATTCATGTCAATTTATTATAAAAACAAACTTTTAATTTTTCACAATTTTTGGACAAATTTCAGAGATGTTTCACTTTAATTCGTAACTGCCTATTTTTGCTCAGCTATGACGAAATTTGTATTTGTGTAAGGTTCTCTTGGTGCCAGAACTTGGACACACATATTTGACAGTGTAATGCATCCAGAAAATGCGCACACATATATACAATTCCATACATAACACTGTTTCTTCACTTTATTAGATTACGTTTGAGGCCGTTAATCCATGAAATAAAACCTGAACATCGCCTACGTTAATCTTCCACATGATTTGCATGACGAAACGAGCAACAGCGCTGCGTGTGGCCGTGATAGCTACTAAGCAAGGGTTGTTGCTGATTTAGATGGGCGCCTCAGTGCCATCTGTCGGTAGTGATGAAAACCGACACGGATAGCGGATTCTCGCAGTGTGTGGCGGTGATACGAACGCTGTTGATTCACTTGATGATCAGTAAGTGATCTATTTAAAATCATACGAAACCAATGGAAGGTATTTCATAGTTACTTTACGTAAGCCGTGTGTACGCTATAACTGAGACGTAGAAACACGCTAACTGAATGTTTGCAACCTATTTGAACGTAAGAAAATGTGGATTTCTAGTTTTTTACTTTTTCTACGCGTACTCTGTACATGGTGTATAGAGAGTTCTTCTATCTACAATATGCTAAACGAAGCAAACCATAATGCAACTACTACTTCGTGCCTTATTAGCAGAAGGGAAATAAATCAATATACCAGGCTAAAGCGATAGTCAACTACTTTAAAATTGCATAGATTTGTGAACAATTGTAGTTCCGTTCGATTTTCTAGAAACCCTATTTGAGAACATGCGTAGTTTAACATTTTATTGAAACCAATAACAAGGAATTTTTGGAAAATGGTCAACTCTGTAACAAAAGTGTATATGACATAAATTGTGTGTTTTAACGAGATCTAAAATTTTGTATAGTAAGTTCTTGCCTAACTCTCATGCAAAATCATGTAGAATAGGAAAGCCTTCAGAGCCTGTTCCCAAGATATACATTTTATTTCTAATATAAATGGCTTTAATATGTGATATTTTAATCAAAATCGTTATAGCCATTTTTAAGAAAAACAAACTTTTCGAACATTTTACCATGTAAAGGGTAGTTAGGGGTCGGGGGATTTTCTTGAAAATCTTCGTGTCGCATCCTTGGAAGATGCCAAACTTAAATATCAACCGCCTTTTCGTTTTTGAGCTATGCTGTCCACAGACACACACAGACAGACTCACACGCAACCTGTTTCTGAAAACTTTTTTGGACTCAGGGGCTCTTAAAACATGTATTTCCGGTGAAAACTCGACATGGAATTTTTGGGTGGAATACAATACTTCTCTATCCCTATGTACATTGTACATACGGGGCTAGAGAAAGTAAAACATGAAGCGATCTAGATTAATTAAAGGAATTTTTATATGCTGATACTCTGTGAAGTCCTCTTCATTCTGAATGTCATTTGTGTAATCTTGTATAAATGATTAATAACGACACAATTCAGAAAGCCTATTTGGTGTGGGAAACTATTTCCGAGATATTCGTAACAAACGGTTTGAATTGTTCAAAACTCTAACATTCCTTTAAAAACCTGTCGACATTACATGGAAAAGTGTGTAAGAGAACATCATATATTGTCCAGTTGTTAAACATTTGAGTGTCGCTTTCCTCTATCTATAATGAAACGTGTAATGCAGCTGTTTATGTAAATGTTTATCTCTATTAAAATGAAGTAGACAGAAAAATAAACATTTGTAGGAATAGTTTCCACACCCCAATAATAAACGATATAGAACACAGAAATATATTAGAATGTAAACATTAAAATGTTAAAATATTTTCACAAATCACTTGGTTTTAAACAAGATAAAGGATATAAAAATTCAAATATCTTTCTCCTCTTCTTCTTCTTCTTCTTCTTCTATTTACCCTTCTCGTATAGAGGTCTTTTAACTCCCAGGACTTCCAAACCAATGACTGTTACATGCAAACTTTAGATCGTAGCATATCCAGGATGTTTGATCAGCCCTATGTCTGTCGAAGAAGAAATAAACTCAGGATCATAGACTACTACTGTGTCAAGAGAGTTCCGGGAATTCGCCAATAAAACACACACACACACAAAAAAAAATTATTCATCCAATTATATTTTATCGCCTTCAAAGTAGGCCTCTTCTGAAATTATACATTTATGCCAAAGAATAATCCAATCATCAAAACATTTTTTGTAGGCACTTTTAGCATTCGATGTCAATTGTAGCCGCGAAATTTCCTTTATGTCTTCTATCGACTGAAAACGGGTGCCTGAAGTGGAACTTGAGTTTTGGGAAGAGAAAGAAATCAACAGGAGCCAGATCAGGTGAATATGTGGTTGTTCAATGAAATTTGTTGAGTTTTTGGCCCGAAATTCGTTCACAATAATAGGCTTGTGAGCTGGTGCGTTATCGTGGTGCAGAATCCATGAGTTGTCGTTCCACAAATCTGGCCTTTCTCGCCGTATTTGTTCTCTCAAACGCCGCATAACGCTCAGATAATAGTCTTTATGTACCATCTGACCTTCTGGCAAGAACTCTGAGTGCACGACACCGCGAAAATCGAGAAAAACTGTCAACATGTCCTTCAGTTTTGGTCGAGTTTGACGTGCCCTTTTAGGTTTCGGTTCAGTTGGAAGGCGCTTGTTGACTGGTTTGAGTGTCAAACTCTAAACCCACGTCTCATCACCAGTTACAATGCGTTTCATGAATGTGGGGTCGGAAGTGGCTCGTTCTAGCATGTCTTCAGCAATCCTTACGCCATTGGGTTTTTGTAGAAAATTCAAGTCTTTCGGAACTAACCCAGCTGCAACGCGTGTCATGCCCAAACAATCGTATAAAATGGTACGAATCGATTCGTGAGACACAGAAAGTTCAGCGGCAATCTTTGTCAGACCTAAATGACGATGTTCAGTTCAGTTGAAACCGTTGATGGCCGACCAGAGCAAGGCAAATCTTCCACCACATCTCGACCACTTTTGAACGCACTGTACCACTCATATGCACGTGTTTTTTTGATAAAGTCGATTCACCGTAAACCCTCTGTAACATTTTCAGCGATTCGGCACACGAAATACCATTTGCAATGCCAAATTTGAGACAGATTCTTTGTTCAATATTTGTATCTATCGTAAAATCGTAAATCACCTTTGTGATGAACTAACAAAATGGCGTACTGTAAACAAACTAGATGACAGATGGTGATCAAACTCCGCGTGGGTATAGAGGAAAACTGTACAAACTTAGCGACAACAATAATTTCGAATCTCCTTTTAAACAGGTATTTTAAATGATCAATTCCCGGTACTTTCTTGACAGAATGTATCCAGGATGTTTGATCAGCCGTATGTCTGTTTAGGAATATACAAGTTCTGGATCAGAGCATATCCAGGATGTTCGACCAGCCCTATGTCTGTTTAAGAATAAACAAACTCTGGATCAGAGCAATCCAAGATGTTGGATCAACTCTATGTTTGTCGAGGAGTAAGTAATTCCTGGATCAAAGCATATCTAAGATGGATGATCAACCCAGAAGCTATCGAGGACCAAGCAAACTGTTCATCAGGATATCGATCAGCTCACGTCTGTTGAAACCTCTAGATTTCATCATATTCAGGATTGTTGATCACAGAAATGCATGTTGTGGCAGAGAAGATGGAAAAAAATATCAGGGTGAAAGGGACTAATAGAAAAGTTTGCCGATCAAATTATCCAACCAAGTAAGTAGTCTCCCAAGGACGAGGGAAACCCGCATTGAAACCTTAGAGGTCATAATCATGTGGGTCAGGGAATGACCGCAGACATGAATCATTTCGCTGGTGAAGCTCGATGAAGAGATCTACGTTTGTAAAGGTTTCAAAACTGCAATTTTAATAGTGAAGTGGCTTCTGAATTTGACAATCCCTCCGTCAGACTATAATACTTTTGCATCGCAATTTCTTCTGACTTACATATCGAGGTCTCGAGTTCACACTCCTCGGGGGTCGGCTCTGGTTTTGTTGGTGGGATGCTGGGCTGGGTCGCCATTATTCCTTTGTGCTGCGATATAAAGTGTGCTTTTGCTCCTCGGCATGTGAATGTGAGGACAGTCTCTGAGATAAAAAAAATACAGATTTGTTACATTCACATGAAGTTCCCTACTCTTTTTCGTTTATTGCTGGCTATAGAAACTTTTCTTATAAAAGTGTATACTTCAATGTAATCGAAATAAACATTTACAGAAATAGCTACATTATACTTTTCATAAAAATGTTGAACATTCACCCAAAGTTGAAGGTCAAAGTAAGGGTACTTATTAGACGCAAGCTTCTGTTGATTTGTAGCTATACTTAACAGATGGTTCATAGGGGCTAAGGGAAAAATAGTATACAGGATGTTTCAAAACGACACCAAACGAAGATGTGGACCTTGTTGGTCATACCGTACGTGATATGTGAATGTACTTTTCAGCTCTAAATTCAGCACATATAAAAACTGCCATAAAATCACAAAGGATTAGGCAGTCGTACATAACCAAATGGCACGTGCCTGGCCCACTCCAAGAGAGATGCCGGTTGGTAGCGAAGGTCCCAGTCGCGTGGTTTGATAGACACGCCGGCGCGGCACAGGTCACCTTAGTAATGGAAAACGTAGCATGTGGGTTTTGTTAAGTGTTTCGTATAACACGTTCTGAGGTTGTTTACGTGGCGTATGACACCCGTTGTTCCTTCGGTGCCTAATCCCAAATGTGTGCGATTTTTAAACACACACAAAACTTTAAATAGAAGAGTTGGAAAGTTGCGACATCAATTTTCGGACAAGTCAAAGTGTAAGCTAATGGACTCTTACTTTCATTTGGTGTTGGTTTGAAACAGCCTCTATATTTTCTTAAATCTTAGAATTCATATTAATTTATTATGATAAAAAAATATTTTTTTTAATTTTTCCCCATTTTTGGTCAAGTTTCAGATGCACACTTAATTGTTTTCATTATCTTGGGTATGCGCAGACAACGTACTTTCTAGGTCATGACATAGCAATCAGCTTTTGACTATCACTTTACTCCCTTCTACTTACAAGGAAGCAAGTAATAATGTCAATGTTTATCTCGATTAGCATCAAGTGGACAGAAGACGGAGACTCGTGTGAGTGGAACATATAAGGGCTTTCTCTACAGGAGTCAGAGTATAAACCATGTTAACAGCACTTTCCCATGCGCCACACAATGCAAGTATTCAACTTTCTTTACTTCCTCACACAAATCATTCAAGAAAATAAACTTACACTTTTTTTTCCAAATAGGTAATATTCCAATTTTTAGAAATAAATTATTAACATTTGAAAAACAAGTTTTTACAGTAAAAAAGCTATTTTTTTCTATTAATAGTAATACCTTAATTTAAGCAAACCTTATGTGTTCCATTCACATGATTTTCTATACCTGTTACGAAAACAAACTATTGTTTCAAAATATTACTCTATTACCTACTTCATGCTAGTCGAGATAAACATTAACAGAAATTGTCTTATTACTTCCTTCCTTGTGAGTAAAAGGGAATACACTAGCATAAAGTGATAGTTAAATGTTTTAAAAGCATGTGGTTATGCGATGAATTTGAATTCGTTTCTCTTTGCATGGCCAGGAGCAAAACAAAAGAAAAACGGATGCTGACTTTCTCTTCGAATAACAAGAAATATTTTCAACATCTGAAATATAACATAAATTATGGTTTTGTTGCGTTTTGTCTCTTTTTACGGTTTAAGAACTACACAAAAGTAATTAAGAGTGAAGAGGACTTCACAAAAAATACAAGGTATACATTTTGTTTGTCAGCGAAATATCTTTAATATACGCTATTACAATTAACATTTTCCATAACAAAAAAGGCCTGTTATTTATGGACGCTCTTTAACTGCTGTGGTTCTCGGCGTCCCATTCTATATTGGGTGTGAAAGACCGCTTAATTTTGCTCAGAGGCCTCTCAATCAGGCTTGTTCTTTTACGTGCCGTAACTCTACTACACGGGACCAACGACTTTACTTCCCTTCCGAATTAAGCCATGCTAAGGATTTTTACACCCGAAAAAAATCCATCGTCCTCCGCCGGGTTTGAACCCGCGACCTTGGGTATATGAAGTTAGCAAGGTAACCATTACACCACGGAGGGCGACAACATTTTCCATGTAAAGGATAGTTTGGGGAGGGGGACTTACTTGAAAATCTTCGGTCCTATCTCCGGAAGATACTAAACTTAAATACCTAATTTGGTATTTAACTGTCTTTTCGTTTTTGAACAGTGCTGTCCACACACATACACACACGTATCTTTTCAAAAATGCTTTTTTGGGGGATAAGATTCAGGGGGTCCCAAAACATGTATTTCCGGTGAAATATGGTATAAATATTTATATGGAATGCAATATCTTCTCTATTTTCTACTGCATTTTATACAGGCCGTTTCAAAACGTCACCAAACAAAGATAGCAGTCGATTAGCTTACACTTTGACTTGTCCGAAACTTGATGTCGCAACTTTCAAACTCTTCTATTTAAAGTTTTATGTGTGTTTAAAAATCGCACACGTTTGGGATTAGGCAACGAAGGAACAACGGTTGACATACGCCACGTAAACAACCTTAGAACGTGTTATACGAAACACTTAACAAATCCCACATGCTACGTTTTCCATTACTAAGGTGACCTGTGCCGCGTCGGCGTGTCTATCAAACGACCCCTACACCACGCGACTGGGACCTTTGCTACCAACCGGCATCTCTCTTGGAGTGCCATTTGGTTACTGCCTAATCCATAGTGATCTTATGGCATTTTTTGTATGTGCCGAATTTAGAGCTGAAAAGTCTATTCACGTGTCACGTGCGGTATGACCAACAAGGTCAACCACATCTTCGTTTGGTGTCGTTTTGAAACATCCTGTATATGTGTAGGGAAAGTAAAATTTCGTATTTTACTTCAAATAGAAGTTAAAGAAACACGCAGACTTGGTTTTGCATTTTCTTCTAATACCTACCATGATACAAATGAGAGGATTCACTTGTTAATTTTCAGACAGATGGCGCCTTAAAAAATCTCTCTTGTTGAAAATTGCTGCCATCATCTGGAAACGAAAATGGAATATCTCATTTAGAATATTATAACTGTAATATAAAATATAGCTTATATACAGGGGAGAGTTGATGAGTCAAATAATTTGATATTTAGTGGAGAATAGTCTTATGTATTTCCTTTCACATTACTTTCTCTACGTATTATCCATATAAAAGCTTATTCTTCTGCTTCATGCTAGTTGAAATAAGCATTAACAGTAATGCGTTTACTAACCATAAGAGAAATGAGATTATATATTTGTCTAAAGGAATATTCAATTCATTCAAAAGGTGTCACTATGCGGTTCTCTTTGACTGGTCAGAAGTAAAATAAAAGAGATATGAAACGAATTATGGCTTCCCGTTTAAACATAACAGTTTAATAATACTTGGAAATGGTTAACTCTACAAAAAAAAAAAAAAAAAAAAAATATATATATATATATATATATATATGGGATAAGTTGTGTGTTTTAACTAGATATAGGTACATTTTGTGTAGTAATTTTTACTTTCTCTACACGTACTATGTACATATGGATAGAGAAGGTATTGTACTCCACCCAAAAATTCGATACCGAGCTCTCACGGAAATATGTGTTTAAAGGTACCCTGTATCCAAAAAAAAAGTATTTTCAGAAAAAGGTCCGTGTGTGTGTCAGTGTGTCTGTGAAACACGATAACTCAAAAACGAAAATCGATAAAATATCAAGCTTGTATTTAAGTTTAGTATCTTCCAGGGATGCGACACGAAGATTTTGAAAAAATCTCTAAACCCCAGACTAGCCTTTACATGGAACTTTTTTTCGAAAGTTTTGATTTTCTCAAAAATGGCTCTAACGATTTTGATTAAAATGTCGTATATTAAAGATATTTACCTTACAAATAAAATGTATATTTTATTTGTAATTTCTGGGAACAGCCTCTGAAGCTTTCTTTATTCTGCATGAAATTTACGGTTTTTTGCATAACTGCTAAACCGTAAGAGATAGATAAAAACTTACTACACAAAAAATATAAAGCACGTTAAAACACACAATTTATGTTATATAACATTTTTTGTGCAGTTAGTCGTTTTAAAGATATTCTTTGATTTTGGTTCCAGTTTTAAAAAACTTGTAGTTTTCTGATACAGAAATTTGTCAACTCCTGTCCACACAAACAAAGGAACTTCAGTCACATAGCAACCAGCTTTTGACTTCACTTTAACCTATGCTACTCCCTTATTTCGCTTCTACTTACAAGGAAGCAAGTAATAAGACTATTTCTGCTAATTTTTCCTCAACTAGCATGATGTAATTGAAGCTTTCTAACAATAATTCTTTACAGAGATATAGAGAAAGTCATGTGAATGGAATACATTGTGTATTTCTTACGGTTTACCAGTTATACAAAATCCATCAGAATAAAGAGGGTTACAGAGGCTATACCTGTATAAAAATATCTTAAACACATTTCATTCAAAATCATTAGAACCAACTTTGTTAATATCAAACTTTACGAAAAACATGCCATGTAAATGATAGTTGTGCGGGCGGGTTCTTGAAAACCTTTTTAATGAATTCTTGAAAGATACTGAACTTAAATACCAACTTTGTTATTTAACGGTCTTTTCGTTTTTGAGCTATGCTGCACACACATACAAAATCGTTATACATTAAACACATATTTCAGGGTTTAATGTGCTATAAATAGTCTTATCCATGTATGTGCTGTGTTTATATACATCACTCCACCTATAGTCGGGCAGGACAGAAGGCATGCCTGTTATGTAAATAATCGAACATATGAGAGAGGAAAAACAAGCATCCCAAATTTGTGTTAACTGACGTAAATCTAGAAAATAGCCAAAAAAACTGCTAATACTGGATCATGACAACGCCCTCAAATGCTGATATAGATGTTCACCTCCAGGCTAATCTCAGATTATATTCATTCTTCTTTTATACTGGAGACCACTGTTCTTTCAGCTGGAAATTGCAATTAATATATCTCTAAAGAACATAATAATAATAACAACAACAATGGTGTATGTTCACACCGAAATGACTTTAGACTTGGGACTTTAGGCCGATATTTAAAGGCCAGCCCAAAAGAGGCAAATGAATGGGCTTTAAAATTGAGTTCGTTTTGAAAAATTATTTGGATAAAAAATTTGAAATACACTTTTCGAAAAAAATAAAAAATAACAAAAGTTTTCTGTAAAGGCTTTTGGATACACACACACACACACACACACACACACACACACACACACACCTGTATACATGAGAATGAATGTGAAATGTGTACAATATATAATAAAATCCTGTGCACACACACACACATGTATACGGTCTTTCAAAAGTAACTTTAAACCGTTATAAACATTATATTTTAGATGTGAATAAACAAAAGAAGTCATATACTGGTCAAACACTGGAGCTTTATAAAACATTGGGAAAATGTGCCCCGTTCTCTTATACAATGTACATCATTCTTTCAGCAGCTCCATGCAAATCATTTTGCAGATGGCATCTTGGAATATTAGCAATTTCTTGCTATTGCTGTTGGATGTGTCAGGAAAACTCGTTCTTTAATGTAACCCCACAACCAAGAGCCGGTCAGATTTGGATCTGGAGATCGTGGCGGCCACTTTGTTGGAACTTGACGAATGGAACATGGCATACTCTTCAATTGTTGAAAGTTCTACATTTTCTCACATCTTAAGATAAGCTTCCCTTACTTTCATAATATCATTAAATCAGCTGTATTCTATCATTTGGTGATAGCGCCAGGATTTATAACCCTGTAACTAATAGTGTTTTATTTAACAAAACTGTACTCATGAAACGGTGAAGTAAATAAAACAAACATTGCTTACCCAGAATATGACTTCTTACTTTCTCTACACGTACTATGTACATAGTGTATAGAGAAGGTATTGTACTCATCCCAAAAATTTGATACTGAGGTTTCACCAGAAAGGAACTTCAGTCACATAGCAACGAACTTTTGGCTATCACTTTAACCTATGCTACTCCCTTATTTCCCTTCTACTTACAAGGGAGCAAGTAATAAGACTGTTTCTGCTAATTTTTTCTCGATTAGCATGAAGTAAATAGAAGCATAAGTTTTTTAACAATAATTTGTTGCAGAGATGTAGAGAAAGTCATGTGAATGGAACACATCAGATTTTTGTTCATCCTACCTAAAATATTATAGCATTTCCAGTGGTTTAAAGTTTGAAGTGACTTTCTATAGACCCTGTAAATTGCATTTGCCATGAAAATGTCTTAGACATAGCGTATTTTAATAAATCCACTTTTAAGAAATATTACCAGTAAAAGTAGTTTGAAGTGGGGGGATTTTCGTGTTGCATCCCAAAAGGAGCTGAACTTGTACATCTCTTTCTCACACACATATACACACGGACCTTTTTCTAAAAATGCTATTTTTGGCTCGGCGGGGCTCCAAGTACACCTGTCTTCGGTGAAATCTCAGTATCGAATATAATACTTCCGCTGCTTAGTTTGCGTAGCAGAGAAAGTTAATAAAAGTGAGATATTATGTTAGAATATAATACTTCCGCTGCTTAGTATGCGTAGCAGAGAAAGTTAATAAAAGTGAGATATTATGTTAGAATATAATACTTCCGCTGCTTAGTATGCGTAGCAGAGAAAGTTAATAAAAGTGAGATATTATGTTAGAATATAATACTTCCGCTGCTTAGTATGCGTAGCAGAGAAAGTTAATAAAAGTGAGATATTTGAACCAATAACAGGAATATCTCGGAAACGGTTAACGTCACAACAAAGGAAAATGATACGACATAAATTGTGTTTTTTAACGAGATGAATTAGGTAGTTTTTGTCTATCTCTTATGCTTTACCAGTTACACGAAGGGCATCCAAAATGAAGAGGTCTTCACAAGCTATTCCCATAAAATTCAAAATATACGTTTCGTTTTTTATTAAAATATCTTAAACATATGTTATTTTAATTAAATCGTTAACGGGTGTTTTGAGAAAGTAAACATTTTGCAAAAATGTTCCATGTTCTTTAGAATATACTGACCTGAATGTGACGTTTGCTATTCACCCAACTTTTCGTTGTTGAACTATGCTGTCCACAGACACGCACAAGAACCTTTTTCTAAAAATACGTTTTTAATGAATTCAGGAGGCGCCAAGATATGTACATTTCTGGAGAAATCTCAGTATTAAATTTTAGATTGGAATGCAATACCTTCTCTATACCTATATACATGCGAGCTAGAGAGAATAAAAATTAAATACGTATAGTATTCAAAATGATTTTCTTGATATTTTATACTGTTTATGATTAGTTACTAAAATATTTAAAAAAAATCTCTGTTCCATTCACACGACTTTCTCTACATCTCTGCAAAAAACTATTGTTAAAACGCTTATGCTTGTATTTACTTCATGCTAATCGAGAAAAAATTAGCAGAAACAGTCTTATTACTTGCTTCCTTGTAAGTAGAAGCGAAATAAGGAAGTACCATAGGTTAAAGTCATAGTCAGAAGCTGGTTGCTATGTGACTGAAGTTCCTTTGTTTGTATGAACAGAAGTTGACAAATTCCTATATGAGAAAAGTAGAACATTTTCTAAGCTGAAACCAAAAGCAAGGAATATCTCAAAAACGATCACATCTGAGAAAAAATGTATATACCATTAACGTGCTCTACATTTTTTGTGTGGTAAGTTTTTGTTTATCTCTTATGGTTTAGCAGCTTATCAAAATTCCGTAAAATTCTTCCAGAATAGTCTCTAGAAGCTATTCCCAGAAAATTCAAGATATACATTTTATTTGTCAAGTAAATATCTTTAATATACGATATTTTAATCGAACTCGTTAGAGCCATTTTTTGAGAAAATCAAACATTTTCGAATGCTTTTCTATGTAAACGGTAGTTTGGGGTGGGGGGATTTTTATTAAAATCTTTGTGTCGCATCCTTGGAAGACACTAAACTTAAATACCAAGTTTGGTATTTTATCGACTTTTCGTTTGTGATTTATCGTGTTCACAAACACACGGACACACATGGACCTTTTTCCGAAAATGCTTTTTTTGATACAGGAGACCCCAATACGTATATTTTCAGCAAAATCTCGGTATCGAATTTTTGGGTGGACTGCAATACCTTCTCTATACACTATGTACATAATACGTGTAGAGAAAGTAAACATAACTATAAGTGATGCGGAATTAAGAATTTTTAACTTTTTAGACTCTCTCTCTCTCTCTCTCTCTCTCTCTCTCTCTCTGCCTCTTTACCTGCAGTAAGTAAAGGAAGTTTGTATTTCACAAAAATATTTTATCGAGAGCAAACAGAAGTATACATTCTTCTTCGTTTGATTCTCATGAGGGCATCCAAAAGATGTGGAGCTTCAAAGCCATTTTTACTTTCTCTAGCCCGTATGTACTGTGTACATATTGTATAGAGAAGTATTGTAATGCACCCAAAAAGTCGATGTCGAGTTTTCAACGGAAATATATGTTTTGGGGTTCCCTGTGTAAAAAAAAAAATTTAAAAAAAAAGTTCCATGTGTGTGAGTGTGTGTATATATTTGTGTGTTTGTGGACAGCACAGCCCCAAAACGAAAAAACCGTCAAGTACCAAACTTGGTATTTAGGTTTGGTATCTTCCAAGGATGCGACACGAAGATTTTAAAAAAAAAATCCCCCCACCACAAACTATCCTTTAAATGGAAAAGGTTTCGAAAATGTTGATTTTCTTAAAATTGGCTCTAATGATCTTGATTAAAATCCCGCAAATTTAAGCTATTTATATCCGAAATAAAATGTAGGTAGATCTCGAATTTTCTCGGAATAACCTCTGAAAACTTCTTTATTCTGGATGAATTTTACCGAATTTTGCTTAACTGCTAAACCGTAAAAGATGGACAAAAACTCACTACACAAAAATGTACATGTCAAAACACACAATTTATGTTTTTGTTGTGGAGGTAACCGTTTCCTAGATATTCCTTGTTATTGTTTTCAATTGTAAAGTACACACTTTTTTCAGACAGAAATTGTCCGTTTTTCTTTTGTTCTACTCCTGGCCAAGCAAAGAAGCGATTTGCAAATCACAATCGCATAACGACAGCTTTTAAAACATTTGACTATCACTTTAGCCTAGTGCATTCCCTTTTACTTATAAGGAACTAAGCAATAAGAACATTCTGCTAATGTTTATCTCGATTAGCTTTGTGTAGAAAGAAGAATAATCTTTTGTAGGAAGTTTGTAGAGCAGCTAGAGAAAGTCCTGTGAGTGTAACACATCAGCTTTTTAAATATATGGCTATCACTTCAGTCTCGTATAATGAAACTATTTCCTTATACTTTTACACCTATCTCGATTAACGAGTATTAGAAAAGAAGGTTTTATGTTGTAGAAGTGGGTATAGACTTTCAAGGCAATTCAGTTCAACTATTAAAGTGCCAATAGAATGGTCGTGATTAGGCAATTTTAACCAATCTGACCGGAGCGATATTGTCGAAACATCTTATCGCAGCTGATGTTCATTTCTTTGTTTAATCTGCTGTCTTGGTTATTGGTAACAGGCGACAGTCAACCTTCACTTTTAATGACTGTCAGTTCCACAATTGTACTTTCAGTTATTACAATGTTTATTTAAACTTTTATCCACTTCATAATGTAGTGAAAATAATCATTATTTGTATTTCTTATGTATGAGAAGAGTGCAATATCCTCAAATAAAATAAAGTTTGTTTCCATTTCATGTATTAGTTATTAAAAGCTGAAATAAAATAATTGTTCCCTATTTCTATTGTTGCTATCGAACATTGGGTGTAGACACGGTCGGCCATGACATAATTCAGGAGGCAGTGAAGAAAGAAAAGAACCTTGTGTAAATAAAGACGGTCTCATTTGAGAACTAATGTAAGTATTACAATGATAACCTTCCTATGTTATATTATAATAGTCTATTGTCTTATCAAATACAACTCGTGTTCTCATCTCCTAGCACAATTATCGACAAGATGAAAACACTCGTTGCGTTATTTATGATAATATTTCAATAACGTTCTGACTCTAATATTAAAATCTACAGAATACCAGTACACATGTCCTGACCTTATGCTAAAGTATTCGACCTACCACATTTGCCTCCGCCAAGGTAGGAACCCGCGATCCGCGGAGATACAGAGCAATCAATATAGAACTGTGTAGCCAGCTGAAAAGTCACCCTTGCATATGTTAAAAGTCCACCCCTCTCTCTCTTCTCCTACCCTCCTAGACGCCATATTATTTTTTCTTCCCCCCTCTGCCGGTGAGCCAATCAGAAAACGAAAAAAGATTGGTAGGGGAGGAACAGAAATTTGACCTCTTCGAACTTTTATTTTGCTGTTCGTTATATCTTTTCCACTTTCGAGCATGCTACCTCACAGTAATGAGCGCTGTATATACGTGAGGTGCTCATGTCGTGGTTCGCGACCCCGCGCTAGCTCGCGTGCAATGTTTACATATCTCTATGCAGAACCTAATAAATACGTTCAGTAAATAGCTGGCAAAGGTGCTCCAAAAATATGAGGCGTTCAAATAAAATAACACTTCTATTCTATCAAAAAAGATTCCCAATTTAAAAAAAATATTTTGTTTTTCATTCACGACACTTTCCTCTATTTATTCTACAACAAGCTCTTGTTACAAAAACTTATTCTTCTCTCTACTTCATGCTAATCGAGATAAGTAATAACAGTAAGTAGAAGAGAAATGAGGGAATAGATTAGGCTAAAGTGATTGTCAAATGTTTAAAAAGCTGTAGCAATGTGGTTGCATTTCGGTTCTCTTTGCATGGCCAAGAGTAAAACAAAAGAAATAGGCATCACAAATTCCCGTATGAGAAAATTTTAAGGATTTCAAAATTGGAACCAATTACAATGTGTATCTGGGAAATAGTTAACTTGAGAGAACAAAATGCATGTAACATAGATTCTATGTTTTCACGAGATCGACATTTGTTGTATATTAAGTTTTTGTTTATATCTTACGGTTAACGAGTTATATAAAAGTCATCCAGAATGAGGAGGAAATTCAAGCTCAGCATTGTATTTGTTATAGAAGTATGTTAACCAACGTTTTTGAGAAAAGCAAATTTTGGAAACATTTCCGAGTAAAATGTAGTTTAGTGTGGGGCTTTTCTAGAAAATCTGCGTATTGCATCCTTGGAACTTGTTGAACTTAATTATCAAGTTTGGTATTTAACTGACTTCTCGTTTTTGAGTTATGTTATCCCCCCCCCCCCACACACAAGATGCTTTTTATAATTTTTTTGTTTGGATACAGGGAACCCTAGAACATGCATTTCTAGTTAAATCCCTGTATTGGATGTTTGGGTGCAATACCTTCTCTATCTATGTATGTAGAGAAAGTGAAAAGTGACTGTCGCTGTATCCTAGTGTATTCTTCTTATAGCTACTTTGTTACTATAGTTTACAGAAGAGTGAATAGAGAAAATAATGTGAATGTAACAACACGTATGTTCATGAAGAAACCATATTTCATATCTGAGAGACAGTACAAGCAAGACAAACGGTGCTCGCTTGTTATAGATGATGCAACATTTTATCTCAAATGTACCAGTTTCTGGTCTTTAATGCGAAGAATTCGTTGATGCCATATCAACTGCGTCAAAGGTTTCTTTCACGTAGGAATTGGGCAATGGATCTAACTAGATGGCGCAAGGTTGAGGTTGGCATGCTCAATGTCGTGGCTAACACTTCCCGAACTTTGTCTGCCAATCTTCGTTGCTTTCAGAAAGGTTTAAGGCCTCTCTTAAGGAGTACCTTTGCAATAAATCATTTTACTCTGTAGATGAATATTTAAGTGACAAATCTGTCTGACAATACCGCAATAATCATTTTATTTATAAGCATTATAATGTATTGTATTATTGTGTGTGTGTGTGTGTGTTTTTTTTATATTAAAATTAAACTGATTTATACTTTGACTTGCACGAATGTGTCAAATGAATTTTTTTAGTATTTAGCAATGACAAAAGGGTTGCAAAGCCTGATACTTTGATATTTTACACTCCAGTACATAATTGTAAATTTCTGCATTGTAAATTCTATAACATATTGTAAATTGTTGACATTTATGAAGAGTACATAACACAATAATCATATTTTAGTTTTATATAATTACTAGCAGTAACTATTATGTCGATAATCAGAAAACTATCATCTGACATTACATCAGTGTTACATATAACAACATTATATTTATTTATACATTTTAACACTAATTTTTTATATTCTTTGTTTACCTATACTTTTATAAACCGCATTAAGTATAGTGCAGCGGCGTACAGGCTTCAAAATCAAATGGTGTGATTATATGTCTATTGTGCACTAAGGCTTTATACAGTAGTATATAAACATATGTATACATGTATACCCCTTCTATGTTCAGTGGTTTCCTGGCCTAATCTACAGAATGCTTCTTTCTAATCTAATGTTTGAGCTGTGTGAGGTCTGCTGTGGTATCTCTGTCTCAAAACTTGAAGAACTGTTTCAGCTGTTGAGAATAAGGATCCGTATTGACTGCACGCCTCCAAATTTACAGTGCATCACACCTTCAAAAGTCCACCAGGCACACATCATTTTGGGGGTGAAAGCGGTTTTAACTACAACGAATGTCAATGTTGGGGAATACACCACATGTGACAACTCTCCATCAGCCCCGGGACTACCGCTAACCTGACGACAGATATCAACGTGGGACCGTTAGTCGGCTTCTCTATAATAACCATTGTCATTTTGTTAATTGTTTATCAGTTTACATTTAAAGAGTGCCAATACTCGATTATTTCACGTATTTAAGAGTGTAAACATTAGCTTTTAGCAAGAGCAGTTCGGAGTTGTTTAATCCAAACTTGGAAAGTGGAAAGAGAAACGTTCTTTGTTAGAATATACTCTATTGTTACGGCACCTACGAATAGCGTTGAGTGCAATAGAGAACCAAGTGATGGTAAATACCCTTTTAGTTTAGAGAAGAGTTTTTTCTCCATTGTGTAACACTTGTCGCGGTGGCGTTATGATGCATCCTGGGAAGGAAATAATGGATTTTGGGTAATATCAACTCCAAGTTCACGGTCTTTCCGACCAATCGGAAAGAAGCCGCCATGTCAGTAATTTGGCTATATAAGTAGAAGACTACAGCACGTCGGGAAGTTACATCGCGGCGGTCTTTCAATTACATATCGGCATTCAAGTTAAACTTCGCAACACTCAGCAATACTTAGTTAATTATCGGCGCTCTTAGTGATGAATAGTTGAAGTCAGTTAACCACATCTAGACCTGTCAAGTCAAAGAAACAAGGTTATTAAGTAAAATACGTGTGCGTCATCGATGAAGGAAGTTTCTAGTGATTATTTGATTTAGCAGATTGTACAGCAAAGTGCTTATCTCGCATCTTCTAGTTGGCAATAAATTGAAGTAAAAGTAACGTGAGTTTACATAACTCTATAAGGTCACTCCCCAAACTACCCTCATTCGCTACCACCAGCATGCAGGCTGAGTTTAGCAGACTGTACAGAAAAGTGCTTATCTCGCATCTTCTAGTTGACAATAAATTGAAGTAAAAGTAACGTGAGTTTACATAACTCTATAAGATCACTCCCCAAACTACCCTCATTCGCTACCACCAGCATGCAGGCTGAGGCACATCAACGGTAGTAGATCTTCACAACAAAAGGTACGTAGATCTACTCATCTGGTAGTGGAGTGGATCTTGAAGCACCGCCAACGTCATCGTACATCTGAGCACGATCTTCATACTTGACTCTTCACGTGGGACCAACAACGAAATCTCTTCAAACTTTACGTTGAGCTTGATCAAGGGTCAATTCATATGGTCCAAATTTACAGGTTTTGAACAATTTTTGGGGCCTTAATATGACATTGTATGGTAACTTTTGAAGCAGCAAGTTCTTCTGACAACCTCTGAGTGGATATCATTTCAAAACTCTGCGGTATTTTCAATATTCCATAACTTGAATATTCCGGAATGTTTAATGTTTTCGTCTCCATTATTGAAACATTGGTTTGTGCCACTAGCGACACCTTCACTTCGAGCCGTGGCAGCAGCTTTATAATCTTGTTTCCAATGTTACTTCAGAAGGACGCTAACCTCAAACTTTGTTGTCCACATTTTAAAATCTTATATTACCAACTGCTTACTGCCAACATGTTAGAACACCATAATACTCTATAAATAGTACTGACAAAAATAAATACATTTATACGCACGATATGAACCCAAATAAAACTGACATTACTGTGAGACATCCTAATATTTTGAACTTGGAAGTGGTAAGATCCTGGTGGTACTTGTATTATACAAAGAGTATGGTATTTCAAAGCTTTAAAAGTTGGCCTACTTTTTAAAAACCTGGTTATCACTTCAATTTCTTGTACGAGAGCCACTATTCATATTTTCAGCCTTGGCAACACTGAATGCTGTAGGTGTCATCTGGTGTTTCCGCTGGAAAGTTGGATATTGCTTACCTTAAACTTCTTCAGTTATTTTGTCAATAGAGCGCTATTTGCGTTGTTTACTCTGATTTTAAAATTGTGTCTCAGCGAAAAAATGGAATTAACTCGTGGAAATGTCCGTGCGTTGATTTATTATGATTATCTAGACAAGAGTGCACTGATCAACTTACTACTACATTTGGCGATTAAGCTCAATCCTGCGCCACTGTGAACGCTGGTATAACGAGTTTAATCGTGGCCGCCGTTCGCTCACTGACAAAATTCGTGGAGGTCGTCCAGAATCAGTTGTTGTGGGCAGAAAACATTGATGCTGTGCAAAAACTAACAGTGTAAGATCTCCATGCCACGTACTGTGAGATAGAAGCAACCCTAGGCATTAGTTGCTTCATCAATTATAAAGTATTACATGATCATTTAGCTGTGAAAAAGATTTGTTCTCGTTGGATCCCACATAATTTGACACAATCTGAAGAGAATGCTCATGGTGATTGGTGCACAGAAATGCTCAAGAAATACACTAATGGGGCTTCAAAAGATGCATATAAGAAATAATACACGTGACGAATCATGGATCTAGGTATATAAGCCGGAAGGTTAGCAGCAGTCGATTGTTTGGGTGTTTAAAGGTGAACCAAATTTAAAAAAAAGTTGTTCGCATTCGAAACACTTCGAAACGAGTGATCGTCTGTTTTTTTTTTTTTTTTTTTTTTTTTTTTTTTTTTTTTTTTTTTTTTTTTTTTTTTTTTTTTTTTTTTTTTTTTGCTCCTCAGAAAAATGGTCATGTAACAACAGAGCCCCTAGAGGAACGTAAAACGGTCAATTCTGAATGATACATAACCATTTGTTTGCCGGAAGTCTTCAGTGAAATAAGGAAAACAACGTGGCATCGTTCTTCATCAAGACAATGTGAGCGCTCTCACATCTCGTCTAACAACCGACTATTTGACTCATCTGCCGTACAGTTCTGATTTGGCAGCCAGTGACTTCTGTTTGCTCCCGAACACCAAGAATAAAGTGCGTGGACAAGTACTTTCGTCGGCAGAAGAAGCCGTTGATGCGTTCAAAAATCATGTTTCGGAGGCATTTCAAACACATTGGAAAAAAAAACTCTATGACAAATTGTTCAAACGCATACGAAAGTGTATTCATCATAAAATATAATATTTCGATAAACAATAAAGCAATGTGCAGTAATAATTACTGATTTTTACTTTCTCTAGCCCCATATGTACAGTGTACACAGGGAAAGAGAAGTATTGTATTCCACCCAAAAATTCTATGTCGAGATTTCACCCCCTGAGTCCAAAACAAGCATTTTCAGAAACAGGTCCGTGTGTGTGTGTGTGTGTGTGTGTGTGTGCGTGCACGCGCGCAGAGGATAGCTCAAAAATGAAAAAACGGTTAAATACCAAACTTGGTATTTAACTTTGGTATCTTCCAAGGATGCGACATGAAGGTTTTCAAGAAAATTCCCCCACCCCTAACTACCCTTTACATGGAAGAATTTTCAAAAATTTTGTTCTTCTCAAAAATAGCTGTAACGATTTTGATTAAAATATCGTATATTAAAGATATTTACATGAAAAATAAAATGTATATCTTGAATTTTCTGGGAGTAGCCTCCGAAGACCTCTTTATTCTGAATGAGTTTTACTGAATTTTGCACAACTGGTAAACCCGTAAGAGAATGACAAAAACTGTATACCTCGTTAAAACACATAATTTGTGTCATATACCATTTTATTATAAAGTTGACCGTTTTCGAGCCATTCCTCCTTCCTCCTTCTCAGTTTTAAACTTCCCAATATTTCTCAAACGGGAACGTGCAAGGCGAACAGAACCTCAATTGTTTCACATAGCAACCAGCTTTTAAAACATTTGAGTATCACTTTTTCCTAGTGTATCCCCTTCTACTCACAAGGAACTAAGTAATAAGACAATTTCTGTTAATGTTTATCTCGACTAGCATAGAGTGGATAGAAGAATAAGCCTTTTTAAGAATAATTATATATGGAACAGCCAGAGAAAGTTATGTGAATGGAATACATCAGATTTTTCCAACATCATAAGCTCATATTGTGTTATGAACCAATGTTTCTGGACACAATCATTTGTAAAAGTATTGGATATACAAAATGTAATACTTATCTCTTCAACTATGTCTTTAGTGCCTATTAAGATTTGAGAGAGGATTTATGAGGGCCTTTCAGAAAGTGGTACGCAATTTTGGCATGACTGAATAACAACGAAAGTTATCAACACAAAACTTTATTTACAAAGTTACTCTACCTAACTCTATTTCTCAACATTGCTATCAAGGTATTTATTGTCACGTGGTACACATGTTATACTCTTCTACCGCTAAACATCTGAGCCAAGATGTTGAGGTCTTCATGGCTGGCAAATCTTTTCCATCCAACAAGTCATGTACGGTGTCCAAAGTGAAACACCGGTTTTTCTGATTTCTTTCATCAACATTTGCTTTCAACTGGTCCATAACGATTGATGAACGGTCTTTATCGTACACACTGTTATGTTCTTCCTTGATTATGTGTCATTTCCTCACTGAAGACTCGCTCATTCTATTATCACTATACATTTGTGTTAATTTGATTGGCCGGACAGTAGAGAAGTATAAAATGGGCATTGAAAAGCTGGTAGCACGTAACAATAGATATCTTGACAGAATGGAGATTATGTTGACAAATAGAGTAAGGTAGTGTAAATAAAGTTTTGTTATTATGTCACATTCTGGATGGTCCTTGTAGATACCTAAACGACCGAAGTGATGGCAGACCTAACAGCGGTAGCATCTCCAGACAACTGCGGGCGCGTTTCCTTTAGAACGACTGTACGGTTTCCCTCCTTTTAAGACATAAACACAAACAGATGAGGGGGAGGAGGCACGCCTACTCCAATTTATATTACAAAGAATTTATTCTCATCCCCCGCTGTCACATGGGAGGGTAATATAACAAGCATCTCACTGCTCTTCAACTCAGCACTCTCACTGAGGTTTCCACTTTTAAATGCTAGATGGCCAGTTTTTGAGTTCATTATTTTCGCTGAAACTTTAAGCATAATCCTCCAGGTTGAGAAAATTGTTAGGAACAGAGTTGAAAGTATTAGCAGCGGTAATCTATAATTTTCCTCGAGGTCTAAGTGTATACAAAGCTGGGTGTCGTCAGCTATGCAAAATTCAGAAAATATCATCCAGAATGAAGAAGTCTTCAGAGGCTATTCCCAAAAATTCAAGATATACATTTTCCTCATATAAATATATTAAATATAACAGATTTTAATCAAAATCGTTAGAGCCATTTTTTAGAGAACCAACATTTTTGAAACTTTTCTCCATGTAAAGTGTAGTTGGGGGTGGGGGAATTTCTTGAAAATCTTTGCGTCGCATCCCTGAAAGATACTTAACTTAAAAAGCGAGTTTGGTATTTAACTGACTTTTGCTTTTTGAGTTATACTCACAGACACACAGGGACATTTTTCTAAAACTGATTTTTTTGGATTAAAGGGGTCCCAAAACATGCATTTCCGGTGAAATCTCGGTATTGAATTTTTGGGAGGCATACAATAGCTTTTCCATATACTATGTACGTGTAGAGAAAGTAATAGCATTTCTGGTATAGTTTATCTCGACTAACATGATAGAAGAGTGATCTTTTATTAGAATAGTTTGTTTGCAAAACAGATAGAAAAATGTGATGTGTCCCATTACATGACATTCTCTGTAACAAATTACTGTTACTTGATGCTAATCGAGCTGGACTAGTCTTATTCCTTGCTTCCTTGTGAGTAGAAGCGAAATAAGGGAGTAGCATAGGTTAAAGTGAAAGCCAAAAGCTGGTTGCTATGTGACTAATGTTCCTTTGTTTGTATGGACACGAGTTCACAAAGTCCTGTATGGGAAAAGAATAAGTTTTTTGAAGTTGAAACCAAAAACAAGGAATATTTAAAAAATGATCAATCCAAGGAAAAAAAAAATATATAACACAAATTGTGTGTTTTAACGTGCTCTACGCGTTTTGTGTGGCAACTTTTTGTCCATCTCTTACAGTTTACTAGTTATACAAAATTCTGTAAAATTCATCCAGAATAAAGTAGTCTTCAGAGCCTATTCCCAGAAAATTCAAGATATACATTTTATTTGGCAAGTAAATATCTTTAAAAAACGATATTTTAATAAAAATCGTTAGGGCCATTTTTGAGAAAATCATAAATTTTCGAGAAAAGTTCCATGTAAATAGTAGTTTGGGGTGGGGGGATTTTTCTCAAAATCTTCGTGTTGCATCCCTGGAAGATACCAAACGTAAACACCAAGTTTGGTATTTTACCGACTTTTCGTTTTTGAGTTACCGTTATCAGAGACACACGGACACACACACGAACCTTTTTCTGAGAATGCTTTTCCGTATTGAAATTCGGTACTGAATTTTTGGATGGAGTGCAATACCTTCTCTATAGACTGTGTACATAGTACGTGTAGAAAATGTAAAATGTTATGTAAATGGAACACATTGGATTCTTTTCTTATCTAACATCGAACATCTTGGACTCCAAGGAAAGGTTTTGATCTTACAAAACATTCAGACTCCGATCGCAATTCCAGAATATTATCAACACTGAATGGTTCGAAGTGTGGAAATATTCACGGAATGGTTTATGCTAATGTTTTCCCATTTCTCAGGCAGGGCTCCCTTTCTCAAATACTAACCAGTTTATTTAGCGATTGATTTACTGGATATGAGTCCCCTTGTTACCATGGTAACCAACAACCTCCTCCTTTATCTGGAAAATTTGCGACCGAAATAAGTGCCGAGGTTTTATCAACTAGCGTACTCACTTGATTCAGTGGCGGCTCGCAACGTGACCCTGCGCGGTATAAGGAAAAACGATCTATTGCGTTCACGTGACTTTTTCTACCTACCTCAAGATAATCAAGAGGTATACTAGTCTGGGAATAGCCTCTGAAGACCACACAATTCTGGATCAATTTTACATAACTGGTAAACCTTAAGAGATAGATACCACACAAAAACATTAGAGCTCCTTAAAGCAAACCGTTTATGTCATTTTTTCACCTGGAGTTGGCTATTTGGGAAATATGTTTTGTCATTGGTTTCAGGTACGGGAAAATGTGAACACCTGGCCACGCAAAGAAAAGGATTCCAACCCCATAGCATCTCCGTGGTTGAGAGGTCAACGAGCGGACTTTTCACGCGGATGTCCCGGGTTCGATTCCCGGCTGGGACGGGGAATTCTTCTTTAAGCAGAAATATTCCCTATCCTCCACAGAGTCTAGAGATATGTACGTGAGGCTGAATGTGTGCGTTCCAGGAAACTAAACCCAACGTAAAGATCCTGCAACAACGAGTGTTCCTAATGTAAAACCCCTGGTATCAGCTTACATGTTAAAGGAGCCTATATACACGAAGCAAAAAAACAACAATAATATTATAAAAGATTTGACTATCACGTTAGCCTACTGCATTCCCTTATTTCTCTTCCACTTACAAGGAAGCAAGTAATAAGACCATTTCTGCTAATGTTTTCTCGATTAGCATCAAGTAAATAGAACAATAAGTTTGTTAAAAGTAATTTTTACAGAGTTGTGGAGAAAGTCATGTGAATAAAACAGAGGTCTCTAAAACTTGTATTTACAGTCGAGATGCATTAGAATGCATTAGATACTGTATCTGTGTATTATGTGTGGAACATTTTAATTACAACAGTGAAACTTATTATTTGCAAGGTGGAACTTTGAAAATAGCCAAACTATTGCCATGCATTACCTTAAAACGCAAGAGCCGCCACTTAGCTGCTTGCCGCTACATTTGAAACTCGCCAGCAGTCTATAATAGTCACCCGCACCTGAAACAGAAGGTTTTGTTCAGATTGGCGAAGGGAGTAAATCTGCACTTAAGGGCTTCAAAATACGAATAGGTGTTACTTCAGCATAATTTTGTACACACTGACCAAAGTATATTAGTGTTTTATTTTCTATAACGTGCACAAAAAGGTAAAGAAGGTATTGCATTCCACCAAAAATTCGATACCGTGTATTGAGGTCACTTGGCTGAAAAAAGAAACATTTTTTGAAAACTGTCCATGTGTGTGTCTGCGAACTGTATAACTCAAAATCGAAAACTTCGTTAAATGCCAAACTTGCTGTTTAGGTGTAATATCTTCTAAGGATGCGACACGAATACTTTTAAGACAATTTTATTCAGCTCAACTATTAGAGCGCCAATAGAATGGCCGAGATTAGGCAATTTTAACCAATCTGACTGGAGCGATATTGTCGAAACATCTTATCGCAGCTGATGTTCATTTCTTTGTTTAATCTGCTGTCTTGGTTACTGGTAACAATATGACAGTCAACCTTCACTTTTAATAACTGTCAGTTCCACAATTGTACTTTCAATTAATTTTATCCAGCTCATAATGTATTTAGTTAAAAAAAGGAGTGAAAATAATCATTAGTTGTATTTCTTGAATGCAATAACCTTAAATAAAATAACGTTTGTTTCCATTTCATGTATTAGTTATTAAAAGCTGAAATAAAATAATTGTTCCCTATTTCTATTGTTGCTATCGAACATTGGGTGTAGACACGGTCGGCCATGACATAATTCAGGAGGCAGTGAAGAAAGAAAACAACATTGTGTAAATAAAGATGGTCTCATTTTAGAACTAATGTAAGTATTACAATGATAACCTTCCTACGTTATATTATAAAGTCTATTGTCTTATCAAATACAACTCGTGTTCTCATCTCTTAGCACAAGATGAAAACACTCGTGGTATTACTTTTGAAAATCCCCGAACTTCAAACTAATATTTATGTGGAAACGTCTTCAAAGACTGTTAATTCTCCAAAATGACTGATTTTTATTTCAATACCTGAAGATGAAGAACTTGTCAGTATTATTACGGCGCTTGTGGGACCGCTGTAACAATAGAGCGAACAGATGCTTTTGAGTGTTTCCCTGCAACATCTCCCGAACCTTCCTTTTCCCTGGCCCAGAACATTCTTCTTGTTTCTAATGGACACATGTAATTCTAAGACTGGTGAGGACAAGTGCCGCTGAGGGGAGTTAAAGTTCAATCACTTGAGTTACCCTTGCTAAGAAAGTGACGCGCTCACACTGATTTAGTTATTAGATGTAGTACTATAGTGACCAATAAAGTGAATTTAACAAAACTGGTGTTTTCATTTCTTGAGTTTATGAGAATAGCATCTGAGCCTTTTCATTTTGGCAGACTTTTGTATAACTGGTGCCCTAAGAGACAAAATCTTACCACACAAAATTGTTAAAAGACACAATTTATATCATATATTTTTTGTGGTGTTAACCATTTCCTTTATATTCTCTGTTAGTGGTTTAAATTTCGCAGTATTTATACCTTTGTTTAATGGAAAGTAGTCATTATTTTTTCATTCCTAACCATGCAAACAGAACCGAATTTCAAAGTCATCACTTAGCAACACATTTTAAAACATTTGACTATTGCTTTTATACCTACAAGAAAGTATGCAAAACGACCATTTTGGAAATGTTTATCTTGAAATGAAACGGCGTGTTATTTATGGACGCTTTAACTGCTGTGGTTCTCAGCGTCCCATTCTATACTGGACGTGAAAGACCGCTTAATTTTGTTCACAGACCTGTGTATCAGACTTGAAGTTCTTTTACGTGCCGTAAATTTACGTCACGGGACCAACGGCTTTACTTCCGTTCCGAAGGAAGCCATGCTAAGGATTTTTATGCCCGAAAAAATACATCGTCCTCCGCCGGGTTTGAACCCGCGACCTTGTTAGCATGGTAACCATTACACCACGGAGGGCGACAATGTTAGCTTGCAGTAGATACAAGAATAAGCTTTTATACACACCATTTATTACAGAATAGGTAGAGTAAGTCATCAATGGGACACATATTTTTTTTATCGTAGTCAAACTAAGAGAACGGAATGTCAATGCAATCACATAGTGACTAGTTCTTGAAATATTTACTTATGGTTAGTCTAGTATAGTTCCTGATACCCCTCGTACCTACCTACAAGAAAATAAGTAATAACATCATTTTGCTATTCTTTTCTCGATTAGTAAGAATGATCTGTGATAAATATTGTAGCAAGTTGGCAGCCTCTACCATTTTATTATTCATAAGTTGGTAGTAGCCGCGTGGTGTAGGCGTGAGGACGCAACTACTTGAAAACAAGGACGTAAGTTTAACCTATTTGTTTGAAAGTCTTTGTTTTGGGGAATCATTGTTTATCTTATGTATAAAGTTAGGACTTTATCGTGATGCCAGTGCCAAGCCTGAAACGTCCCGTCGTCATCCTTTGTGTTGCTAACTTAAACATTTGTTCAGATTTTGTGAGAGGAAAAGTCACTGGGGGCGAAATGTTCAGAGTCATTTTCTGTTTTGTAGCTTAAATTCCTTTACTCTGGTTGGTAATATAGGACGAATGTTCTCTGGGTCCATGGAACTTGACATTCGTCTTCTCAGAAGGGAAACCTCCCAAAATACCTATCTGGTTAACTCACCCTAAACTAGGTTCGAGCTCACGACATCTTAAATGTGGGGCAGACCCGCTACCCTCACACTACCGAGGTGGGTACACGTAACTACTAAGGAAGCACTGAATTCGTGGAACAGAGTCTTTTTCAACAGTTGTGGACATTTAGCTTAACTGCTCCAGCAGAGCTGTATAGTGTTTTCTCTTTCATGTCAGAGAACATACTTTCCACTGAAGAACAAGACTTGGTCTTCTCTGAGGCTTGTACACATTGTTAGAATGCGCAGGTGAAAATCACAGGTTGTAACGTCTACCCCGGCAGACAGGTTGCCCCAATGCTGGCTTACACCACCAGGAGAGAAGGTTTAGAGAGGGTTAGGCTGGACTGGGAAACCTGTCTCTGCAGGCTCACCGTTACAATACATCCTAAGCTTATTATAACTTTTTTCTATAATTATATGTTCCAACTTGCCAATGAAATGATGCCATTCACACTGAAACTACTCGAAAAGTTTCCTTTGGAATTCTTTCACCATTACTTTGAACAGCCTTTCTCTTGTGTTTTTAAAATACCTAGAGATACTTGAAAATATTCTCAGTTTTTCAAATTAATGTATTATTATTATGATTATTATTATCATCATCATCATCATCACCACCAAATCATGTTCTTATGCTTACAACCGTTCAAAATAAACAATTTTAAGAAAGCACCCATAAAGATTAATTGTTTTTTTCACCTTTTTTCGATTTTATTTGTAATTTTGAACATGTTATGCTCCCAGTTTAATCATAGTACTTATATAGGAAGTATTATTCGCCGTAAGGTTGTCAAAATATGTGAGAATTTAAACTCTGCAAAATATAGAAACCATTTTACCCGAAACAACGTAAAACTATCGGAAAATATGCAGTAGTGTGGAAACTACGAACAAAACTCTGATGTTTATCTGTGCTCGCTATGCAAACCTTTCTCCTACTTATAAGAAACTATATCTGTTAATGTTTATCTCCATTACCGTGATGTAGACAGAAGAATAAGCTTTTTAAGAATTGTTTGTGGAAAAGGTAAAGAAAGTCACACTAAATGGAACACATCCGCTTTTACACGTTTTTTAGGGTTTCACGGCCCCTTCCATATAGTAGCCAAAACTTTCCTTCCGTATGTTGCTAAAATTATAGGTCCGCATATGCAGCAAATATGAATGTAATGCTGTTTATTACACTGTACCGATACAAACACCTCAACTTATACCCCAGGCACAAAACTATGAGTTGTAAAGGTTTTGAAAAACCCTAGTGAGGCGTATTCACATTTACATAGCACGTACATCTCAAGGGCCCATCATTATTTCCAACGCCTCGGCACCTCTCAATTAGGAACAACAATACGAGAAGATCAAATCTCTCTCAAGGGGCAATTAGGGACGTATCCACGATACACTCATTTTAATGACAGCTTTATAAATGTATTCCCAATTTATCGCCAAACTCCTTTTATATTACTTTTAATTTACTCCAACTACAAGCAAGTACTATGCAATATCACTTGCTTATGTGAAGATTTGGGAAACCACCGAAATTCTTATATCGTAAGTTTAATTTGTACTTTCTGTAGCCCGCATTTACAGCGTACATACTGTATGGAGAAGGTATTGTATTCCACCCAAATTTCATACCGAGATTTCACCGGAAATACAGACCGTTTTAAAACGAAGATAGAAGTCGATTAGCTTACACTTTGACCTGTCCGAAATTTGATGTCGCAACTTTCAAACTCTTCTATTTAAAGTTTTATGTGTGTTTAAATATCGCGCACATTTCGGATTAGGCAGCGCAGGAACAACAGTGTCATACGCCACATAAACAAGCTCAGAACGTGTTATACGAAACACATAACAAAACCCACATGCTACGTTTTCCATTACTGAGGTGACCTGTGCCGCGCCGGCGTGTCTATCAAACCACGCGACTGGGACTTTCGTTAGCAACCGGCATCTCTCTTGGAGTGGGCCAGGTACGTGCCATTTGGTTATGTACGACTGCCTAATCAATGACGATTTTATGGCAGTTTTTGTATGTGCCGAATTTAGAGCTGAAAATTCTATTCACGTATCACGTGCGGTATGACCAATAAGGTCCACATCTTCGTTTTGAAAAAGGTCTGTGGACAGCATACCTCAAAAACTAAAATACCAAACTTGGTATTTAAGTTCAGTATCTTCCAAGGACACGAACATTTTCAAGAAAATCCCGCCAAGTACTCTTTACATGGAACATTTTTCTAAAAATTTGATTTTCTCAAAAATGGTTCTAACGATTTAATTAAAATACCTATATTTAAGATATTTTATGCAAAATGAAATATGCATCTTCGATTTCCTAGAGATAGCCTCTGAAGACCTCTTCCACTAGATGTGTTTTGTATAACTGGCAAACCGTAAGAGATATACAAAAACTAACTACACAAAAAAGTAGACCTCATTATAACACAACATTTATGTTATATACTTTTTTTTTTGTAGAGTTAACCGTTTTCGAGATATTTTGGATTAGTGGTTTCAATTTTAGCCACTTAAACTTTTCTCAAACAGGAAGACATCTTTCTTTTCGTTTCTCGTTTGGCAAACAAAGAGATTAGAATTTCAAGTGTTTTACACAAGGACCGGCTTTTAAAATACGACACATTGCTTTAGCCTAGTGTACTCCCTCATTTCCCTTGTACTCACAAGGAAGCAAGTAATAAGACTATTTCTGTTAATGTTTATCTCGATTAGCATCAAGTAGATAGAAGAATAAGCTTTTTAACAACAATTCTTACAGAGATTTGGAAAAAGTCCCATTAAGAGTTTTAGAAAAAGGTTCCTGTATGTGTCTGTGTCTCTGAAAAGCAGATTTCTCATAAAATATATCGCTTCTCTTTAAATAGTTTGCGAAGGCATTTTTTTGTAATGACGAGTAAACCAAAGGATACAAATAAAATATTGCTCGATCAAAGTAGATCTCGTTAAAACACACAATTTATGTCGGTTGACAAAAATCTGATGTGATCCATTCACATGACTTTCTCTACAGTTCTGCAACAAATTAATGTTAAAAGGCTCATACTAATTGAGAAACAATTAGCAGAAATATTCTTATTACTTGCTTCCTTGTAAATAGAAGCGAAATAAGGGGGTAGCATAGGTTAAAGTGATATTCAAAAGCTGGTTGCTATGTAACTGAAGTTCCTTTGTTTGTATGGACAGGAGTTGACAAATTCCCGAATGAGAAAAGTGTGTTTTTTAAAGCTGAAACCAAAAACAAGAGATATCTTAAATACATCAACTGCACGAAAACAATTTATATAACATGAATTGTGAGTTTTAATGTGCTCTACACTTTTTGCATGGTAAGTTTTTGTCTATCTCTTACGGTTTAGTAGCTATACAAAATTCCGTAAAATTCATCCAGAATAAAGTAGTCTTCAGAGACTATTCCCAGAAAATTGAAGATATACATATTATTTTTCAGATAAATATCTTTAATATACGATATTGTAATGGAAATCGTTAAAGTCACTTTTGAGAAAATAAAGATGTTCGAAAAAAGTTCCATGTAAAAGGTAGTTGGGGGTGGGGGATTTTCTTGATGATCTTTGTGTCACATCCTTGGAAGATACCAAACTGAAACACCAAGTTTGGTATTTAACGGGCTTTTCGTTTTTGAGCTATGCTGTCCACAGACACACACACACACACACACACACACACACACACACACACACACACACAGAAATGCTTTTTTTTATTCAGGGGGACCCAAAACATATATTTGCGGTGAAATCTCGGTATTGAATTTTTGGGTGCAATGCAATACCTTCTCTATACACAAGGTACATAGCATGTGTAGAGAAAGTAAAAATGTTGCTATTAATATGACTTTTATACTATAGAGCTTTAAAATGCTGAAGCGTCATTTCTTTTGTTTCCCGTGATGCCTTGGGATTCCAAAGTCATCATTATAGTGCCGCGCATTTTACTTTCTCTGCACGTATTATACACACACGTAGCAGGTAGAGAAAGTATTATTTAAATACCTTTACATTAGTAACACCACATTTCTGATTTCCTGTGTTTTACCTTACGTATGTTTTGCGAATTTGGGTTTTTTTACTTTTTCCACACGCACTAGTGTACAGAGAAGGTGTTGTATTCCACCCAAAGATTCAATACTAACATTTTACTGAAAATAAATGTTTTGGGTCCCCTTGAATCCAAAAAAGACATTTTTGGAAAAAGGTCCGTGTGTGTGCGTGTGTGTGTATGTGTCTGTGGACAGCATAGCTCAAAAACGAAAACACCATTTAATATCAAACTTGGTACTTAAGTATGTTACAAGGATAGGACTCGAAGATTTTCAGGAAAATTCCCCACTCCAATCTTCCCATTATATGTTTTTTTTTAAAAAAAACGTTTGTTTTTCTCAAAAAATGGCTCTAAAGATTTTGGTTAAAATTTGTACAGTAAAAATATGTACATCACAAAAATGTGTATATTGAAATTCTTTGGAATAACTTCGGAAGATCTCTTTATTGAGGATGAATTTTGCATAACTAGTAAACCGTAAGAGATAGACAAAAACTTGCTATACAAAAAATGTAGATCACGTTAAAACACACAATTTATGTCATATAATCTTTTTTTTTTTTTTTTTTTCTTGTAGTTAAGCATTTTTAAACATTCTTTGTCATTGGTTTCCGTTTTAAAATACTTTAAACTGGTTTTAATGTGGGAATTTATTAATCTTGCAATGCAAAGAAACGGATTTCAATCACAGGGCAACCAGCTTTTGACTATCACTTTAGCCTATGGGACTCCCTTATTTCTCTGCTACTTACAAGGAAGCAAGTAATAAGAGAGAAGAACAAGCTTTTTAACCAGAGAGATGTAGAGAAGGTGATGTGTTCACACATTTGGATACTGCTTGAGTGACCTATATGGCACGTGTACCTGGGGCGAAATGTGTTACACATGAGAGATGAAGGTCAGGAGAGTACGGAGGATGACTCTCACCTCAAGAGCTGCTTATTTGTACATGTAATTAATTAGGAGGTGTTGGCGGCGGGAGCCATGTTGAACTGGGGAGGAGGTGTGCCTGTTATTGATCAGAGGGGATCACTCCACGTCACAAGAGGGGGAGGGGGCGCCCAGGAAATTAGGGATCAAGGAATAAAACTGGGAGGAGTATAAGACGTGGGGAGAACAAAAATAATATCCGCCATTTGCCCGTACAGACCCCACCTTCGACTGTTGAGGTGTACCAGCGGGCGATTAGAGTACAACACTACCTTCATTCTTCCAGAAATTAGGTAGCTGCTGTCTTTGTAATACCAGCGCATGCGCGTAACCTATTTAACGATATGTATGACAAATCACTAAACCTCGACTGTTTCAGTATAGTTCCATAAATAATTTAAACATTCCAAAACACAAAAAAAGGAATACTTGGTCACCAGGCGGCATTTTTAAATGTGGAGCTTCACCAAGGCATTCGAAGTAAAACTGTACTGCCCTCGGTCAGAAAAAACTTCTCATTCGCATCAAGCAGAGTAAAAAAGAAGTTGTGCAGAAGAAAAGACAGCAGCAGAGGAGAAGAAAAGGAAAGCTGAGGGTCCAACCTACCAACCTGCTGGATTTTAATGTGAGCCAAGCATTCACATCTTTCCTTCTTTTCTCGTTATTGACATTTTCAACATTCTCCTTCTTGTGAAACGTTCCTTGCGGAGCAGTTGTTCTGTTGCACAAATAAAATTTGCTGTTCATGTTCACAGACGTGCAGTGAATAGGAATTGCCTAAATTTTATTGTCGGATTATTTAAGCACATGTTTTCAATTTTCAAACACAAAATTGTAATTTTTATTACAATAAAAGCATATTCATAACTTTAAAAAATTCTGGAATTAAACCAAAGCAGACACAAACAAAGCTAGGGTAATTTTGAAAACATATGTATTGTGAACCTAGGGTTAAAATATTATAGCAACATTTTAAATTTTTGTCACAAGGGACCCTTTAAGTGCTGTGACAAAAACATAAACAAATATCACTTCAACTGCTAAACCATTACAAAAAATGGATGAAAATTTCACTGTAACGCATTTTATACCTATTGTATAAATTTAAAAAAGCTAGTCTTATTACTTTGGAATTGCAACTTTCAGTCATACATATTTTTAAGGATTGTCGAAATGCCCCATCTTGCCAGCATTATACTTTGACCCATTATCTCAGCAATTATTTCAAATAATGAGCTACATTTTTAAAAATATATTCAGCAATACCTTTACTATTAATTGATTACACAATATTTCTATTCATTATAAGGGAAGGCATGCTTTCTTTAATAAAGCGCTCAAACGTTTATTGAAAAATGGTGATTTTTTATTTAAAAAAACTAGTCCATATGCATATTCTTGTTCGTTAAAACTATTGTCAATTGTTTTTGATATAATGGAGCATAGAAAGGGTCACTTCTTCAGAAATTGCTTTAAAAGATGATTAAAGAAAAAGTAACCTAACTTTGCAGTACTTCGAAATTCTCACATGAGCGCAATGCCAATGCTACGAACAACTGAAGTAACATTTTCCGGTTGAAATATCTCTTCTCTGTCACTGACAATTACAGCGTTATTCACGCTTTACCAAGTGAGAGTTCCAAACAACAACTTCACACGGTTATTTTCAACAATATTTTAAACTATTTACACTTAGCGTACCTCTATAAAAGTTATACCAAAATGAACGGGAGATTCACAATTTTATATGCAATTAAAACATGAAAATGAAAAAAAAATATATGAAACTCCTCTTAACAAGTGATTTGTGTACAAGCAACTGAAATGCCATAAGATCAGTTACTGTCTTGGACGTGCATCCACATAAACTGAGATGACACATTTGAGGAACTGCGAGGTTCCATGGTAGCTCAATTGGTTAGAGCAGCGACACAAAAAGTCTGATGTGTTGCATTCACATGACTTTCTCTAGCCAACCTACAAACTATCTTCTTACAACATCACGCTAATCGAGAAAACATTTTATTACTTAGTTCCTTACAAGTAGAATGGAACTAAGGGAATGTACTAGGTTAAAGTGATAGTCAAATGTTTTAAAAGCTATCGTTATGCAAATCGCCTCTTTGCTTGGCCAGGAGTAGAACAAAAGAAAAACGGACACTCCCATCTGAGAAAAGTATAAGTACTTCACAACTGAAACTAATACAAGGAATACCTCGAAAACGGTAAGCTCCACGAAAAAAAAAAAAAAAATGTATACGGCATAACTTGTGTATTTTAACAAGATCTACATTTGTTGTGTAGTAAGTTTTGTCTATCACTTACGGTTTAATAGTTACACCAAATTAAGCAAAATTCATCCAGAATAAACAGGTCTTTAGAAGCTATTCCCAGAAAATTCAAAATATACATTTTATTTGTGATAGAAATGGCTTTTTTATGTGGCATTTTAATCAAATTGTTAGAGCTATTTTTAAGAAAAACAAAATGTTCGAAAATTTTTCCATGTAAACTTCGTGTCGCATCCTTGGAAGATGCCAAACTTAAATACCAAGTTTGGTATTTAACCGTCTTTTCTTTTTTGAGCTATACTGTCCACAGACATACACACACACACACACAGACAGACACACAGACGGACCTGTTTCTGAAAATGCTTTTTTTGGACACTGGGACCCTAAAACATATATTTCCGGTGAAATCTCGGTATCAAATTTTTAGATGCATTACAATACTGTCTCTATACACTATGTACATAGTACGTGTGGAGAAAGTAAAAAACACTGTTTGATAGAATCAAATTGTGTGATGGTTGAATGTTCAACAGCATTTAGTGTTGCAGCATCTCGCTGTAGTGACGTTATGTTCTGAATCAACAACTCCCAATAAGATAATTTGGGAACCAAGATACGGACTTCTGCAGCTGGCCTCCGAGTTTCCCTGACTTGACCATCTATGCTTTATTTTTAAGGGGTCACATAAATATCTTTTCCCGTTACATATACCATTTTCACATGACTGCGTATTCATTTGTTGATTTCGCACTTTTACAGCATAGTCCTATGTGGTGTTCTTCCTAGACTTTATTGTACGCTTCAATTACACACGCTGTGGTGATAATTCTAGTTTCTGTGAATTAGATGATGAAAGCCATGTATACGCAATCTAGTCACGACATGATACAGTTTGAAATTCGGTGCCGGCCATGTACGGTCTGACATCTTCGCTGCAGAACTCCAGGACTGAACATGGCTATTTCACTGTAACTAACGCACTAAATAAATATAGGACATCTTCTATATACCACCACTACCTCGAAGAAAGGTAAACGTGAGAGCTCACTTAACAATTCACGTCGTCCATTACTGAATGGCGTGCCCTGGTCACTAGACGGGCACTATATGCATCTTATTTGCTTAATTATTTTTTGTTACAGTCCAGTGTCGAGGGAACATGATCATGATCAAGGACAGACACATATATAAGCTCTGGTCTATCATAGTACTGTACACCATTTACTAGAGGTCACTAGTGGTGCTATACATTTTGTTACAGCCCAGTGAAGAGGGACCATGATCATGATGAAGGTTAGACACTCAGATAAGCTCTGTCTATCATAGTACTGTATACCATTTACTAGAGGTCACTAGTGGTACAGCCCAGTGAAGAGGGACCATGATCATGATGAAGGATAGACACACAGATAAGCTCTGGTCTATCATAGTACTGTATACCATTTACTAGAGGTCACTAGTGGTACTATACATTTTGTTACAGCCCAGTGAAGAGGGACCATGATCATGATGAAGGATAGATACACAGATAAGCTCTGGTCTATCATAGTACTGTATACCATTTGCTAGAGGTCACTAGTGGTACAGCCCAGTGAAGAGGGACCATGATCATGATGAAGGATAGACACACAGATAAGCTCTGGTCTATCATAGTACTGTACACCATTTACTAGAGGTCACTAGTGGTGCAGCCCAGTGAAGAGGGACCATGATCATGATGAAGGATAGGCACACAGATAAGCTCTAGCCTATCATAGTACTGTATACCATTTGCTAGAGGTCACTAGTGGTACAGCCCAGTGAAGAGGGACCATGATCATGATGAAGGATAGACACACAGATAAGCTCTAGCCTATCATAGTACTGTATACCATTTGCTAGAGGTCACTAGTGGTACAGCCCAGTGAAGAGGGACCATGATCATGATGAAGGATAGGCACACAGATAAGCTCTAGCCTATCATAGTACTGTATACCATTTACTAGAGGTCACTAGTGGTGCTATACATTTTGTTACAGCACAGTGAAGAGGGACCATGATCATGATGAAGGATAGACACACAGATAAGCTCTGGTCTATCATAGTACTGTATACCATTTACTAGAGGTCACTAGTGGTGCTATACATTTTGTTACAGCACAGTGAAGAGGGACCATGATCATGATGAAGGTTAGACACACAGATAAGCTCTATCATAGTACTGTATACCATTTACTAGAGGTCACTAGTGGTACAGCCCAGTGAAGAGGGACCATGATCATGATGAAGGTTAGACACACAGATAAGCTCTATCATAGTACTGTATACCATTTACTAGAGGTCACTAGTGGTACAGCCCAGTGAAGAGGGACCATGATCATGATGAAGGATAGACACACAGATAAGCTCTGGTCTATCATAGTACTGTATACCATTTACTAGAGGTCACTAGTGGTACAGCCCAGTGAAGAGGGACCATGATCATGATGAAGGTTAGACACACAGATAAGCTCTATCATAGTACTGTATACCATTTACTAGAGGTCACTAGTGGTACAGCCCAGTGAAGAGGGACCATGATCATGATGAAGGATAGACACACAGATAAGATCTGGTCTATCATAGTACTGTATACCATTTACTAGAGGTCACTAGTGGTACAGCCCAGTGAAGAGGGACCATGATCATGATGAAGGATAGACACACAGATAAGCTCTATCATAGTACTGTATACCATTTACTAGAGGTCACTAGTGGTACAGCCCAGTGAAGAGGGACCATGATCATGATGAAGGTTAGACACACAGATAAGCTCTATCATAGTACTGTATACCATTTACTAGAGGTCACTAGTGGTACAGCCCAGTGAAGAGGGACCATGATCATGATGAAGGATAGACACACAGATAAGCTCTATCATAGTACTGTATACCATTTACTAGAGGTCACTAGTGGTACAGCCCAGTGAAGAGGGACCATGATCATGATGAAGGTTAGACACACAGATAAGCTCTATCATAGTACTGTATACCATTTACTAGAGGTCACTAGTGGTACAGCCCAGTGAAGAGGGACCATGATCATGATGAAGGTTAGACACACAGATAAGCTCTATCATAGTACTGTATACCATTTACTAGAGGTCACTAGTGGTACAGCCCAGTGAAGAGGGACCATGATCATGATGAAGGTTAGACACACAGATAAGCTCTATCATAGTACTGTATACCATTTACTAGAGGTCACTAGTGGTACAGCCCAGTGAAGAGGGACCATGATCATGATGAAGGTTAGACACACAGATAAGCTCTATCATATTACTGTATACCATTTACTAGAGGTCACTAGTGGTACAGCCCAGTGAAGAGGAACCATGATCATGATGAAGGTTAGACACACAGATAAGCTCTATCATAGTACTGTATACCATTTACTAGAGGTCACTAGTGGTACAGCCCAGTGAAGAGGGACCATGATCATGATCAAGGATAGACACTCAGATAAGCTCTCGTCTATCATAGTACTGTATACCATTTACTAGAGGTCACTAGTGGTGCTATACATTTTGTTACAGCCCAGTGAAGAGGGACCATGATCATGATCAAGGATAGACACACAGATAAGCTCTGGTCTATCATAGTACTGTACACCATTAACTAGAGGTCACTAGTGGTACAGCCCAGTGAAGAGGGACCATGATCATGATCAAGGATAGACACACAGATAAGCTCTGGTCTATCATAGTACTGTACACCATTAACTAGAGGTCACTAGTGGTACAGCCCAGTGAAGAGGGACCATGATCATGATCAAGGATACACACACAGATAAGCTCTGGTCTATCATAGTACTTTACACCATTTACTAGAGGTCACTAGTGGTACAGCCCAGTGAAGAGGGACCATGATCATGATGGATAGACACACAGATAAGCTCTGGTCTATCATAGTACTGTATACCATTTACTAGAGGTCACTAGTGGTACAGCCCAGTGAAGAGGGACCATGATCATGAAGGATAGATACACAGATAAGCTCTGGTCTATCACAGTACTGTATACCATTTGCTAGAGGTCACTAGTGTTACAGCCCAGTGAAGAGGGACCATGATCATGATCAAGGATAGACACTCAGATAAGATCTGGTCTATCATAGTACTGTATACCATTTACTAGAGGTCACTAGTGGTACAGCCCAGTGAAGAGGGACCATGATCATGAAGGATAGATACACAGATAAGCTCTGGTCTATCACAGTACTGTATACCATTTGCTAGAGGTCACTAGTGTTACAGCCCAGTGAAGAGGGACCATGATCATGATCAAGGATAGACACACAGATAAGCTCTGGTCTACCATGACACTACATAGCATTCAGTCTATAATCTTAAGGGCATGTATGGCTGAAAGTTTGAAAATCCAAACTAATAATGTTATAATTTTTAAAGTTACACCACAAGAGTAATAAATTACGGTGCACATTTCATCTAGTTTGCTCTAATGGTTTGTAGGTTATATTCAGATTTGTTTGTTTTTGTTGCGTCATTAAAATAGTAACCTGCTAAAACAAATTTTAAAATTGTGTGTAATATTTTATCCCTAGGTTCACAATAAATCTACTTTTTGTAGTTACCGTAGATTCCTCTGTATTTCCTTTGGTTTAGACTCCACATTTTTAAATGTATTAATGTGTTTTTGTAAAGATGTAAAAGATTTTTCAAAATGTAAAAGGTATTGTTAAATACACCTGTCAGATAAACCTAGAGCAATTTATATTTATTGTGACTTTGTGAATATTTTACTTGTGTAATAGTAAAACTCCTCCACCAGGTAAATATCATTGGCGAGAAAACAAAGAAGGATTTGAATCATGGCTCACATTGAAATTCACCAGGTTGGTAGGCTGGACCGTCACCTTTCCTTTTTCGCTCCTCTGCTGTTGCCTTTTTGTCCTTTTCTTCTCAAAAATTTCTGCTTTTCTTCAGCTCCTTTTTACTCTGCATGATGCGATTGAGCTCTCGTCGAACTGAAGTTTTTCAGTACAGTTTAAACCCCAATACTTTGCTGTATCTGCAGGCAAGGCATTTAAAATAATAGGATTTATTCAACACTATGTGTACACTCTTCCACCTATAATGGTTGTCAAAAGTGTTCCTCTTTTACATAAAACGTTAGCGATTTTGTCCTTACTGGGCATGTGAGGAGATGATACTGCCGGGAGTGGCAGATACACTGCTCTGAGGTCGGGGGGTTCACTCTTTGCGCACAGAGTTTATGATAAACACATGCTGCAGCTCCAAGTTTGCCTTCTTCAGGAAGAATTCTGGATCTACGTCTGCTGTTTTGACTTTCCTGTCTCTGGTGTGGACCTCATATGCTGGTGTGTTTGATAGGCATTATACATTTATTATATTGAGCAATGTTTAAATGATGTTATGGAGCTAAAACAAAAAGTTGATTTGGATAGGTAGAGTCAGACTGAAAAATTCAGTGCCATGGCCGGGATTTGAACCACGGATCTCCCGGTCTCTAGCAGTGTGTAGGACAGGAGTTGGATAGGTAGAGTCAGACTGAAAAATGCAATGTCATAGCTGGGATTTGAACCTCAGTTCTCCCGGTCTCTGGACGTGTGTAGGACAGGAGTTGGATAGATAGAGTCAGACTGAAAAATTCAATGTCATAGCCGGGATTTGAACCACGGATCTCCCGGTCTGTAGCCGTGTGTAGGACAGGAGTTGGATAGGTAGAGTCAGACTGAAAAATGCAATGCCATGACCGGGATTTGAACCACGGATCTCCTGGTCTCTAACTGGTTGATTTGCCAATAAGCTACCATGGCAACATGCCGGCATAGCATTGCATTTCTCAACTGACTCGCATGTTTCCTGGTAAACCACAAGGTGATCTCAAATTATTTTGAGATGACAACCACAATGGTGACTTACAATGTTATAAGTACTTTAAGTCCCAGGTTCATTGTATAGCCAACTATTATGGTGACTTGGTATTGGATTACTTGTTTTTTCACACAAGCCGTGTGTAGGACAGGAGTTGGAAAGGTAGAGTCAGACTGAAATCGGGAGATCCGTGGTTCAAAATCCGATTATGGCATTGAATTTTTCAGTCTGACTCTACCTATCTAACTCCTGTCCTACACACGGCCTCAGACAGGAAGATCCGTAGTTCAAATCCAGGCTATGGCATTGAATTTTTCAGTCTGACTCTACCTATCCAACTCCTGTCCTACACACGGCTTGTGTGAAAAAACAATTCAAAAAGGTGATTTTTTTGGTGATTTTTCATGAAATTTCAGTCATACTAAACCTTAAATATAATATAATGTATTGCTTTGTCATATGCTTGCTGAAAATCTGATAAACTTTGGATCTGCCCACAAAGATGTAAAAACACCTGCTCTATTGTAAAGTTGGTAAGCTTGGACGCGTGTTGAAGAGAAACATAGCGAAGAGGCACTTGAACTAAAACGTGGACAGGTTGGTGTCCCCTAGCTGGGAACAGACACTGCTATTACTGCCACCCTCGCGGCGATAAACTCATTACTGCCATTAAAGCAGCCACATGCAAGCAAATTAATGCCTTAATGTTGGTACCGTCACGTCCAAGGTGCCATTTCATCATTTTGTAATTGCAGGCAATTTCCTTAAACATCTTGTCTGCTTTTGGAGATTCAACTTCTGGCCGCTGTAACATACTTCATGCAGGTACAGTGTTACACTCACATCACTTTCTCTAGCTGTTCTGCAAATAAACTTCTTACAAAATATTCTTCTTCTTTCTATACCATTCTAATCGAGCTGCATTAGTATAATGCACTTAACATTTGCTTCCTTTTAAGGAATACACTATGTTTAAATGATAGTCAAATGTTTTAAAAGCTGTCGTTATGCGATTGTCATTGCAGATAGCTTCTTTGCCTGTCCAGGAGTAGAACAAAAGAAAAACGGACACTTCCAGTCCGAGAAAAGTATAGCTACTTCAACATTGAAACCAATAACAAGGAACATGTTGGAAACGGTCCAATCTACAACAAAATGTATATTACATAAATCGTGTGTTTTAACGATACCTACATTTTTTTATAGTAACTTTTGTCTATCCCTTGCGGTTTACTAGTTATTCGAAGTGCAGAAAAAATTATCCAGAATGACCAGGTCTTCAGAAGCTATTCCCAGAAAATTGAAAATATACATTTTATTTGTTATGCAAATTATCTTAATATACGGTATTATATTTTGTTAAAAGGCCTTATTTGGATGCACGGGACTTCAAAGCACATATTTCCAGTGATGTGCTGGTATTACGTACATTTTTGGGTAGAGTATAATAGAAGCCTACCTGCTAAATGTAGTAGAGAAAGAAAAACTCTATGCCTATACTGCACAAACTGTTTCACTTCTATTTACTTCATGCTAATGAAAATTAACGCTAACAGAAATTATTGCTGTATTACTTGTTATTTCTTTCACAAAAAAAAAAAATATATATATATATATATATATATATATATATTAAGCTATAGGATAGTCAAATCGTTTTGATTAAATACCTTACGTTTAGCACACTATACGTACTATGTACATAGAAAAGGTATTGAATTGCACCTAAAAATTCGATACCGAGATTTCACCGGAAATATATGTTTTGAGACCCCCTGATTCCAAAAAAAGCACTTTTAGAAACATTTCCGTGTGTGTCTGTGTGTGTATGTGTGCCTGTCTGTGGGCAGCATAGCTGAAAAACGAAAACTCCATTAAAAACCAAACTTGGTATTTAGGTTTGGTATCTTCCAAGGATGCGACACGAAGATTTTCAAGGAAGTCCCCCCACCCCCAACTACCCTTTAGATGGAACGTTTTTCGAAAATTTTGATTTCTTAAAAATGGCTCTAACGATTTTGAGTAAAATCTCGTATATTTAAGATATTTACTTGACAAATAAAATGTATATCTTGAATTTTTTGGGAATAGCCTCTGAAGACTACTTTATTCTGGATGAACTTTACGGATTTTTGCATAACTGCTAAACCGTAAGAGATGGACAAAAACTTACTCCACAGAAAATGTAGAAGACATTAAAACTCACAATTTATGTTATATACATTTTTTTCGTGGAGTTGATCGTTTTTAAGATATTCCTTGTTTTTAGTTTCAGCTTTGCAAAACTTATACTTTTCTCAAACGGGAATTAGTAAACTCCTGTCCATACAAACAAATGAACTTCAGTCACATAGCAGTTTTCTCAATTAGCAGGGAGTAAATAGGAGCCTAAACTTTTTAACAATAATATGTTGCAGAGATGTAGAGAAAGTCATGTGAGTGGAACACATCAGATTTTTTTTTTGTATAGAGTTAACCTTTTCGAAATATTCCTGATTCACTTAAACTTTTCTCGAACGGGAACACATCTTTCTTCTCGTTTCTTCTTTGTTTACTCCTGACAAGCAAAGAGATTGCAGTTTCAATTGTTTCACGTACTGACCGGCTTTTAAGGGATGATACTCGCTTTAGCCTGTGTATTTTCTTGTTTCCCTTCTACTTACAAGGAAACAAGTAGTAAGACTATTTCTGCTAATTTTTACCTTGTTTAGCATAAAGTGGATAACAGATTAATGTTTTGAACACAAAATATTTAATTTCCGAACAGCTAGAGGACACATTAGATTTTTACTTTCTCTGCACGCACTATGCACATAAGGTATTGCATTCCACCCAAAGATTGAATACCGAGATTTCACCGGAAATACATGTATTGGGCCCCCCTGAACCCCCCCCCCCCAAATATATTTTTACAAAAAGTCCATGTGTGTGTGTGTGGACAGCATAGTTCAAAAACGAAAATACCGTTAAATACCAAACTTGGTATTTAAGTTTGGCATCTTCCAAGGATGCACAAGGAAGCTTTTCAAGAAAATCTCCCACCCCCAACTACCCTTTACATGGAGCTTTTTTCGAAAATGTTGATAAAAGAAATGGCTCCAGCAATTTTGATTAAGATATCGTATATTACAAATTTTTACATGACAAATAAAATGTATATCTTAATTCTCTGCGAATAGCCTCTGAAGACTACTTTATTCTGGATGAATTTTACGAAATTTTGCATAACTGCTAAATCGTAAGAGATGGATAAAAACTTACTCCACAAAAAATGTAGATCATGTTAAAACACACAATTCATGTTATTTACATTTTTTTCATGTATTTGATCGTTTTTTAGATATTCCTTGTTTTTAGCTTCAGCTTTGAAAAACTTATACTTTTCTCATATAGGAATTTGTCAACTCGTGTCCATACAAACAAAGGAACTTCAGTCACATAGCAACCAGCTTTTGATTATCACTTTAACCTATGGTAGGCACTTATTTCGCTTCTACTTATAAGGAAGCAAGTAATAAGACTATTTCTGCAATTTTTTTCCCGATTAGCTTGAAGTAAATAGAAGCATAAGCTTTTTAACAATTATTTGTTACAGAGATGTAGAGAATGTCATTAAACTCCAGTTAAATGACTATAGAACAAGTGAACTTGTTAAATAATATTAACAAATGCTAAGCGAATATTAGTAGATGTTTATGCAAATTGGTGCTGAGTTTTAGGAAAAAGCCTTGCAAGAGAAGCTGATTGAAGACAAGTGCTTGTTAACTTATGTGGAGTGTTATTGAGATTGTAATGAAAGAAAAAAAAAAACAGCTTCACATTAATAAGACGATAAGGAATAATGAGATTATGAGAACTTCCCCCGCAGGGCAAAACAACAACAATTCAGATCTAATGAAAGTGGTGCAGGTGAGTGATTTCCCTCTAGGGGATGTTTCTTCGTCTCCCACCCTCCTCCACCATCTTACTGTTCGCCTTGGATATACTGCTGTACCATTCACTACCATTACCTACAGTAGGTAGAGGAGTTATTGCATTCAATCGAGATCAAACCAGAAATATGTCTCGAAAATTACACCACGTACTTTTTACATACGTAAAGTACGGCATTCCACACAAAAATTACATTCCGAAATTTCACTGGAAATTCAATATGTATTGAGGCCCTCTAAATTAAAAAAATAATTCTTAGAAAAATGTCCGTGTGTGCGTGCGTGCGTGTTTCAACGAAACGATTTTTTTTTAAAAAAAAACGCAAAATTGCCGTTTATATCGAAACTTCAGCGAATAATTTGTTTTTTACTTTCTCTACACGTACTATGTACGTAGTGTATAGAGAAGGTATTGCATTGAACCCAAAAATTCAATACCGAGATTTTACCGGAAATATATGATTTGGGTCCCCCTGAATCCAAAATAAGCATTTTTGGAAAAAGGACCGTGTGTGTCTGTGGGCAACATGGCTCAAAAATGAAAAGACCGTTAAATAAATACCAAACTTGGTAATTAAGTTTGGTATCTTCCAAGGATGCGACACAAGGATTTTCAAGAAAATCCCCCAACTCAAACTACCCTTTACATGGAAAAATTTCGAAAATTTTGAGTTTCTCAAAAATGGCTAACGACTTTCATTGAAACCATTTATATTTTAGATACTTATATGCCAAATGAAATGTATATCTTGAATTTTCTGGGGATGACCTCTAAAGACCTCTTTATTCTGGATGATTTTCGTTGAATTTTGCATAACTGGCTAACCGTAAGAGGTAGACAAAAACTTACAACGAAAAATTTGTCGATCACGATAAAAAGGCACCATTGATGTCATATACATTCTTTTCGTGGAGTTGATCGTTTTTTAGATATTTTTTGTTTTTGGTTTCAGCTCTTAAAAACTTATACTTTTCTCATACAGGAATTTGTCAATTTCTGTCCATACAAACAAAGGAACTTCAGTGTGATAGCAACCAGCTTTTGACTATCACTTTAACCTATGGTATTCCCTTATTTCCCTTCTACTTACAAAGAAAGCAAGTAATAAGAGTATTTATGGTAAGTTTTTCTCGATTAGCATGTAGCAAATAGAAGAAAATACTTTTTAATAATAATTTGTTCCAGAAATGTAGAGAAAGTCATGTGAATGGCACACACCTCGCCGTTAAAGCACCACAAATAATGGAAATAAAAGAAGCAGTAATAAAAATAGAGCTAATAGGTAGAACTAAAGCAAGTTTCTACGAGTTTGCAAAAGTTACCAAACGGGGTAAGTTTTAGGAGAGAGAAAAACAGTCGTTTCAATAATACCTCTGTTGATTATGATTAAAATAATAGATGTGTAAGATATGTTATCACAAATAAAGTCTATATACTACATTTTCTGGTTCATTCCGGATGACATTTTACTATCTGGTAAAAAGAATAAGAGGTAGGCTAAACACCGACCATCACATTGGTCCGTCTTGCTGATAATTCTTTTACGTGCACACTTTACGGACCTGAACTACTGTCGCGAGGCAGTTAAGGAAATAACATATACAACAAAGTCTAAACTTCCTTCCAAAATGGAACAGTGAATATAAAAAATGTGGTGAATTTATACGAATATCTGTGTAATACAAAACTTTTGCATTTAAAAGGAATAATCAGAAGAAAGCAACCTAAAACACTACTTAATCATTGGACAATATGTTCATATGAGTACTTTGGGGCGGTAAAAGAAATTAATTGACCCTTTATTCCAAATATAAAACGGTCTTTCTAAATCTATTTAGCCGAACAACTACGCACATGGAGTTGAAATTTTACGCACAAGAGTTTGGAAAGCTCAAAATTGTTTAAAACCAGTACTAAATTGTTAATTAGTTAAGGTAAAGAGTCTTGGAATGTATGTTACATCGAAATATTTTCAAACCGAGATAAACTGGTCCGTCCCTCTATGTTAAATCAACTAAATTCATGAGTCATTATCTCAGAAAGTATTTAAGATATCAGACTGAAATGTTTACAGGATGTAGATGTGTGTCTTCACTGATATGCTTGATACATCAATGTTAAATCAACTAAATTCATGAGCCATTACCTCAGAAACTATTTAAGATATCAGATTGTACAATGAAGGTGTCTTCGGAGGCTATTGCCAGAAATTAAAATACACATCGTATTTGTTATGTGTGTACGGTATTTTTATTAAAATCGCTAGTGCCAATTTTGAAAAAAAAAATCCATGTAAGGGAAGCCTGATGTGTGGGAATTTTCTTGAAAATCTTCGTGTTGCATTCTTGGAAGATAGGAAACTTAAGTACCAAATTTGGTATTTAACGGTATTTTCGTTTTTGAGCTATGATGTCCTCAGACACACTCATCTTCTGCTGAAATCGGTATTGCTATTGGTATCGTGGTTCTATAAATATGTGATGCTCTCTCTTGCTTTGCTGTGCCATCTGTAAGCTGACATGGGACAGCTGGGCAGTTTATGTTAATGCACGTGCATTCGTAACAACAGCTATGTGCGACTCCATACCACTCTCAACTAAAAGTTTAGGTCCTCTTCGTAAGCACGTTCCTTAATAATGCGTACAAGGGTTTTGTAAATCCTTTTCATCTTTTAGTGGTTTATGAAATGAAATTAGAAACCTTATAGCACCACGCTCATGGGAAATGATTGGGCTTGTCAATGGAGAAACAAACATCAAAATCTATTGAGTGGTTTTTGACATCTCACATGCATGGCTTCCTTCGGAAGGGAAGTAAAGCCATTGGTTCCGTGTCGTAGATTTATGCCACGTAAAAGAACCTCAAGCCTGAGCAAAATTAAGCGATCTTTCACGTCCAGTGTAGAATGGGACGCTGAGAACCACAGCGGTTAAAGAACAACCATAAATAGCACGCCATTTGCATTTACACGCACTTTCTCTGTTTACAATATGAACACAGTATTTGAGATTTACCATTGCCAGCAACGTTCCTCAAGGACAGCACCAACATACTGACTGGTGCAGCTCGTAGCTTCATCCAAATTCCATGTGAGGGTGAAACTTCAGGTCAGCTGCTGAAAAAGTTATATTACTGTTAGAACAAATTCATATGACTTTCTCTACAACAAATTATTCTTATAAAAGATCATTGTTTTATCAGCCTCATATTAATCGAGGTAAGCAGTTTTATTATGTACTTCCTTGTGGGCGCAAGGGAAATGAGGGATTACCCTAGGCCAAATCGGTAGTGGATCTTTTAAGAGTGGGTTGCTCTGTTCTGTCATTCAAATTCCGTCCTGCATGCATAACCAGAATGGGGATAAATAATAATGACTTCCCATATGGGTACACTCCTACTAAAAACTTTGAACCAAATCACATGGCATATCTCGTAAATAGTTATAAAAAAATTGCATAAATATTGAGTCAGAGAGGACTAAAATTTTTGTAAATAACATTTTGTCTGTATCTTACAATTTTTCAATTACGCAAGTGTAATTCAGAATGAACATGACTTCAATTAAGTTATTTCTACAAATACGTAAGTATACACTTTGTAAGACTTGAAGCTTTCACGGCGAATGTTATTCATTATGGCTTCACGGGTGATCAGCCGTGTCAGGTATATAAAATCCAAGCTTTCGAGCATTGCACACTCCATGGTCTTCATGCAGTCCCTGATGAAGACCATGGAGTGTGCAATGGTCTTCATGCAGTCCCTGATGAAGACCATGGAGTGTGCAATGATCTTCATGCAGTCCCTGATGAAGACCATGGAGTGTGCAATGGTCTTCATGCAGTCCCTGATGAAGACCATGGAGTGTGCAATGGTCTTCATGCAGTCCCTGATGAAGACCATGGAGTGTGCAATGGTCTTCATGCAGTCCCTGATGAAGACCATGGAGTGTACAATGGCCTTCATGCAGTCCCTGATGAAGACCATGGAGTGTGAAATGGTCTTCATGCAGTCCCTGATGAAGACCATGGAGTGTGCAATGGTCTTCATGCAGTCCCTGATGAAGACCATGGAGTGTACAATGGCCTTCATGCAGTCCCTGATGAAGACCATGGAGTGTGCAATGGTCTTAATGCAGTCCCTGATGAAGACCATGGAGTGTGCAATGGCCTTCATGCAGTCCCTGATGAAGACCATGGAGTGTACAATGGCCTTCATGCAGTCCCTGATGAAGACCATGGAGTGTGCAATGGCCTTCATGCAGTCCCTGATGAAGACCATGGAGTGTGCAATGGCCTTCATGCAGTCCCTGATGAAGACCATGGAGTGTGCAATGGCCGAAAGCTTGAATTTTATATACCTGACGCGGCTGATCACCCGTGAAGCCATAATGAGTATACGCTTTGTCATATAAACGTCATAAACATATAGCATTTTATTTAAAACATTAGAGTTTATTTCTGATAAAATAAAAAGTTTCAATAAATATTTCATGTAAAGTGCAGTTTGGGGTGAAAGTGAAAATATTCGTGTACCATTCTTGGAAGATAAAAGTTAAACCCAATTTTTTAATTTCGCCTTTTTTTCCTTTTTAATACAGATACATTTTGTTTGCGCATTTCGTTATGGGTATAAGCGCTAATTAAATGTTTTCGATGCCAGCAACTATGTGATGCTGTGAAATCACATTCTATTTGCATGAACTTGAACAAAGAAAAGAAACATGCCACAATGGTAACTTCTATATAAGAAACTGTGTATGTATTTGAAACATTGTAATCAATAACAGGGAGTATCTCGAACATAGCTAACTCCACAAAAAATGTATATGATATAAATTGTGTGTTTTAATGTGCTCTACATTTGTTGTGTGGTAAGTTTTTGTCCATCTATTACGGTTTAGCAGTTATGCAAAATTCCGTAAAATAAATCCAGAATAAAGTAGTCTCAGAAGCTATTCCCAGAAAATTCAAGGTGTACATTTTATTTGTCGGGTAAATATCTTTAATATACGACAATTTAATCAAAGTCGTTAGAGCCATTTTTGAGAAAATCAAACATTTCGGAAAAAGATTCCATGTAAAGGGTAGTTTGGAGTGTTTTTTTTTCTTTTAAAAGTTATCGTGTTCACAGACACACGGACTCACACACACGGACCTTTTTCTGAAAATGTTTTTTTTATACAGGGGACCCTAAAACATATATTTCCGGTGAAGTGTTGGTATCGAATTTTTGTGTGGAGTGCAATACCTTCTCTATACACTATATACATAGTACGTATACAGTAAAAAGTGAAAACTATCAGCAGTCGAGATATTACTGAAGAAATAGGAGACAGACCATTGTTGTCACTCAGTGTACACGGCAAGAAAAAGAGAAACAGATTATTAATTTCTCGCGTTCCTTTTGTGAGATATTTAATATGAAAATATAAGGTAGAGTTAAAGGTAACTGTGAACATATTTTCCTCGTGACTTAACTTCGTCGTCCGAACAACTTTATTTCCATTAGATTACTTAGAAGTTGTCTGTCACGGCCTCCTGAAATTTCCAATGATTGCTTCCAAAGTTTCCGTTCTTGCTTTTCACGGCCCAATGGATCCTGTACGTTCGTACAAACAAAACAGCAGGCTGCCATTTTGTTGGAGTAAAAATACTCGTGATTAAACTAAAGCAGATGGGAAAGTTGTTGCAAATGAAAACTTTTCTTATTGGTTTCTGTCTCCAATCTTCGACCTCCCTAAACCCTCCCGATGGGGGTGTTAAGAATACTCTAAGTACGGGGGCTTACAGCATCCCAATGATGCACTTTTGAGGATGGGGTGATGCTAGTGACAGATAACACAACTCTCTTGTCTTTAGGCGCGTTCGCTTCCCTCTTACAAATATATAAAGCTTTCAGAACTGTCTTTCTCTACACGTACTGTGTACATAGTGTGTAGAGAAGGTATTGTAAGGCACCCAAAACTCAATAATGAGATTTCACCGGAATTACACTTTTTAGGATCCCCTGTATCCAGCAGTTTTAGAAAAAGGTCCGTGTGTCTTGAAGACGATAACTCAAAAACAAAAGCCGGTAAAATACCACACTTGCTATTTGAGTTAGTATCTTGTAGGGATGCGAAACAAAGATTTTCAAACAAGTCCCCCCCACCCCAAACTATCCTTTACATAAATAAAATTTCGAACATTTCTATTTTCTCATAAATGGCACCAACGATTTTGATTAAAATAGTATATTAAAGATATTTAGTCTCTGAATACCCATTTATTCCGGATGAAGTTTGCTAAATTTTGTAAAACTAGTAAACCGTAAACTATAGAACAAAGCTTACTTCGTGAATAATGTACATGTCTTTAAAACACACAATTTATGTCATATTTAAGTGTTTTTTTTTCTCTAGTGGAATTGACATTTCTGAGATATTTCAAGTTTATTTGTTTCAGATTTAAAATACTTAATCTTTTTTCACACTTTTCTCCTGATCATGCATAGAAACGGATTTCAATAACTGTCACTTTATCCTAGTAATTGCCCTTATTTCGCTTCTACTTACAAGGAAGCAAGTAATTTCTGCTAATGTTTATCATATAGTATATGCTTTTACAGTGATGTAGAGAAAGTCATGTGAATGGAACACATCAGATTGTTTCTGACATAATATGGGTGTCTGTTGATATACCTAAAAGTTTCACCGTGTAGCAGAAAAGCTATAAACCTCAAATGTTATAAGTTTATAATAGTTTCAGTATAAAGGCTATATATAATGTGATAATCATAGCTTTTACTTTCCGAGCCACCTACCTATATTACATTCCTCCGAAAAACGCGAAGTCGACATTTCAGTGGAAATACAGGCTTTGAATACCATAAAAATCTTCACAGGTGCATCTGTAAAGAGCATATAACTCAACATATAAAAATTCATATTAAAAACCTAGTTTGTTTTTTCCAAAGTTGAAACACATGAACATTTCCAAGAACTCCCCTCAGAACCTAAAACTCCTACGGAAGAGAATAAATCTGTTGGCCTCGTGAGATGTTTATTTGAAAGAGAAGGTCCCTGGGCTAAAATAGCCATTTTTTCCTTCCGTAAGTCGTGATTACCATCTATGGGCGATCACAAGACCTCTATCATGATGTGCGCAGTGGCGAACTATAAATTCGTGATCATGATGGTACTGTTAAGGTGGCCCAATCAACACCACCTAAAGAAAAGGCCTTGCTTCAAACAGCGTGACGTCACACTGTGGTCATCGTGATATAGTAAGTACATGTTTTTTTTATTGGTCGATCAGCGCATGTGCCCCTCATAATAAGTGCATTTGTTTTTATTTTACAGAAAGTCTTGTTGTGAGAGGTGGATCGCTAGACTTTCTGAGCTGTTCTGCTTGTGAAGAAATTCACTGTTGAATGATCTGATTCCAATTTCATACATGTTTGATTTGTGTACAATTGTGGGAATATTTTCATGTAAATGACTTAAATTGTATCCAACTGTTAAACCCAAAAGTGTATAGTACCATATTGTAATGATGATCACGGACGCGATTCAAAATTGGGTGTGTTTGTTTTGGTTTCCTGAAACCCAAATAGAGATTTTTGTTCCTACAGACACGTAACATATGTGTAGCCCTTTTAACATTTCTAGAACTGTTTAGGAATAGCTAAATGTTAACTCATTAAGCAAACTGTTGGAAAGTTGCACAACATAACCTCTTCGTTTTCCATTCAATATTGTCACATCCTGGCTGCGTGTATGGGATGTGGTAGTACTGTTGCCAACCTTTCTGTTCATAAAAACAGGCTGCGGCAGAGCGTTGCTACGGTTGAGACGTGCGCGGCTCAGCTAGGTCACCATGGAGGACGCCAACTCATTAAAGTAAGATGAGAATGTAGAACACAGTCCTGTTGTCTCTGATAACAGAGCTGCGTCTTCATAAGCACGCCAGGCTGTAGTGAAAAGTGTTCCCAGATAGCTCCTCTTGTAGCCAAGCGAGTTATGACAATATGTTGTAGGTCCTTGAGCACAACAATGAGAAGAAATGTGTGGTTTATCTGTTGGTTCCGTACCTTTCCAGGAAATACGTGTTAAAGTTGTAGAACACAGGTTTGGGTCGCAATCTCTTTTCAACACACGTTAAACTCTCTTCTGCTGTTATAACAGTTCAAAATATTAACATCCGGGAAAGAAAACAACCCGATGTCCATTCATATGACTTTTTCTATATGGCTGTAACAAATTATTGTTAAAAAGCTTATTCTTCTATTTACTTGATGCTAATCGAGAAAACATTAACAGAAATTGTGTTATTACTTGCTGCCTTGTAAATAGAAGGGAATACACTAGGATAAAGTGATAGTCAAATGTTTTAAAAACTGGTTGTTATGGGATTGAAATCCGCTTCTTTGAATGACCAGGAGTTGACAAGTTGACATGAGAAAACAATAGTATCTTAAAACTAAAACCAATAAGAAGTATCTCGGAAATGGTCAACTTCACGAACAAAATGTATATGACATAAATTGCATGTTTTAACGAGATCTACACTTTTTGCGCATCTCTTACAGTTTACGAGTTATGCAAAGTCATCCAGAGTGAAGAGATCTTCAGAGGTTATTGCCAGAAAATTCAAGATGTACATTTTACTTGTCAGGTAAACATCTTTAATATACGGTAATTTAATCAATATCCTTAAATCCGTTTTTGAGAAATGCAAATCTTCTCATGTAAAGGATAATTTGAGAAGTAGGGTATTCTTGAAAATCTTCGTTTTTTATCCTTGGAAGCTACTAAACTTAAATACAAAGTTTGGTATATAACTGTCTTTTCGTTTTTGAGCTATGCTACCCGTAGACACACACACACACACGGTCGTGTTCTAAAAATGTTTTTTTGAATTTTGGGAGTCTCAAAACATAGGCATATTTGCAGTGAAATCTCGGTATCGAATTTTTGGGTGGAATACAATACCTTCTCTATACACATAAAAGGTGTAGAGAAAGTAAAAATGTGTTTGTCATTAAAATGTTTTGAATGTATATATTTTCTTCAAAAAGAGCAATTTTGAAGAAAACAAAAAGTGAAGAAAGTTTTCATGTAGATGGTAGTTTGAGGTGTGGAATTTAAGACGCAGAGCTTAAACACAAGTTTAGTATTTAATTCACTTTTCGTTTTAAATTACCTACCTAAGAGACGCACATGGTGGTGCAATAAAACCTGGCAGAAACCTGGGGGGTAAACATTATCATGGCTTCCTTCGGAAGGGGGAGTAAAGCCCTTGGGTCCCGTGTCGTAGGTTTACAGCACGTAAAGAACCTCAAGCCTGATAGAGAGGCCTCTGAGCAACATTAAGCGGTCTTTCACGCCCAATATAGAATGGGGCGCTGAGAACCACAGCAGTTAAAGAACCTCAAGCCTGATAGAGAGGCCTCTGAGCAACATTAAGCGGTCTTTCACGCCCAGTATAGAATGGGGCGCTGAGAACCACAGCAGTTGAACAGCATAGATAAATCAAACTCTTAGCACACCTACGTAGTGTGGTGTATACTACATGTCGCGGGTTCGAATCTCGCTTAGGGTGAATTGCCCGGATAGGTTTTTTTCGGGGATTTCCCTTATCCTGAGAACACGAATGTTGAGTAACTTTGAGCTCCATGGACCCCGAGATCATTTGAGCATCATTTTACCAATGTCATCCATCGTCCGATATGACCAACCAGGTTAAAGAACGTTAAAACAATAAATAAATCAAACTCTATTTCCATTTTAGGCACACACGCACACGCGCGTATGATTTTCTTAAGTCTGGTTTTATCCAGGACCTCCAAACATCTCGGTATCGAATTTGGGGCAGCATACGTTACTTGCGCTGTGTACTACAGTAAAGCTAATGGTCGCCAGTTTATCAGTCAGCTTGAACTCCAGAGGGACACCTTTCTGCGTGTTGCTGTAAATGACACCCGTTTCTTGGCGCCGCTGCAATCAATAGCGAGTTTTCCTGAATAACAATACTTTTGATGCCATACATCAAGTCGGGTGTATAATCTTTGGTCGTGCGTCACAATTTCAAACACGCATTAGCAGACTTTGTCCTAGAAAAAGGTTTCTCATCCTTACTCAAGAGCTAATATCCGCATTAACATTTATAAACAGTACAAAACGTTAATTCAGTAAAATAAAGCGTTAAAAACAACAAGTTCTGGATAGATACATAACAGCCTTTTCACATTGGAATGTTTGGTTTTCCAGAAGCACTCCAATGTCTAAATCACCCTGTCCTGACTAAAAGGAAAATCTCATGTCTTCCATTCACATGTCTTTCTCTACATATCTGCAACAAATTATTGTTAGAAAGCTTATACTTCTATTTACTTTATGCTAATCGAGAAAATATTAGCAGAAATAGTCCTATTACTTGCTTCCTTGTAAGTAGAAGTGAAATAAGGGAGTACCATAGGTTAAAGTGATAGTCAAAAGCTGGTTGCTATGTGACTGAAGTTCCTTTGTTTGTATGAACAGGAGTTGACAAATTCTTGTATGAGAAAAGTATAAGTTTTTCACAATTGAAACGAACAACAAGGAATATCTCGGAAACAGTTTCCTCCACAACAAAAATGTAAAGGACATAAACTGTGTGTTTTGATGTGATGTACATTTTTATGTCGTGAGTTTTTGTCCATCTCTTACGGTTTAGCAGCTATACAAAATTCCGTAAAATTCATCCAGAATAAAGAGGTCTTCAGAGGCTATTCCCAGAAAATTCGATATATACATTTTATTTCAGATATATATACATATATTCAAAATTTTCGAAAAATTTTCCATGTAAAGAGTAGTTTGTAGTGGGGTGAGTTTTTGAAAAATCTTCGTGTCGCAACCTTGGACGATACTAAACCTAAATACCAAGTTTGGTATTTAACGGTCTTGTCAGTTTGGGGCTATGCTGTCCACATACACACACACACAGTCAGACAGACACACACACACGGATCTTTTTTAAAAAAAAAATGTTCGGACTCAGGGGACGCAAAACATATATTTCCGGTGAAATCTCGACATAGAATTTTTGGGTGCATTACATTGTACATATAGGGCTAGAGAAAATAAAAATGTATTTGTTAACCACGCTGGCAATTGGCAGGATATCAGCGGGAATTCTTTAGCATGTGAGTAAATGTACTGGCATTGGGCTGTCGCTTTTAAGCACACTTAAAAACTAACGATCTGGGCCGGGTTTGAGCCCGAGATCAACAGGCCAGCGCCTAACCAACTGTGACACTCAGACCGAGTGCTGCAGCTTTACGCGTGATTTCGGCGGTGTCTACAGATGGATGAAATAGCTCAGGCATTAGCTAGAGGACGCCGACTTGGGGTCTTCCTGACAGAAGTGGAAGCAGACAGCAGTCCGAGCTGCGAGAACATCGCGCCCAGGAAAAGAGTGTAGTACGAATCACTCAAGTCAAAAGTGTAGTTGAACGTGACGGAAGTTCATGTGGGAAGACGTGTTGGACCCAACTGAGCAATCAATGTACTGATTAGGACTATGGGCAACCACAAAGTCAAGGCCCAGAGACCAAAAGGTGACGTCGCATGTGTCAATCGACAGTGGCACAAAACAGCTGCTGGAGGCCAAGACGATCACCAAAGAACTGTTGGAGCCACACAGCAACTTGAGGTGGAATCTATAGCGACCTGACGTGCACAAAGTTGCCATACCTCTTCACCCGCAGTCTCGCGGAATGTGACAGCTCTGAACGGGACATGAGAAAGATCGTCTTAACTAGGGGGCCTGCCATGTCACGATGCCACTTTTTACTTTCTCTACATGTACTATGTACATAGTGTATAGACAAGGTATTGTGATGCACCCAAAAATTCAATACCGAGATTTCACCGCAAATATATCTTTTAGGGTCCCCTGTATATAAAAAAAAAGAAGCATTTTCACAAAAAGACCCGTGTGTATGTGTGTCAGTGTCCGCGTGTCTGATTTTGAGAAAAATCTCCCCGCACCCCAAACTACCCTTTACAAGGAACTTTTTTCGAAAATTTTTATTTTTTCAAAAATGGCTCTAACAATTTTGATTAAAATATCATATATTAAAGACATTTAGCTGACAAATGAAATGTATATCTTGAATTTTGTGGGAGTATCCTCTAAAGGCTTCTTTATTCTGGATCAATTTTATGGAATTTTGCATAACTGCTAAACCATAAGAGATGGACAAAAACTTACCACAAAAAAAAAAAAAAAAAAAAAAAAAAAAAAAAAAAAAAACGTAGAGCACATTAAAAGACACAGTTTATGTTATACACATTTTTTTTCGTGGAATTGGTCGTTTTTAAGATATTCCTTGTTTTTTGTTTCAGCTTTGAAAAAACTTATACTTTTCTCATACAGGAATTTGTCAACTCCTGTCCATACAAAGGAACTTCAGTCACATAGCAACCAGCTTTTGACTATGACTTTAACCTATGGTACTCGCTTATTTCGCTTCTACTTACAAGGAAGCAAGTAATAAGACTATTTCTGCTAATTTTTTCTCGATTAGCATGAAGTAAATAGAAGACTTTTTTTAACAATAATTTGTTGCAGAGAAAGTCATGTGAATGGAACACATGAGATTTTTTGTTTGTCACTGTACGTCAGGAAGCAGCTTGGGTTCAGCAGGGAGTGCATCTACCAGAGAGTCTTCAAGTGAGATGGCTCCAGGCAGCCAGCGACCGGGTGCAGAACAGCAACTGATTGTATCGCCCTGTCTGGACTATACCCGCCGCTCTTGACAGTTCGCAGTTAAGCTGGTACACCGCAAACAACAGACTTTACCCGTTACACTTTCTGAACCAATCACAAAGCAATATTCCGGTGGGTTGGTCAGAGACCGGAAAAGCCGCACCGTTGCAATATCTGCTGGCTTTTTCCAACCGCGTGCTCAGTTTGTGAGCTCCTAACACATGCGTTGAGTTGTTGTGTACAAGATAGGACGTATTATCCCTAGTTATTTATATCTATTGTTTTTGTTGATATTGTTGTTGGTGATTATTGTGCGTCAGGGAACATAACAATTATAGAGGTGGATAGACTTTTGCGGGAAGGTGTGGCGAGGGTGGACACGACCACATGGAAGAACGAAGTGAATCATGTTCACAAATAATACGTAAAGCACAGGAATTAGACGGAATCATCAGTGAATGTGAACCTCTAATGACATGTCTTGGTGACGATGCTGCCGAGAATGACGACGACGATCACTTGGATGGAATTGAGTCATTAAAATTCCAAACCAAATTATTTTGTTATACCTTTCTCTCACTGTAACGAGCTATTTTGTTCTATATTGTCGTAAATATGTAATTTACGTTACAGTATCACTCCTATTTTCAGTTAACATCAATAATAAGTTTAATTATTCATCGGCATTCATTTACTATGTATACTGTTTATATTTGTCGTTACACACGATAGAGACATTGTTGTTGTTGTTTACTAGTTACTCTGCCAACTGTCAAGTGCTAGGATTCAGCGGTGCGGGTATAGGTGTGTTTGTATCGCCCTATCTGAACTAAGCGGCGCTGCTCGAACCTTCAAAACCATGACAAGGGCATACTTCGATTTCAAGAACAGTAATATGTAGAATGCGCTCACGTTTTCTTGGTCGCTCGGTTTCCCAGCCTTCATTCGATAGCTTTCTCGCAATCTCGGACAAACTACGCTATATCACATTTATTGACTTCAATGCCAAATGTCTGTAAATCTCGCAACTCACACACATGCACGTGCGCATGTTTCATTTGCGGTAAATTAGATAACCTATTCACTATAATGGCCGATAGCTTCAAAGAAAGAAGCTTTCTTTGGTTGACAACAGTGTGAAAAGTCGCGATCCCGTAAAGCAGCGCCCAAGAAAACTTTCGCGCCTAACGCATCTAGAGACTGTTTTGAGGGAAGCAGCTGGTGAAACTCTTAGATCACCTAGCCTTTTACGACAGTGCTGAACAGGACGACTAACTCTGAGGAGGGAGCAGCTTGGCCAGTGTGCACGTCTACTGCTCCGTTTGTATAGCTCTCTGGACTGTTCTAGGTGTCTGCCACCCTCGGAACAAATTGGATCATATGACCACGTGGAGTAATGGTCCAAGAAAGAAACTCTTTATGTATACTCTCTGCAGCACTGGAAACTTCCTTGGCAGCAGGTTTCAGAGAAGTCACCTCTTCTGAGAACATTCCCCTTTGTAAGGAGAGCATATTAGAGTTGCTAGTTCCGAGGAACGTCCGTTTTAACGGAGTCTTCGGAGAGTTGAGTCAGATGCAGCCGAACGCAGTCGATGGCTGAGTGAAGTTGAGTGCAGCTCAGAGTCTAAGACAAAATAATTTGTGTTGCAGTAGTTGAAATCAACATTTTGTTACCACATATTATTATTATTATTATTATTATTATTATTATTAGACAAAGGTCTACCAAGCAAATGTTTAAACTAATGATCTGTCGCTTCTTATCTCTAAAACATACCATGTTTTGACGTTAAAATATTTATCTCACAATATTTTCAGATTTTTTACTATATATGTTCATTTCGGGACATTATCTCTGTATTTTGTCTGTGTCGAATCATGACAATGTTTGTTTGAACATCATGGCGAAATGTATACATTAATTATACTACCCTGATTCTATAGGCGGCTAACCTATAGTTAAAATTCTTGAGGAAGCGCTTAATTTTTGTTTTTAATAAAACTTGTTCAGGTTTTACACAAATTTCGCTGACATATTTTGCATGTGCTGTACAGTTATTTATGTTGAGGATATGCAAATGGTTGCCGAGGACTGGGAAAGTGCAGCATTATGCCAATAGCTGACATTATCCTCATGCAGCAAGCGAGGAATTATAGTCATATTCTGGGGTCACTAAGGAACGTTTCGTGTTTAACTCAGCACTTTAACCTTCTTAAGCATTCTCTACACACCTACCTCAGCAGGAGAGCAGGTATTGAATTGCACTAAAACAGTCCATATTCGTATTGGAATTCAAAAACAGATTCTTTTCGGGGGGCGAATGCTGGAAACTTTAATTTCATCCCCCGAATTCTTCTGTTCCCATCACTTCCTTGCTGATGAAGCTAGGCTTGAGCAATGCAGAGATTTGTTCCGGGAGCACTGAACCTGGGGTGCCTTCGGGGGAACCCCGGGGCTCGTGAGTTAGGCCCAGGTGGCATCGGAGGCGCTCAGTCTATAACCTTTAAGGACACCATCTATGCTTGCATCATCGTCACTCGTTTCTCGGGTCTCTCCCCTCATCCCTGCCTCCCAGAGATCACGTAAGGTGCAAAGGGCCTACGTGAGGTGCTCTGCTCAGTGATGGAGGAGCCCACCCATGAGTGATCCTAATGTTCTAATCCTAAACCTCTCCCCAAAGCATTTACTTTCAACATTATTTATTTTCTGAAAAGGATTCAAAGGTGTGTATACCTAACTGACTGCCTGTTCCAAATATAAAATAAATATTTTAAAAGTGTCAATATGTGAAACAATGAAATTCGGTTCTTCTTTGCATTCCCGGGAGTAAAAGAAAAGAAACAGAAATTGATTTTCCGCTTGAGAATAGTTTAAAATTGAAACCAATAACAAGGAACATCTCGGAGACCGTTACTCTACAAAAAAGTGTATATGCTCGTATATATTGCATATTTCAATGACATCTGCATTTTTGTTTAGTCTGTCAGTTTACCAGCAATGCAAAAGTAATCAAGAATTAAGCCAGAAATTTCAAGATATACGTTTTGTTTGTCATGAAAATATAATTTTTGAGAAAATCAAAATATTCTAATGTAAAGGGTACTTTGAGGTGGAGATTTACTTATTTGACAAATCATTTTTAACCGTTCTAATAAAACTTTTTAAACTCATTCAAATATAAATGTCCAGTTTTACACAAAATGAGTTCATAAATATGTAGATCTGTCATATTATATTTTGTAATATTAGCCCTAATTAGTTTAGAAATATTAATACTTTTCGTACTCTGCAAAACTCTTATTTTTCAACATTTAATAATTTACTTCTCAAAATTTAAGAATTATTTCCAAATAAATGTATAACCATTTTGTTTAATGTGTTTTTGAGAGGAAATATACAAGTTAGTGATAATTTGCATCGTGTGGAACATTTTGAGTATAAACAAGTCTACGAGAAACTAATCCTCCTTAGCTTCAGTTTGTTGGTAGTTAAAGTGGGAAAACGATATGCTTTCTTACATTTTACAATTCTTATGAATTTATTAAAAAACAAATATTATTCTTTTATTTTTATAATTTTTTATAAAATTTCACAGATGCATTGTCATAATGACTTAAAGTTTGAAATTTCAAGCTAATAATGTTTTGAAATTTATACCTCAGATGTAACATGATGCAAATAAGTTACTGTGCAAATTTCATCCATTTTGGTCTAATAGTTTGGAGACAATGGTGAAATTTGTGTATAATTTTGTCACGTCACTTAAAACTAAAGATAAAAAATTAAAATTTTGGTAATACTTTAGCCTTAGATTCACAATATATCTACTTTTTTTAAATTTTCCTACGTTTCTCTGTGTCTCTTTTGGTTTGGGCTCCAAAATTTTTTAAAGTTAGGAATATGTTTTTTTTTTTTTGGTATAAAATTTAATTTTTGTTTGAGAATTTAAAAAAAAAAAAAAAAATATGCTCGAATATATCTGACAGTAAAGCCTATGACAATTTTTATTCATTGTCCCTCTGTGAACGTGTACTGTTCCGCAAGGAACATTTTACAGGAAGGAAAGTGCTGAAAATATCAATAGCGAGAAAACAAGGAAAGATTTGAATGCATGGCTCACATTAAAATCCACCAGGTTGGTAGACTGGCTTTCCTTTTCCTCTCCTCTGCTGCTGTTTTTCTGTCCTCTTCTTCTTGCATTACTGCTTTACTTTTGCACAACTTCGTTTTTTACTTTGCCTGGTGCGAATGGGATCTCGACGAACTGAAGTTTTTCTTGCCGAGTCTAGTTTCAACTCTAATGCTTTGCTGTAGCTCCAGTTAGAGCATTTAAAAGTTGTGCCTGGTAACCAATTATACCTTTTTTATGTTCAGGAATGATAAAATTATTTTTTTTAAAGGCTTTTCATGAAATTTCAGCCGTACATACCCTTAACACTTTGAGGATTCCATTCCTCAATTCAGCTACTAAAATCAGTGATATTATTTTGTTTTGGAATGTGGGTTTGTACATCCCTGTGACACTCGGAGAATGACACAATAAAACAAGAGCGAGCGACACTTTCTCAAGAGAACGGAAAGTGTGCGACAGAGAGAGAAGCAAGATTAAGATTAGTCCGAGATCTCACATTGTTGTGCTAACAATGGATGGTAATTATACCGCTGCTGGTGAGAGATGCAAAATAAAGAGCTCATCCGGTTAGGAAAACAATCGCGAATCAGTAACGAGAACTCTCGTTTCTCCGCACTTGTTTATAATGTTGCCAACTGCGGCTCGATAATGCTGACACACTCCAGCCTAGTGAGGGGCAGAATCGAAACTTTCTTTCGCGTACGAGTTCTCGAATACAACTACCGCCTGTATTCGTATCCAAGTTCTCGGACGCTACGATGTCGTCACTCGAGCGACGTTCTCAGTTCTCATCACGGTTGTTCTCAGATAAAACACTCAGTTCAAATGATAAACGAAAACTACGACCACAGTTAGATGGTGACATTCTGGTACTAGGTTTGACTATTTACTACATACGCAGCAAGTATTGGAGACAAAGGTAACCGAAGATACAGTATATGATGGTACTGTTGTTCTAATTGTAAGTGCCCCAAATAAGGCCATGCCAAGGTTTTATTCCATATTAATTCACGTCTACCAGACCAAAAAGCATTAACGAAAATGTAAAGTTAAATGGATAGCTCCAAGAATATCATTTCAGTTTTTGGTGTTCTAAAATGTGATAACTTGGCTAGAGGTTCCCAATACAGCCAGTTCAAATTATTTTACTTGAGGTACAAGACAGAGGCGATCATCTGAACAAAAATTTGTCTTATGAAACAAAAGTAATGACACATGAAAGCTCTGTAATGGCAAATTACTTATGCAGATCCAAAAATTAAAATATCTGATGTGTTCAATTCACATGACTTTCTCTACATCCCTGCAACAAATTATTGTTAAAAAACTTATGCTTCTATTTACTTCATGCTAATCGAGAAAAAAATTAGCACAAATAGTCTTATTACTTGCTTCCTTCTAAGTAGAAGGGAAATAAGGGAGTATCATAGGTTAAAGTGGTAGTCAAAAGCTGGTTGCTATGTGACTGAAGTTCCTTTGTTTGTATGGACACGAGTTGACAAATTCCTGTATGTGACAATTTTTCCAAGCTGAAACCAAAAACAAGGAATATCTAAAAACACGATCAACTCCACCCAAAAAAAAAGGACATAACCTAAATTGTGTGTTTTAAAGTGCTCTACATTTTTTGTGTTGTAAGTTTTTGACCATCTCTTACGGTTTAGCAGTTATGCAAAATTCCGTAAAATTCATCCAGAATAAAGCACTCTTCAGAGGCTATTCTCAAAAAATTCAAGATGTACATTTTATTTGTCAGGTAAATATCTTTAATATACGATATTTTAATCATAACCGTTAAAGCCATTTTTGAGAAAATCTAAATTTTCCAAAAAAGTTTCTGTAAAGGGTAGTTTGGGATGGGGTTTTTTTCTCAAAATCTTCGTGTAGCATCCCTGGAAGATACGAAACTTAAAATACCAAGTTTGGTATTTTACCAACTTTTCGTTTTTGAGTTATCGTGTTCACAGACACACGGACCTTTTTCTAAAAATTTATTTTTTTGATACAGGGGACCCTAAAACATACATTTCCGGTGAAATCTCGGTATTGAATTTTAGGGTGCATTACAATACCTTCTCTATACACTATGTACATAGTACGTGTAGAGAAATCAAACATGGAGAGGAAACTACTACAGGTTACGCTCAGGGATAAAATACGCGAGCAAACTGGATATGGGAGATGCAGTTATCGTGGCAGAGTGTCTCAGATGGAAATGGGGAAGTCACATAGCAATTATATATAACAACAGATGGACTTATAGAACGACCTGTAGGACAGGAAGAAGATTCGTGACCAGGCAGAGGACCAGGACGGACTTCTTGAAGCAGAAAGTGCGACATCTGCAGTTCAGGTGTGCAAGAACTCTTAAACCTGCAAAGTAAAATATGCTTGATATACAGGATGTTTGAACACGACACCAAACGAAGATGTGGTTGACCCTGTTGGTCATACCGTACGTGATACGTGAATATAATTTTCAGCTCTAAATTCGGCACATACAAAAACTGCCATAAAATCACCATGAATTAGGCAGTCGTACATAACCACATGGCACGTGCCTGATCCACTCCAAGAGAGATGCCGGTTGCCAGCTAAGGTCCCAGTCGCGTGGTGTAGGCGTGGTTTGATAGACACGCCGGCGCGGCACAGGCCACCTTAGTAATAGAAAACGTAGCATGTGGGTTTTGTTACGTGTTTCATACAACACGTTCTGAGGTCGTTTACGTGGCGTATGACAACCGTTGTTCCTTCACTGCCTAATCCCAAATGTGTGCGATTTTTAAAACATATATAAAACTTTAAACAGAAGAGTTTGAAAGTTACATCAAGTTTCGGACAAGTCAAAGTGTAAGCTGATCGACTGCTATCTTCGTTTGGTGACGTTTTGAAACGGCCTGTAGAATGAAGATATCCAGACATTCCCTTGTAGATAAAACAAAGGAGAGGATCATACGTTGAAGAAGAATTAAGACTTTTTCAAATATTTCAAGCCTATCGCCATTAGCCTGGGAAAGCTCAAATTTGCCTCAGTACACATGAAGATATCTTCACAAATCAAAGCAATGCAACAACGGGCATTAAAGGAAAGTAAAATTTCGGTGAATCTGATAGATTTCAAAATATCCTCTTTCACAGCTTTACAATAGAGCCCTGCGCAAGTAGGTAATGAAAGGACAAAACAAGTGAGGTTTTTAAGAACACAGGATATAATTTTGCGGACTATTCGCTAATAGGCGCTTCGCAGAAACATCTTTTGGGTACCTTTGAAGAAATCGATTACAAATCTGGAGGATTTACATCAATAATAGCAGTTTTGACTTTCTCTACACGTACTATGTACGTAGTGTATAGAGAAGGTATTGTAATGCACTCAAAATTCAATACCGGGATTTCACTGGAAATACATGTTTTAAGACCCCCCTGAATAAAAAAAACATTTCTGGAAAAAGGTCCGTGTGTGTGTGTGTGTCTGTGGACAGCATAGCTCAAAACGGAAAGACCGTCAAATACCAAACTTGGTATTTGAGTTTGGTATCTTGCAAGGATGCGACACGAAGATTTTCAAGAAAATCCCCCGACCTCCAACTACCCTTTACATGGAACTTTTTTAAAAAGCTTTGGTTTTCTCAAAAATGGCTGTAACGATTTTGATTAAAATATCGTGTAATAAAGATATTTACTGAGAAATAAAATGTATATCTTAAATTTTCTGGGAATAGCTTCTGAAGCCTACTTCATTCTGGATGAATTTTACAGAATTTTGCATAAGTGCTAAACCGTAAGAGATCGACAAAAACTTACCACACAAAAATTATAGAGCACGTTAAAACACACAATTTATGTTATACACATTTTTTTCGTGGAATTGGTCGTTTTTGAGATATTCCATGTTTTTGGTTTCAGCTTTAAAAAACCTATACCATTGTCATACAGGAATTTGTCAACTCCTGTCCATACAAAGGAATTTCAGTCACATAGCAACCAGCTTTTGACTATCACTTTAACCTATGGTACTCCCTTATTTCCCTTCTACTTACAAGGAAGCAAGCAATAAGACTACTTCTGCTAATTTTTTTCTCGATTAGCATGAAGTAAATAGAACAATTGGTTGCTGGAGCATAAACACTAAGCTAAGAGTTCTTGTGAGGGAAGGGAAGACTGGCAAGCGTGAAGTCTAATTCCCTGATTCCCGGCGCAACTCAGATACGATTATTAATTCTCTCTTTCTCTCTCTCGCTCTTTGCTTACGTGAAAATTGTTTTTCTGTGTTGCACTCTACTGAACATAAATAAATAACACGATTTAAAGCAGAAATACAGTCTAAATAATAAAACTGCGTACTCAAGGAATTTGCAATGGTTATGAAAAAGAAAAGGAAACCATCTGATATGTCATATTACTCAGGTAAATTTATTTTCCAGTGTTTTCTAAAAGTCATTCAGAAATGTTTGCTTTCCTATTGTATTTCAACAAAAATGTTTTGAGACTTCTGAATCCAGAGAAATCATTTTAGGAAAATGTTGTGTGTGTCTGAGAACACCATTACCCAACTTAGTTTTTAAGTTCAGGATCCTCCAAGGATGCGACACAAAGATTTTAAAGAATATCCTCTCCACCCAAAACTACCCATTAGGATGACTGTTTCAAATTGTCGATTTTCTCAAGGATTTCTTGAACGATATTAATTAATAAGTGGAAGCGAAATAAGGGAGTACCATAGGTTAAAGTGATAGTCAAAAGCTGGTTGCTATGTCAATGAAGTTCCTTTGTTTATATGGATAGGAGTTGACAAATTCCTGTATGAGAAAAGTATACGTTTTTCATAGCAGAAACCAAAAATAAGGAATGTCTCCAAAACTACGAGCTCCACGAAAAAAATATATATAACATAAATTTTGTGTTTTAAGAGCTCTACATTTTTTATGTGGTAAGTGTTTGTGCAACTTTTACGGTCTACTAGTTTTGCAAAAAAATCCGCAAAATTCATCAGAATAAAGCTGTCTTCAGAGGCTATTCCCAGAAAATTCAAGATATACATTTTATTTATCATGTAAATAGCTTTAATATACGATATTTTAATCAAAATTGTTAGAGTCATTTTTGAGAAAATCAGAAATTTAGAGAAGTTTTCCATGTAAAGGTAGTTGGGGATGTGGGGTTTTCTTGAAAATATTCGTGTTGCATCCTTTGAAGATACTGAACTTATTTACCAAATTTGGTATTTAACTGACTTTTCATTTTTGAATCTCGGTATTGACTTTTTGGGTGTAATACAATACCTTTTGTATACACTGTACATAGTACGTGTAGAGAAAGTAAACCTTTACTAACGCTTTAGCCCAGTGTATTCCCTGAAACCTGTAACAAGTAATAAAACCATTTCTGATAATGTTTATCTCGATTAATATTAAGCAAAAACTTTTGTTAAGAGCAGTCTGTTGCAGAATAGGTAGAGAAAGTCATGTGGATGTGGAACATCTGATTTTTTTTCAAATAATGCTCATTATATAAATTATTTCTTTAGCATATATGGTTTTTCGTGGTATGTCAATTTTATAATTCGCGTATTTGTTTGTTAGTAAAGCGAATATAGAAAAAGAAATTTGGGATATATTGACAGAGTAGAATATGAATGTAGGAAACAATCGTCATGGAAGTTACAAAACGAAATAAAAATTGGGTGGGGTAAAGAAACTAATGTTAGAATTGGGTATTAAACAGAGGTCGGGAATAGCGAGGGAGGGTGGAAAACACGTAAGGTGGTAGGCGCATTTGCCCATTATGCGGGTATCAGGAAGACAGGACGCATAATTTGGCAGATTGCGTGCAGATGGAGGATGCTAGGAAAAAATTATTGCCGGAAGTATTTTTAGCCTCAAACAGAGTAAGGACAGCATTCTGGGATTTGATTCTAAACAGCCAAGCCTGGGCACATACCTAATGGAAGTTGGTGCACTAAGAGATAAAAATATTTGTGTAAATATTGTATAGACTTATTTAATGTTTGAGTAATCTGTATGTGTGAATATGTGGTGTAGTTGTGAGTGCAAGTGTGTGTGTGTGTGTGTGTGTGTGTGTGTGTGTGATATCTTTCTTTTATTGTTCTATGGCTCTGTTGTGTTAGCGCGCGAGCATATGTATGTGTGTGTATTTCTAACGTTGTTAAGATATATAAAATAGATATGTAGCTAATATTCTAAATTCAAGTATTTTAGTCGTATGTACGGTTACCCGACCCATGCGACTGTGCGAGACAAATATTGTAAACGTAATAATAAAATTCTACTACTATATTGACAGGGTAAAACAGATCTTATACTTCAGTTCTCACTGACAGAATAAAGAAGTTATCATTTACACAGAAGGTACCTTACAGCCTGGCTGCTATAACTACAATATGTGTCAGCTGTGAGGGCCCAGGAAGACCTGCCTTGCCAGGAGTCGAAGGGGCAACTCCCGATCATGAAAACTGCGACCTGACGCTGTCATCTTCTCCTTGGCGTTTCAGCTAATTCCATCAATACTGAAAACCGTTGTTGCTGTGTACATTCTATACATCGAGCAAAAATCTAAAAGCTGCCTGTACGAACCTATTTGTGAAATATAACAGCTACATAATCAAGAATCAGAGGAAAATTCTAACTTCAACAAATCAGAAAGTAAAAGAACGTTTTCAATGTAATTTAAAAACTGTTTTAACTTCACTGGTGTGCATAAAATACGATTAAAAGCTATTTTTAGTTTAACGTCCTTTAACCTGGTTTGGTCTTATGGGACGATGAATGAAATTGGTGAAATGATGCTCAAATGATCTCGGGGTCCATAGAGCATAAAGTTACTCTTAGGATAAGGGAAAACTCCGAAAAAAACCTTACCCGGGTATGTCACCCTAAGCGAGTTTCGAACTCACGAACTTTTGAATGTGAGGCAGACACGCTACCACCACACCACCCAGGCGGGCTTATTATTATACGTGTAGTCTTTATTTCTCTACCACTTTGCTGTATAAATAGAGGCATCGGACTTTACCACAAAATTCAACATTTAAGATTTCGGTGGATGTATACAATTTGTGGTCCAATAAATCTAAGAAAAAAGATGGAAATTTAGAATAGCATCATAGCTCAAAAATGAAATGTATGCCAACCAAAAATTTTAAACAGAATTACCCCACTCCAAACTAGTCTTTACATATAAAAATTGTTTGTTCATTTTTATTTTCTCATAAACATGGCTATCGATCTTTTTACGTTACCATAAGTTAAAGGCATATGACAAATAAAATGTATATGAGCATCCTTGACTTTCAATGAATGTTGTGTAACTAGAAAACCGAAAGAGATGGACAAAACAATACTATACGAAAAACTACAGAGTTCATTAAAATGCTCATTGGTATGATATGTTTCTGAAGTGTTAGTTTTTTCGAATATTAAATGCTATATATTTATGTTTTCTCAAGTATCTCATTGGCAGGTATGCTTAAAATCTTGATATTCTTTTTTACTTTCTCTATACGTACTATTTACATAGTGTATAGAGATGGTATTGCACTCCACCCAAAAATTCGATACCGAGATTTCACCGGAAATATATGTTTTAGGGTTCCCTTTATCCAAAAGAGCATTTTCAGAAAAAGGTCCATGTATGTGTGTGTGTGTGTCCGTGTGCCTGTGAACACGATAACTCAAAATCGAAAAGGCGGTAAAGTACCAAAGTTGGTATTTAAGTTTAGTATCTTCCAGGGATGCGACACGAAGATTTTGAGAAAAATACCCTCGCCCAAACTACCCTTTAAATGGAACTTTTTTCGAAAAGATTGATTTTCTCAACAATGGCTGTAATGATTTTGATTAAAATTTCGTATATTAAAGATATTTACCTGACAAATAAAATGTACATTTTGCATTTTCTGGGAATAGCATCTGAAGACTAATTTATTCTGGATGAATTTTACGGAATTTTGCTGAACTACTAAACCGTAAGAGATAGAAAAAAAAAAGGACTTATTACACCAAAAATGTAGACCACACACACAATTTACGTTACATACATTATTTTCGTGGAGTTGATCATTTTTTGATATTCCTTGTTTTTGGTTTCAGCTTTAAAAACTTATACTTTTCTCATACAGGAATTTGTCAACTCGTGTCCATACAAACAAAGGAACTTCAGTCACATAGCAACTGTCACTTTAACCTATGCTACTCCCTTATTTCGCTTCTACTTACAAGGAAGCAACTAATAAGAGTATTTCTGCTATTTTTTTTGTCAATTAGCTTAAAGTAAATAGAAGCATAAGCTTTTTAACAATAATTTGTTGTAGAGAAAGTGATGTGAATAGCTTTTTTTTGTTTACATTACAAGATTATTTACAGTACTACGATACTCTGTGAATGCTGGGTAAACACGTGACGTGGATATAGAAACCACGTTTTCAATACTGGGCTCCACTTCCTTTCAATAACTCCAGGCAACTTAATACAGAGAAGTTCGTATTCCAGAACTGTTTTTAATTTTCGCGTTATTAGTTTTATAGTTTTGAAGAAAATTTATACTTTTTCAACATTTTTTTACGAAATAATTGCACATACATTTAGTAAAGCAGATCGTCTGATGTAACACATGAAATTTCAGTGAAAATACGTTTTATATGACCGAGAAAAACAACAAAGTCAAGAATTATCAATGTTGTTCAGTAAAATTCCGTTGAAATTTTAATACAGCAAACATATTTCAATGAACAATATTACATCAGATTTATACATATTTTAAAACTAATTATCAGGATATTATATTTAAAAATTGATGCACGCGGTGCTATTACTTTATGAGATAAATTATATTTACATCTCTTTGTATTATATTAGTAAAGTGTAGAGATGAATTACTAAATCATTCATTTTATTAGTTTGGAAGAGAATAAATGTTAAATATGAACCTTACATTTTTTGTTTAAAATTTACGAATATGAGTAGCATAGCTTGACAATTGATATTTAGGTTCAGCATTTCCCAAAAATACGACACGAACTTTTTCATGAAAATCCCCCGCCTAAACTGCTCTTTAAGTGGAAATTCAAAATGTTCGATTTGGATTAAAATGTCATTTATTAAGGATATTTATATAAAAATAAAATGCAGAGTTTGAATTGTCTGAGAATAGTCTCTGAAGACCACTTCACCCTGGATGACTTTTATATAACTGGTAAACTGTAAGAGATAGACAAAAACTTACTACACAAAAAACTTTATGTCTGGGATACTCCTTGTTATTGGTTTCAAATTTAAAATACTTAAACTTTTCTCAAAGGGAAGTATTCCTTCGTTTTCTTTTGTTTTACTCCTGCCATATAAGGAGAAGAGAATTTCAATTTCACTCGCATAGTCACAGCTTTTAAAAGATTCGACTATCACTTCAGCCTAGTGTATTCACGTAATCCCCTTCTATTTACAAGGAAGCAAGCAGTAGGATACTTTCTTCTAATATTTATCTTAATTAGCATTAAGTGGAGAAAAGAATAATATTTTGTTTGAAGAACAAGTAATGTGAAAGTAATACATATCTTTAATTTTTTTATCGACTTGCAGCATCCCTATAGCTTTCTCTCGATTTCATTTTTACTTTTTAAAACAAATATTGTACATATACAAATAATTTACTCAAGTAATGCAGAGAACAAAATTAGGTATTATATTCATGTTTAAAGATTGTTTTAGCACTAACTATATTTTAAATTATATAAAAAGTTAACACCTGCATAAGAAAATGTTAGTCTTCAAGTTGATGTTCATTCAGTTTTTATTTTCCATTATCTGAATGGCTGTGGGGAATTATTGGTACTTAATTTACATTGCATTTTAAAATTCTGAGTTTATGTCAACCGTAATTGGTTTTTCTGAGACATTTCCATTCCGCTGACTTTCCAGGTTTGTGTGAACCGTGTATTGATATTATTTTGTTGATATATTACGAGGAACATCCAGAAAATGTCAGACGATTTGACATAATTAAATAACAAGGAAAGTTACAGCACCTTACTCTATTTCTCAACGTAATCGTCATTGCTATCAAGGTATGAGAATGGATGAAAAAAGAACAAGAACACTTATATTAACTGCGAATAAAAGCAGTCTAGCTACGAAACGTGAGCTCAGAACACAAAGATTAATGTGGACGGGAGGTCCGCGGTTTTAATCCCGGCAGCACCGTTCGCCCTCACCAAGGTTTACTGCAGGCTTCCCCCAGTCATCATAGCCGACAAATGCCGGGAGGTCATAACGTACATTTATTTGCTGACCACCATTATTGCCTATATCAGACATCCGAATGTAGTGCAGTTTAAGGATAAAGTAAAAAAATGTGATGTGTTCCATTCACATGACTTTCTCTACATCTCTACAATAAATTATTGTTAGACATCTTATTCTACTCACGATAAACATTAACAAAAAATGTTTCCTTGTAAGTGGAAGGGCAATAAGAGAATAGACTAAGACAAAGTGATAGTCAAATGTTTTAAAAGCTGGTTGCTATGTGACTGAACCGTCAGCTCCACGAAAAAGATGTATATAACATACGTTTTGTGTTTTAACGAGCTCTACATTTTTGTTAAGTAAGTTTTTTGTCTATCTCTTGCAGTTTACCAGTTATGCAAAATTCCACAAAATTCATCCAAAATAAACATGCCTTCAGAAACTATTCCCAAAAAATTGAAGACATACAGATTTTATTTGCATGTAAACAGCTTAAATATAAGAGATTTTAATCAAAATCGTTAGAGACATTTTCGAGAAAATCAAGGTTTTCGAAAGCTAGGAGTGGGGGGATTTTGTTGAAAATCTTGTGGTATTTAACAGTCTTTTCGTTTTTGAAGTATGCTGCCCATTCACACACACACATTTTTCTAAAAATATTTTTTTTATTCAAGGGGTCTCAAAACATGTATTTTCGGTGAAATCTCGGCACCGAATTTTTGAGGCAATACAATACCTTCTCTATACATTATGCACATAGTATGTGTAGAGAAAGTAAAAATGGTTGATGGACTATGTATTTTACAATTTGGATGAATTTTTTAATACTTTATTGTTGTATGACTGACTCTTACTTGTATATATTATTTTGACCGTGTCTATTTACTAATGTACCCAATGACTGAACAAATAAATAAACTGCATCGACATGATTTTCTCCCGTCACTCTTAATTAGTTAGCCAGTTATATAAAAGTCATCCAGAATGAAAAGATCTTCAGAGGCTACTCCTAGAATATTCTAGATACAATTTATTTGCCACACACATTACTTAAACATTAGACACTTTTAATAATATTCGAATAATTTTTTCTCGGTAAAAGTGTCCAGTTTGGAGCAAGAAGATTTTCTTGCGCACACCAAGTAACTATTCAATTTTGATTTACGCTGAGGCAGGAGACAAACGGACACATCTAGAACTTTCTGTAAATATGCTCTTTTGTATTCACGGGCCTCAAAATACGAATTTACAATGTTATCTTACTAACAAATAAAAAAAATCTGATGTGTTCCATTCATATAACTTGTTTCTATGGATAGGAGTTGTTAAATTCCTGTGTGATAAAAGGATAAATTTTTTAAAGCTAAAATCAAAAACAAGGAATATCTCAAAAAGACGAACTCCAAGAAAAAATTGATAGAACATAAATTTCGTGTCTTAACTGCCCTATATTTTTTGTATGGCAAGATTTTGCCCATCTCCTGCGGTTTAGCCGTTATGCAAAATCCCGTAAATTTGACCCAGAATAAAGTAGTCCTCAGAGGCTAGTCCCAGAAAATTCAAGATATACATTTTATTTGTCAGGCAAATATCTTTAATATACGATATTTAAACCGAAATCTTTAGAATCATTTTTGAGAAAATAAATATTTTCGAAAAATATTTCATGTAAAGGGTAGTTTGGGGTGGGGGGATTTTTTTTGAAAATCTTCGTGTCGCATCCTTTGCAGATATGAAAATCAAATACCAAGTTTGGTATTTAACGGTATTTTCGTTTTTGAGCTATGCTGTTTACAGACACGCACACACACGGACCTTTTTCCAAAATTTCTTTTTTTGGATTCAGGGGGAACGTAAACATATATTTCCGGTGAAATCTAAGTAGTGAATTTTTGGGTGGATTACACTACCTTCTCTATACACTGTGTACATAGTACGTGTAGAGAAAATAATAACTCTATTTACTAATGGAGCAAGTAAAACATTATTTAACTCTTTCAGCTGGGAAATACATTCTGGGTTACTACACATCGCAACCTCTGTGCCTGTCGTAGAAATGTTAGCCACAATTTTAATGATTCATTTTCGTGGCCCTATGTAACTAAATACATGGACATTTTAACATTTTAAACTTTAATTAAATCTCAATATCAAATTTTTGGTGAAATGCAAATGTCGTGGAGAACATAACAATTATTACAATACGAAGATTGAATTAGAATAGTGTGAACTAGCTTCGGCAGATGTGTTACATAAAGCCTCAATGTCTAGAGAAGCATTACTTCCGACAAAAGGTTTAATTTTCTAAATTATGTAACGACAAAGAGTGCCACAAAATGTATGATAAAGATATGAAGTCTTAATTTGAAATTGAGCTGTTTTTTACTTTCTCTATACGCACTATGTATAAAGCGTATACAGAATGTATTGTATTGCACCCAAAAATTCAATACCGAGATTTCGCCGGGTATATTAGTTTCGAGACCCCTCGAATACAAAAAAAAAACAAAAAAAAACAAAAAAAAAAAACAGCTAAAAGAGCTGATGTGTTACACTCACATGACTTTCTCTAGCTGCTCTACAAAATTCCTACAAAAGATTCTTCTTCTTTGTACACAATGCTAATCAAGATAAATGTTAGCAGAATTTATTACTTAGTTCCTTATAAGTAGTGGGAATAGGGAATGCACTATGCTAAAGTGATTGTCAAATGTTTTAAAAACTGTCGTTATGCGATTGTCATTGCAAATCACTTCTTTGCTTGGCCAGGAGTAAAACAAAAGAAAATCAGACACTTCTTGTGTGAGAAAAGTTTAAGTACTTCACAATTGAAACCAATAACAAGGGATATCTGGAAAATGGTTACCTCTGCAACAAAAACGTAAGGGACAGAAATTGTGTGTTTTGTCATGAGGTACATTTTTTGTGTAGTACGTATTGTTCTATCTGTTACGGTTTAGCAGTTAAGCAAAATTCAGCAAAATTCATCCAGGATAAAGAGATCTTCAAAGGCTATTCCCAAAAAATTCGAGATATACATTTTATTACGGACATAAATAGCTTTAATATACGGGATCTTAATCAAAATCGTTAGAGCCATTTTTAAGAAAATCAAAATTTTCGAAATTTTTTCCATGTAAAGGGTAGTCTGTGGTGGGAGTATTTTTTTTAAAATCTTCGTGTCGCATCCTTGGAAGATACTAAACCTAAATACCAAGCTTGGTATTTAACGGTCATTTTGTTTTGGGGGTATGCTGTCAACAGACACACAGACAGACAGACAGACACACAGACAGACAGACAGACAGACAGACAGACACACACACACACTTTTTTTTAAAAATGCTTTTTTGAGACTCAGGGGACCCCAAAACATATATTTCTGGTGAAATATCGGTATCGAATTTTTGGTTGCATTACAATACCTTCTCTATCCCTATGTACATTGTACATATGGGGCTAGAGAAAGTAAAAACGAAAAGTCCGTTGAATACCAAACTTGTTATTTGAGTTTAATATCTTCCAAAGAAGCGACAGAAAAATTTTATTTTCTTAAAAATGATTGTAATGATTTTGATTAAAACAGCGTATATTAAATATATGTACCTGAGAAACAAAACGTATAGCTTGAATTTTCTGGGAATAACTTTCGAAAACCTCTTTTTGCTGGATGAATTTGCGTAACTAGTAAACCATAAGGGATAGACAAAAACTTAGTCGACAAAAAATGTAGAACTCGTTAAAACGCACAATTTGTTTTACAGAGTAGACTGTTACTTGTTGTTTGTTTCAGGTTTAAAATACTTCTCATACGAAGCAATGTCTGTTAATGTGTATTACCATGAAGTAAATACAGCATAAGCTTTTTAACAAGAATTCGTTACAGAGACGTAGAGAAAGTCATGTGAATGAAACACATCAAATTAATTTTAACGTTTATTCGTCTCAAGATTACTTAAGGGAAATCTCTTGTAGTTGCACACGTGAGAACAGTCTGTCTTCTGTTCTGCTTAAGGATTAAATTAACTTGCATTTATGTTGTCTATTTCACATATTCGTGAGCTTAAGCGTCAATAATAACATTCGTATAAAATAAATCAAACAACAATAAATTATGAGTTACATTTTAAAGTTATAAAATGCCAAACAAAACAAAAACAATATAAGAAAATTGAAGTAATAAAAGTTGTATTCCAAAGTATTAAAATTAGCCCTTGGATTTTTACTTTCTCTACATGTACAATGTACGCAGTACGGTATTGCAATGCACCCAAAATTCTATACCGAGAATTCACCGGAAATACATGTTTTGAGACACTCTAAATGCAAAAAATCTGATGTGTTCCATTCACATGACTTTTCCTATATCTCTGTAACAAATTATTGTTAATAAGCTTATTCTTTTATTTATTACATGCTAATCGAGAACCATTAGCAGAAATAGTCTTATTTCTTGCTTTATTGTAAGTAGAAGCGAAATAAGGGAGTACCATAGATTAAAGTGATAGTCAAAAGCTGGTTGCTATGTGACTGAAGTTCCTTTGTTTGTATGGATAGGAGTGGCCAATTCCTGTATGAGAAAAGTATAAGTTTTCAAAGCTGAAACCAAAAACAAGGAATATCTAAAGAATGATCAACTTCACGGAAAAAAATGTTAAATTGTGTGTTTTAACGTGCTCTACAGTTTTTGTGTGTTAAATTTTTGCCCATCTTTTACGGTTTAGTAGTTATGCAAAATTCATCTAGAATAAATTAGTCTTCAGAGGCTATTCCCAGAAAATTCAAGATAAACATTTTATTTGCCAGGTAAATATCTTTAATATACGATATTTTAATCAAATTCGTTAGAGCCATTTTTTAGAAAATCAAAATTTTCGAAAAAAGTTCCATGTAAAGGATAGTTGGGAGTGGGGGGATTTTCTTGTTTCGCATAAATGGTGCGAAAAAAAACGTTACCTTCTGAAATGGTAGATGACGCATTTGACCATATTTATTTACACAATGTTTTTCTTTCTTCACTGCCTCCTGAATTATGACATGGCCGACCGTGTCTACACCCAATGTACGAATATCGATAGTAACAATACAAATAGGGAACAATTATATTATTTCAGCTTTTAATAACTAATACAAGAAATGCAAACAAACGTTATTTTATTTGAGGTTATTGCACTCATCTCATACTAAGAAATACAAATAATGATTATTTTCACTCCTTTTTTTTAACTAAATACATTATGAACTGGATAAAAGTTTAAATAAACATTGTAATAACTGAATTAATTGAAAGTACAATTGTGGAACTGACAGTTATTAAAAGTGAAGGTTGACTGTCACCTGTTACCAATAACCAAGACAGCAGATTAAACAAAGAAATGAACATCAGCTGCGATAAGATGTTTCGACAATATCGCTCCAGTCACATTGGTTAAAATTGCCTAATCTCGGCCATTACATTGACGCTTTAATAGTTGAGCTGAATTGTCACCGAAAGTTTTGTAAAAATAAAGAGAATTGGACTATCAAATATTTTATTAAATGTGTTTTGTATAATTGTTCTAATGTTTATATACAAGTTTATCGTAGCTGACATCGAAAATGATAAAATAGTGTTGGTGTGTGAAAGTCATGCTGGCAGATTGTCAAGTGACGTGTTTACTTGAGGAGGGCGACGTGCGTGACCTTAGCAGATGTCTTGGTGTAAAGGTCACGTGAAATGCCAGCAGTCATCACCTGTGTCGCTCGCTAGGCATTTTTCTTGTCGTTTCAATGGAAACAGAACGCCAACTGGTTTGTCAAGACTCGACCCGCCCGCCACCTTGCCTAGAACCGGTCTGCTCAGATTCACACATCACTTTAGCAGCAATGGGAATACCTGCACATTATAATGGTGTGCAAAACCAACTCAAATTCCACAATGCGAACTTACTCGTACTATGTACTTAGTGTATAGAGAAGGTATTGTATTGCATCCAAAATTCAATACCAGATTTCACCGAAAATACATGTTTTACACCCCCTGAGTCAAAAAAAAAATAGAAAATGGTCAGTGTGTATGTGTCTGTCGGCAGCATAACTCAAAGGCAAAGTTCGTTAAATACCAAACTTGATATTTAAGTTCAGAATCTTCCAAGAATGCGACACCTAAAGTCATAAATCGCCCCATCTCCAACGGCAGTTTAGATTCGAAAATGTTAATTTTCTGAAAAATAGCTCTAACGGCTTTGATTAAAATCTCTTATATTAAAGATATTTACAAGAAAAATAAAATATATATCTTGAATTTTCTGGGAACAGTCTCTGAAGATCACGTCTTTCGTTTTTTGAGCTATGCGCACAGGCACTCACGGGCATTGTTCTAGACATATTTGGGGGGGGGGGGGGTTCAGGGGGTCCCAAAAATGTATTTCCGTTGAAATATCGGGTGCATTACAAACCCTCCCTATACACTATGTACATACGTGACGTAGATAGAAAATGCTTTTGCAAGAATAATTTATTGAAGAATATGTAGAGAAAGTCATGTGGATGCATCACACCGGAGTTTATCCGAAGATCCATTTCTCCAGTGTTATTAAAAAATATATATATATATATATAGGCAGGAGGTTTTGAAGACCTCTTCACTTAGAAGGAATTTAAAATAGATAGTTTAGTGTGAGTGGTAAACCTTAAGAGATAGACAAAACTTACCGTATGGAAGCAATAGAACGGTAGACACGAACTCGTGAATGGGAAGCCCGCAGTTCGACTCCCGCCGGGACCGTCCTGCCTCACTGAGGTCATTTCGAGGTTCTCATGCCGGAGAAATAAGCTTGGAACGTTTCCTTTCCCCATTACCACTTCATTTCTTTAACTGTAAAAATATAAAACACATTGTTCAAGTTCATTCTTACTTTAGTATTTACCTATAGTAAGCAGGAATCTATTTTAAATATCCCTCAATAAAAATAAACAAAACTAAGACAATTTAAAGCCATGAAGATTTTCAAGTGGATAAATCGCCAACCGCAAACAGTTCACAAGGACACTTTTTTACTTTCTCTACACGTACTATATGCAAGTTTATAGAGCAGGTATTGTATTGCACCCAAAAAATTGGGTGTGTGTGTGTCTGTGTACAGTATAGCTCAAAAACGAAAAGTCCGTTAAACACCAAACTTGTATTTAAGTTCAGTATCTACCAAGCATGCTACATAAACATTTTAAAGAAAATCACCCCACCACAAACTACACTTTACACGCAAGAATTTATGGACAAACATTGTTCTAACGGTTTTGATTAAAATACATGTTTAAGACATTTTTCAAGAAAATTATAATTTTATCTTGAATTTTCTACAGACAGCCCCTGAAGTCATTTTTGTATCATACTTATATCTACTATATGCTTTAACAAACATAGGAAATATTATATACCAAATAATTTTTGTGGCACTAACCATGTCGGAAATATTATTTGTTATTCATTTTCACTTTCAAAAGTCTACTCTTATATGGCAAGTCAGTATTCGTTGTTTGCTTTCTCTACAAAGTACCATGTACGTAAATAGTAGGTAGAAAAGTTATTGCATATTGCCCTAAAAAATTCTGTACCAAGACTTCAGCTGAAATACATGTTTTGAAGACCCATGAATCCAGAAAAAGATTTTCAGAAAAAAAAACGTCCGTGTGTCTGGGGGGGGGCGAGTTAAGTATCTCAATACAAAAGAACAGTTAAATACCAATCTTGGTATGTAACTTCAGTATCGTCCAAGAATGCGACACGTAAACTATCAGGAAAATCCACCATGTTAAACTACCTTTTACGTGGAACATTTTACAAAATTATAGATTATTTTTAAAAAAATAGCAGTGACAGTTTTGATTAAAATACCGGATTTTAAAGATATTTACATGAAAAATAAACTTTATATCTTGAGCTTCATGAGAAAACCCTCTGAAGTCTTCATTCTGGATGACTTGCCCAACAGAAAACTTTGTGCACAAAAATGTAGATCTCGTTAAAACAGACAATTCATGTCATACACTTTTTGGGGAGTTAACCATTTCCGAAATATATCTTGTTATTGGTTTCAATTTTAAAGTACTTAAACTTTTCTCACATGGGAATTTGTCAACTCCTGGCCATGCAAGTATAATTGAATTTCAATTACTAGCAACCAGCTTTTAAAACATCTAACACTTTAGCCTAATGTACTGCCTTATTTCGCTTCTACTTACAAGGAAGCAAGTAATAAGAATATTTCTGTTGATGTTTATCTCGATTATCATGGAGTAGATAGAAGAACAGTTTGATGCAGAGAAGGTAGAGAGAGAGTCATATGAATGTTACGTCAGAATTTAAAGGTATCATATAGCGACGCGCTTTTTAAAATTCTGGCTGTTAACTTATGTTTTAGACAGTTGAGCTAAAAGTAGATCTTTTGCCAGATCTCAGTAGTGTTAAAGCGAGAAAATTCTGTCACTCAGTGTTATAAAACTCCAATGTAACTAACTTTGGTTTTCGTTTTTGAGACACACACACGCGCGGACCTTTTTCAAAAAATGACTTTTGTGGATACAGGAGACCATAAAACGTCTATTTCTCATGAAATCTTGGTATCGAAATTTTGGGTAGAATGCAATACCTTCTCTATACACTAGATAGTACGTGTAGAGAAAGTAATAATGTGTTAAATTGTTCGTAGCTTTCTACTCTCTCTACCGGTACTGTGTACATAGAGTGTAGAGAAGGTATTGCACTCCACCCAAAACTTCGATACCAAGATTTCACTGGAAATAGACGTTTTAGGGTGTCCTGTATAAAGAAAGTATTTTCAGAAAAAGGTCCGTGTGTGTGTCTGTGAACACGTTAACTCAAAAACGAAAAGTCGGTAAAATACCAAACTTGGTATTTAAGTTTAGTATCTTCCAGGGATGCGACACGAAGATTTTGAGAAAAATTCCCCCACCCCAAACTACCCTTTACATGGAAAGTTTTTCGAAAATTTTGATTTTCTCAAAAATGGCTCTTAATGATTTTGATGAAAATAGCGTATATTAAAGATATTTACCTGTCAAATAAAATGAATATCTCGAGTTTTCTGGGAATAGCCTCTGAAGACTACTTTATTTTGGGTGAGCTTTTCTGAATTTTGTATAACTGCTAAACAGTAAGAGATACACAAACATTTAATGTACGGAAAATGTAGATGTCATGAAAACACACAATTTATGTCCTTTACGTTTTTGTTGCGGAGGTAGCCGTTTCCGAGATATTCCTTATTAGTTGCTGTTGTAAAGACAGGAAGTGTCCGTTTTTCATTTGTTCTACTCCTGGCCAAGCAAAGAAGCGATTTGCAATGACAATCGCATAACGACAGCTTTTAAAACATTTGACTATCACTTTAGCATGGCACGTTCCTTTAGTTCCCTTCTACTTATAAGGAACTAAGTAATAAGAACATTCTGATAATGTTTATCTCGATTAGCATTGTGTAGAAAGAAGAATAATCGTTTGTAGGAGGTTTGTAGAGCAGCTAGAGAAAGTCATGTGAGTGTAAGACATGAGACTTTTGATACAGGAGACCCTAAAACGTCAGTCAATCTCGGTATGGACTCTGTATACATAGCACATGTTAAATATGTTTGAGCTTCCTACCTACAATATAAAACACCATTTTTACAACTTGCATCACAAGTAACTATTGCTATGCCTACTACATGTGTAGCGAAATTTCATTTTAATTAACATAAGAAGAATGTTTTGGTTGCCGCCATCTTGCGACAATAGCTTAACAAAAATGACAGAGGTCCTCGCTATCAAATGACCCGAAGCTACGCACTAATAAGTCGAATGCCTGCTTCAATATACCCACTCCACTGCCTCATTATCGGGGGAGAGAGACGAATGAATAAGAATTGCGGGATGGAGCAGGAAAAAGCAAAAAAAGCAAGCAGCGGAGAAGCTGAATCCAGTTAGAAAAGATTAATGATGTGATGTGGTGGTGATATAACCTCCAGGGGACTTTCACATAATATACATATTTAAATATATAACACTACTTTACTCTGGTCCAATTAAACAGCGTACAACTTATATCGTGCCATCAGCCAATTAAATGGCAACGCGTACAGGCGCGTTCTGCACTTCTTCTGTTGGAATATGTTCATACTTGGATAGGTAGAATCAGACTGAACCACGAGTCTCCCGGTCTCTAGCCAATTGCTCTAACCACAGAGCTACCATGACAACATCCTGACGTGGCACTGAATTTCTCAGCTGACTCGCATGACCACAAGGTGGTCTCAAATGATGTTAAGATGACAACCCCATGGTGACTTGCAATGTTGTGACTACTTTAAGGGTATATATAAAACTGAAATTTAATGAAAACCACAGCAGATTGACTGTTTTATTTTAACTCCATAAAATAATTTAAACATTCCTAAATATAAAAATCTGATGCGTTACATTCACATCACTTTCTCTACATCTCTATAAACATTATTGTTAAGAACCTTATTCTTCTATTTACTCCATGATAATCCAGATAAACATTAACAGAAATTGCCTTATACTTGCTGCCTTGTAAGTAGAAGGGAATACACTTGGATAGTCAAATGTTCTAAAATCTGGTTGCCGTGTGCTTCGAATCCGTTTCTATGCATGGCAAGGAGTTAACAAATTTCCGTGTGAAAAAAGTTTAAGTATTTTAAATCTGAAACAAATAACAGGGAATATCTAAAAATATTAAACTCTACGGAAAAAAACCCTAAATGACATAAATTGTGTGTTTTAACGAGATTTACATTTTTTGTGCAGTAGGTTTTTGTCAATCCCTTATGGTTTACCAGTTAGCAAAATTCATGCACAATGAAGTAGTCTTCAGAGGGTATTCCCAGAAAATTCAAGATATACATTTTACTTATGTAAATATCTTTAAAATACAGCATTTTAATCAAAACCGTTAAAAAATCAAAAAATGTTTCCCATGTAGAGTATAGTTTGGGGTGGTGGATTTTTCTCAAAAGTTTCGTTTCGTACCCTTGGAAGATACTGAAGTGAAAACCAATTTTGGTATTTTACCGACTTTTCGTTTTTGAGTTATCGTGTTCACAGACACACGAACTTTTTCAGAAAACACTTTTTTGTGACACAACGTGTATTTCTCGGTATTGAATTTTGGGTGCAATACAACACCTTGTCTATTCACTATGCACATGGTACGTGTAGAGAAAGTAAAAATGTAAAGTATTGTGATTTTTCTGTATTAAATGGTTGTTTATCTGTTTTGATTTACAGAAGATGGTTTCGGAGGCTATTCGCAGAAAATTCAACATATGCATATAGCTTAAGGCAATACTCATGTGTAATTTGTAAAATCTACTTAATATAAGATATCTTATTTATATTTATATAAGTTATTGTGCTTAATAATACTGATATTTTTGTAACTTGAATGGTTACTTAATAAACAAGGAGCAACATTAAGCATTTTAATGAATATTCACAGAGAAAAGTTCAGTTTTACAGTAAATGAGCTAATAACTAGATCTGTGATATTATATTTTATTGTATTGGCCTAATTAGTATAGAAAATGATCACCTTACATACTCTCCAAAACTCTTGGTGTTACAACATTTATTTATTAAAGTTGGAGAAATGTTACTAAAATAAATATGAGCATTTTCTTTTATGTGATTTTAACAGGCAGCGTTTCCACAAATTAGTGAAAAATCTTCATCGTGTGGAACATTTTGAGTTGGAAAAGTTTAAAGAAGGGGGGGGGTTTATTGAGAAGCTTGCGTCTACACATTTATAGCTTCGGTTAATTGCTAGTTAAGCTCGCCAAGTGGACAAACGCGTATATTTTCTTAAAATTTATAATTCATATTATTTTTGAGTTTTTCACAATCTTGTGTAACCTTAACTGTGGTTAGGGGAATCTTTGAGAGGATAATTATAATACGAAGGTTTGTATAGAACAAATATTTTGGGGTGTGTAAGATTTTTGTAACGCCTTCTTCGAAAATGCCGAGTTTACTATACACATCATTCCTACGTGTTTTAAACACCATTTATATAAAAAGCTCCACTTGCAAGTGTTTCTGTAAACACGATAACTCAAAAACGAAGTCGGTAAAATACCAACTTAGTATTTAAATTTAGTATCTTTAAAGGATGCGACATGAAGATTTTAAAGAAAATCTTCCTAATAAAAACTACCCTTTACATAGAGAAAATTTTGAAAATGTTGATTTGCCCAAAAATGACTCTAGCAGTTTTGATTAAAATACCATATATTAAAGATATTTACCTGACAAATAATAGGTATATGTTGAATTTTCTGGGAATAGCCTCTGAAGACTACTTTATTCTGGATGAAGTTTGCTGAATTTTGTATAACTGCTAAACCGAAAGAGATGGACAAAAGCTTACCACACAAAGCATTGTAGTTGGCAATTTTTGAGATATTTCAGTTTTTTTGTAGTGTTTAACGCCCGTTTTAGCTAAGTATGGCACCACAGGCGGTGACACTGATGATACATGAAAGATGATGAAGCACCGGTGAAATGCGATGGTGGGGGAAACCGAAGTACCCGGAGAAAACCCGCCCCAGCGCCGCTTTGTCCACCACAAATTACACATGCGAACCCTGGCCGTCTAGGTGAGAGGCGAGTGGTCTAACCACTCGGCCACGGTGCGGTCCACTTTCAGTTTCAAAATACTTAAAACTTTTCACTACAGGAATTTGTCAACCACTTGCAATGCAAAGAAACGGATTTCAATCACATAGCGAACTGCTTTTAAAACATTTGACTATCACTTTATCCTGGTGTATTTCTTTATTTGCCTTCAACTTACAAGGAAACAAGTAATAAGACAATTTCTGTTAATGTTTATCTCGATTATCATGAGGTAGATAGAATATAAGGTGATTAAGAATAATTTGTTACAAAGATGTAGAAAAAGTCATGCGAATGGAACACATCAAACGTTTTTATTCACGCACCTCAAATAATATATTGCGTACTAAGAACTATAAGTTATACTTATCAGGCGGAGAAAGAGTGTTGGGAATACCAGATCTGATAGGTAACTTACATTTCGCTGTTAGCCAATTACTTGTTTAAATGCTTGAAAAAAACTGTGGAAAAAAAGTAATAATAAATCAAAATTGCTTTTCAATATTTTATTGAACATTAAGTACAAATGAATTCTTGAAGTAAGCAAATGAAAGACTACATCTAAATGATATGGACAAAGCCTTCTTATACACTCTTTTGTTAATGCAATAGATTGTTTACTTGAAGTAGCACATGTTACGTCATTTGCTAATTGTACTGTAAGTATTAATGACCTCTCAAACTCTTACAGTGCTTGTTGCCATGGCAATTAATAAATGAATTGGAAATTATGCTTACATTACCAAATATGTGTTCACAATGATTAACTTACGTATTAAGTATTTCAAAAAATGTACTTAAATGTGGATAGCGAATATATGGATTGAATACCACTTGCTGGGTGGCAGCGATTGCCAAAACCTGTGTCCGCTCACTTCCGGTTACACAGGAAATGCTTAAGCATTCGGGTCGCAGGTTTTTTTTCAAACTAATAACATCTATTACCTGTGATAGATTTTTATTTCCGCCAAAACAGACTTACATAAGCAGGTTGACACATGGCATTACGTCTGTGAACTTGATGGCGCGTAACCAAGGTTTCACATCCAAAACAACCAACTGGCCATAAATCCATCTTTAAACATATTCATTTCAAACCACATGCGTAACAATGTTGTTCTCTTTAAATGACTGTCATTTCTTTGAGGTTATTTGTAAACGGATCACATGTATTACTGTCGCAATACCTTCTCCACCCACATATACTCTACAAATGAATTACACAAAATCCTGTTTTACTATCTAATTTATGTTAATTACCAGAGCTCGCAACTTAATATGGAAAAACTTACCTATAAAATGTCCCAAACATTTCTTAAAATGACCTAATGAATATTCTGAATTAACATTATAAAAATTAATATTAGGTCTAATGATGTTTTGTGAGAAATTGTATTCTTAAAAATACAATTACTATCTCTACACGTACTATGTACATAATGGATAGAGAACGTTTTGTAATTAGAAACCGAGATTTCACAGGAAATACTTGTATTAGGACTCCCCTGAATCGAAAAAAAAAATAGAAAATGTCCGTGTATGTGACTGTGGACAGCATAGCTCAAAAGTCCATTGAATACCAAACTTGGTATCTTCCAAGGATGCGACACAGATATTTTCAAGAAAATCCCCCCTCCCCTAACTACTTTGATTAAAATTTCATATATTAAAGATATTTACCTGACATATAAAATGTATATCTTGAATTTTCTGGGAATAGCCTCTGAAGACTACTTTATTCTGAATCAATTTTACGGAATTTTGTATAACTGCAATACCGTAAGAGATGAACAAAAATTTACCACACAAAACAGGTAGAGCATGTTAAAACACACAATTTATGTCATATACTTTTTATCGTAGAGTTGATCGTTTTTGAGATATTCCTTGTTTTTGGTTTCAGCTTTAAAAAATTATACTTTTCTCATACAGGAATTTGTCAACTGCTGTCCATACAAACAAAGGAACTTCAGTCACATAGCAACCAGCTTTTGATTATCACTTTAACCTATGCTACTCCCTTATTTCGCTTCTATTTCCAAGGAAGCAAGTAATAAGACTATTTCTGCTAATTTTGTCTCGATTATCATGAAGAGGATAGAATCATAAGCTTTTTTACAATATAATTTGTTGCAGACATTAGAGAAAGGCATGTGAATGGAACACAACACATTTATTTATTTATTTTTGGTGTGGTAGTCTCTTATTGCTGTTTGTCATTCAATAAAAATAATCATAAGTAAGCCTAGCTTAGTCTGCATATCAATACACCATTATAGTTATCATTAAGTCTTTGCATTTTGGACAGCTCGTAAATGTTTATCTGCAGCGACTTTAATTATACACAATAAGAACACTTGCATCGATTAAGAACACGATTTCACTGAATTCTGAAACATTCTGTCTGCAGTAGATAATTTTTGTTTTGGCATTCAAGTAATACGCGCTGCACTCGTTTCTAGCTGTGACTGCCGGTGACCCAAGTTTCCTTGTGAATACCATATGTTAGCTTTACTCCAAGGCTGACCAAAGCTCCGTGAATAATGCCATTGCATTATATGACTTAAAATGGACAGTTACATACAAATATTTCAAAAGACAAGAAAATGACCTAAAAGCACACATAAATGTTAAGAAATTACTTAAACCTGAAAATATTGGGGAAAATGTATTTTGATAACCTATAAAGACCTCATATATTTTACGTATTTCTTGTACAATGAACTTAAATGTCAATAAGCATCGTCTCCAAAAACTCACGACAAAAGTGACATTTCATCAAAATCCGGGCCTTATTAATCACGGTAAATCTTAATAAATTTATAGCAAATAACAGAGGAACATAGTGTGACAGGCAAATGTTCTGTATATGTTTCCCATAATATTACATGCGGAACTCAAGAGGAAACAAAAACAGTATTGAAAAAGTATCTCACTTAAAATACCATGAAAAGGGTTACTTCGAAAATGGCTAATGGTAAGAAAAAACCTTACTTGTTGCAGATAGTACTCCTATTTTAATGAGCTTAGTAGCTCCCTAGTTGTATAAAATTATGTACAATTCATTGAAATTGAATAGGATATTACAAGGTATTTAAATATGAAGTTCACATTTTGTTTGTTGTTTTAATAGCTTTAAAACGAGAAAACTAAAAATGACACATTTTATTTCTTCTGCCAAGTATGTGCTATATATAGTAAGAGGAAAATACTGAGATTTCACCGGAAATACATGTTTGGAGATCACCTGAATAAAAGAAAAAAGGATTATGTGTGTGGATGTGAACAACATATTAAAAAAACTAAAAGTTGGTTAGAAACCAAAAATGGTATTTAAGTTCAGCATCTTCCAAGTATACCACAGGAAGATTTTTCAGGGATATCACCACATCCCAAACATTTTTTGAAGTGTTAGCTTTTATCAAAAATGCGTCTAAGGATCTTGATTAAAATGCCAAGTATTAGGTATTATATTGAAAATAAAGCATATATCTTGTTTCGTGGAATAACCTCTGAAGACCTTTTCATTCTGCATGACTGATAAACTGTAAGAGATATACAAAAACTTACTACACAAAAAATTTGATCTGGTTAAAACATACAATTTTACAGTTTTTGTGGGGTTGTCCATTTCCAATATATTTCTTGTTATTTCGATTATTAAATAATTAAACTTTTCTAAAACGGGAATTTATAATTTTTTTCTTTTGTTTTACTTCTGGTCATGCGAGGTAAACAAGATTTTAATCACATAGAGACCAGATTTGATTTTATCCTAGTGTATTCCCTTCTACTCACAAGGAAGCAGGTAAAAAGACAATTTCTGTTAATGTTTATCTTGATTAGCATCAAGTAGATAAAAGAATAAGCTTTTTATGAATAATTTGTTATAAAATAGGAGAGAAAGTCCTGTGAATGGAACACATAAGATCTTTTTAAATTTAAACAAATAATACGGTTTTCATAAAAAAATAAAATTACAAACTCTAAATAATATTTTGTTCGAATTTCGGAGACCCTGAAGGAAAGAAACGTTAGGATATCTGCAAGCACTGAGCGAGAGAGGTGGTCCTGGCGGAGTGGATTCCCGTACCACACCCTCTCTATATTTGTCACCTGACTTAAATACGCACTGTAATCTTCAGCCGACTTTGGTATTTGATCTTTTCGAGCACAGAATCACACAGGAGGGTAAGCATTGCATTTCTATCTTTATTTCATTCAACAGAAATCTCAATCAGTGTTTGTTCACACAAATAAAAATCCGATGTGCTACATTCACATGAATTTCTCTACATATTCCTCAGAAAACTATTCTTCAAAAATCTACCGAGATACACTTGTTTTCTACTTGTTCTGCAACAACTATTCTTACAAAACCTTTTTCTTTCGTACGGAAATGCAAATTGAGTTATATTTATGGACTTTCTTTAACTACTGTGGTTCTCATCGTACCAATTTAAAATTGGGGTGAAAGACCTCTGAATTTTGCTCAGAGGCCTCTTTATTAGGCTTGAGATTCTTTTACGTGCCGTAACTGTACACACCGTACCAACGGCTTTACTTCCCTTCCGAAGGAAGCCTACTAAGAATTTTTACGCCTGAAAAAATCCACCGTCCTCCACCGGGTTTGAAATCGCGACCTTTTATCTCAGAGATATTCCTTGTGATTGGTATACATTTTAAAATAGTTATTTTTTCACCAAATGGGAAGTCCTCATCCGTTTCAGCTCTCTTTTGATTTACTTTGGCCACGGAAAGGGAACAGGATGTCAATAATAACCGCATAGCGACAGCTTTTAATGGTTTAAGGCAATTTCTGTTAGTGTTTCTCTTCATTAGCACCAAGTAGATAGAAGAATAAGCTTTTACAAGAATGGTTTTTGGCGTTATGTAAATGGAATACATCAGATTTTTTACTTTCTCTACACGTACTATGTACATAGTGTATAGAGAAGGTATTGCACTCCACCAAAAATTCCATACCGAGATTTCACCAGAAATAAATGTTTTAGGATCCCCTTTATCTAAAAAAAACATTTTCACAAAAAGGTCCGTGTGTGTGTGTGTGTATCTGTGTGTGTGTGTCCGTGTGCCTGTGAACACGATAACTCAAAAACGAAAAGTCAGTAAAATACCAAACTTGGTATTTAAGATTAGTATATTCCAGGGATGCAACACGAAGATTTTGAGAAAAAGACTCCCACCCCAACCACCCTTTATATGGAACTTTTTTTGAAAATTTTGATTGTCTCAAAAATGGCTCTAACGATTTTGATTAAAGTGTCGTATATCAAAGATATTTACATGACAATTAAAAGTATATTTTGAATTTTCTGAGAATAGTCTCTGAAGACTACTTTATTCTGAGTGAATATTGCGGAATTTTGCATAACTGGTAAACCGTAAGAGATAGACAACTCTTGTCCATGCAATCAATGGAATTTCAGTCAGATAGCATGCAGCTTTTGACTATCACTTTAATCTATGGTACTCCCTTATTTCGCTTCTACTTACAAGGAAGCAAGTAATAAGACTATTTCTGCTAACGTTTTCTCGATTTACATGAAGTAAATAGAAGCATAAGCTTTCTAACAATAATTTGTTGCAGAGATGTAGAGAAAGTGACGTGAATGATATGGTTGGAATGCGATACTTGCTGGCAGAGAAAGTAAAAGTTTATTGGACCACAACGTGAAGATGATTAGAGGGTTAGTGCGGCCCAGTTGATTGTTAGTGGTGCACAAATCGCTTGCTCCCATAAAAACACAGCGATTTGCTTCGCCTGGGAATTTCCATTCATCTCAATTAGTACCTCGATATCCCGCGCTCTCTAATTCACAACCACTTCCAAATTAATAGCACAGCTTTTTGGGCAAGCGGGAAAAATGTGTCACGAGGGGTGGGGGAAATAATCTCGCGCCGGTTTCATAACACCATTCAGTTGTCTTGTCAAACAAAAGCATACAGGCATGCCAACATTGGGCACAAAGTGTCGTTTATTAAGTCCTTAGAAGACGATATAAAAACAAATTATTTTGATCGATTTTTATTTTTTCAACATAATCTCCTTTTATCTCGATACACTTTTCCCAACTGTTTTAAGCCTTCCGAAATGTAGGATTTTGGAAGGTCCTCAAAATAGGCATCTGTTTGGGACGTTAGACATCAATCGTCTTCCGCCGATCTATTTTTTCAAGTTTGGAAATACAAAAAGGTCACTGGGGACCAAATCTGGTGAATACGGTGGATGTTGTAGTAATTCCACAATTTGCGCCATCGAAACTGCGCCGGTTTGCCCTTGCACTGTCTTGATGCAATGTCTTTGCCAGAGGAGGACGTTTTTCTGGTCAACCGGTGCCATTGCGTTACATAATACTCTCCATTTATCGTTCTTCCTTTCTGCAAGTAATCAATGTAGATGATTCACCAGATTTGGTCCCCAGCGACTTTTATAATTCCAAACTTGAAAAAGTGGCTCGACGGAAAACGAGTTAGTCTACCGAAATGCTTCTTTTGGGAAGGTTTAAAACAGTTCCAGAAACGCTGCGAATAGTTTGTCCAACTAAACGGAGATTATGTTGAATACCAAAATAAATTGTTTTTCTGTCGTTTCCTAAGGACTTACTGAACGACCCTCGTAAAGCTCTTTTGTGTTTTTTAAGGACATAAAAATGTGACCAAAATGTTGGTTTTAATTTTCTACATTGATACTTACCTATAGTAATGCAATCCGTTGCTGTGCCTGTATCCTGAAATAGGAAGAGGAAATGCTGTATTCAGTACAGATAACAAATGTCTTGCATTCATATGACTGTCTACATTCATCCCTTTTCTTTATAAAGTTTATTCTTCTGCCTGTGCATGTTTTGTGTATCTTATGACTTTTGTCAGTTAGTTAATACAAATATAAAATGCTAATGTCAAATTTCAGCGTTTAATTGTAACACTATTCTCCTATATCTCAGATCCAGGATATTTTAAAACATGCCATAAGATGCAATTTTAAACATCTGATGTGATCTATTCACATGACTTTCTCCGCAAACAAACTATTCTTACAAAAGGTTATTCATTTATCTACATCATCTTGTAGAAATTGTCTTATTACTTGGTTCCTTGTAAGTAGAAGGGAAATAAAGCACCTAATACACTAGGCTAAAGCGATAGTCAAATATTTTAAAAGCTGTCGCTATGTGAAATAATTGAAATTTGGTTCTCTTTGAGTGTCTAGGAGTAAAACAAAAGAAGTATGAAGTTTAGGTAGTTAACATTGAAAGCAAGGAATATCTGGGTACGGTTCACTCTACAAATCAATGTTGTGTGTTTTAACATCTCTTATAGTTTACTAGTTATACAAAAATGATGCAGACTGTTCCCAGAAAATTCATCATAACATTTTATTTGACATAAAAATATCTTAGACATATAACTTTTTAATTAAAATTGACGGAGTCATTTTTGAGAAACTATTCCACGTAAAGGGGGGTTTTCTTGAAAGTCTTAAAGCCGCATCCTTGGTATTTAACGGATTGTTTTGTCCACAGACACACACACAGATTCACATACGCACATTTTACTTTCTCTATACGTACTATGTACATAGTGTATACAGAAGGTATTCCACTCCACCTAAAATTTCAATACCGAAAATAAATGTTTTAGGGTCCCCTTCGTCTAAAAAAAAGCATTTTCACAAAAAGGTCCGCGCGCGTCTGTGTGTGTGTGTGTGTGTGTGTGTGTGTGTGTGTGTCTGTGTCCGTGTGTCTGTGAACACGCTAACTAATAAACGAAGAGTCGGTAAAATACCAAACTTGGTATTTAAGTTTAGTATCTTCCAGGGATGCGACAGGAAGATTTTGAGAAAAATCCCCCCACCCCAACTACCCTTTATATGGAACTCTTTTTTAAATGTTTGATTTTCACAAAAATTGTTCTAACAATTTTGATTGAAATATCGTATATTACAGATATTTACCTGACAAATAAAAGGTACATATATCCTGAATTTTCTGGAAATAGCCTCTGAAGACTACTTTATTCTGGATGAATTTTACGGAATTTTGCGTAACTTCTAAACCGTAAGAGATAGACAAAAACTTACCACACAAAAATGTAGAGCACGTTAAAGCACACCATTTATGTTATATGCATTTTTTTCGTGGAGCAGGTTGTTTTTGATATATTCTTGGTTTTTGGTTTCTGCTTTGAAAAACTTATACTTTTCTCATCCAGGAATTTGTCAACTCCTGTCCATACAAACAAAGGAACTTCAGTCACATAGCAACCAGCGTTTGACTATCACTTTAACCTATGGTACTCCCTATTTGCCTTCTACTTACAAGGAAGCAAGTAATAAAACTATTTCCGCTAATGTTTCTCGATTAGCATGAAGTAAATAGAAGTATCAGCTTTTTAAGAATACTTTGTTGCAGAAATGTAGAGAAAGTCATGTGAATGGTATACATCAGATTTTTATATGGTTTTCTTGGATTCAGGGGGTCTCAAAACATATATTTCCGCTGAAATCTCGGTATAGAATTTTTGGGTTGAATACGGTATCTTGTCTACCTACATTGTACATACGTGCGAAGGAAAGCAAAATGTATTTGTAGAAAAAGATAGGTAGGTGTGTTCATGTATTTTTTGTTGTGAAAATCTTCATTACCTTCATTTCGTATCCCTGAAATATGCCGAACTTTAAATATCAGATTTGGTATTTGAGAGTTTTCGTTTTTGAGTTATGTAGTTGACAGACGGAAGCGAACGCGTGGTCTAGCGTAACATGATAGCCTCTGGTTTCTAATAGTTTGAATTGTCCTATACTTAACATTTTTACTTTCTCTAGCCCGTATGTGCAATACACATGTGGATAGAGAAGGTATGGTATTCCACCACAAATTCGGTACAGAGATTTCACCGGAAGTCCCTTGAGTAAAAAAAAAAAATTTAGAAAACGGTTCGCGCGCGCTTGCGCTTGTGTGTAAATCTGGACAGAATATCTCAAAAACGAAAAGAGGGCTAACACCAAACTTGGTATTTAAGTTTAATATCTTCCAAAGATGCGACACGAAGATTTTCAAGAAAATCCCCCCACCCTAAACTAGCCTTAACACGGAAATTTTTTTGAAAATTAAGTTTGTCTCAAAAATGGTTCCATAGATTTTGATTAAAATACTGTATTAAAGTTATTCACAACACAAATAAAATGTATATTTTTAATTTTCCTGGAATAGCCTCTGCAGAGCACTTTATTCAGGTTGATTTTTGCAGAACTCTATATAACGGTTAAACCGTAAGAGATGTACGAAAACTCACTGCATAGAAAATGTAGATCTCGTTAAAATACACCATTTATGTCATATACATTTTTGTTGTAGAGTTGATTGTTTACAAGACATTCCTTGTGGTTGCTATCAATGTTAAAATACTTATTCTTTTCTCACACACGAAGTGTCCGTTTTTCTTTTGTTCTACTCCTGGCCAAGCAAAGAAGCGATTTGGAATGACAATCGCGTAACGACAGTTTAAAACCATTATCACTCTAGCATAGCGTATTCCTTTAGTTCCCTTCTACAGAGTGATTTATGTACAACTGTCACATTTCTTTCTTTAATTATTCATTCAATGACCCAATTTTAGCACCAAATTAAGCAGAATTATCTGGAGTTTGATTCCTTATCACTACATGCGCAGATGTTTATATTTTATTCCTAATTGCATTGTTGGCAGCTGTTTAGACAAGTTGTTCTTTTAGTCAACGTGAAAATGCAGTACGATGTAGAGCTGTGTCAAGGATATTTTCAGCAAGATGGCGCTACATGCCATACGTCAAATGGATCCATGAACCTAATTGCAAGTTTCTTTGACGACCGGATAAATTTCCAGGAACCTGTGGCCACCGAGATCTCCGGATTTGACATCGCCGGATTTCTTTCTATAGGGTTACTTAAAAGACAGGGTTTACGCCAGACATTGGACGATCTGAAGCACAAGCTATTGACAACAGAGTCCTCCAGTGCGACGTGTTGAGTTGTGACTTATGCAAAATGGAGGACATTTACTTTAGAGGTAAATAATCTCCCAAAATTCCTCTACAATTTTTGTCGCTAGCAACAACTGAAACAATTAATGAAAGAAATGCGTCAGCTCCATATAAATCAACCTATACTTATAAGGAACTAAGTAATAAGAACATTCTGCTGATGTTTATCTCGATTAGCATTGTGTAGAAAGAAGAATAATCTTTTGTAGGAAGTTTGTTTGTAGGGCTGTTAGTGAAAGTCATGTGAGTGTAACACATCAGATTTTTATTTGAAGTGGATACCTTTAATGTCACACGAGTATTAAGTCAGTGACCCACTGTTTAAACATTTGACTATCACTTGAGTCTCTTGTATCGACAACGATATGTTTGCGAGCGGATGAAATGCAATACCCATAAGTGGAGAAAGTGATAAGAATAGTTTTGTAGAAGAGTGGGTGTAGAAAGCCTTGTAAATGTAACGCATCAGGTCCCTTGTGAACAATTCGCTGATTGATTACACGCCGGGTTCAGTCATTATGAAAGGTTTAGTTTTAATTTCACAAGAGATGCAAGTCGAAACGCTGGCTGAGGTTAGAGTGTCTTGTTGATATTTGACGCGCTGTTAATGCTAGCGATTTGTTTACCATTAATTAGGTTGGTATTCCCACCCACTCGCGCATGCGCTCTGGCGTTGCTGCACTCCCCTGCCTGCCGCCAGCGACAAAAACAGTTGGGGAGAGTTGTGCGAAATTAGGAAGGGGGTGGGTGGCATCGCCAATATGTACGTGTGTGTAAAGAAAATGGCGCGCAACGCACTTAATTCCGTAAAACGCTTCAGATATTGCTCTAGGTGTTATCTCTAGAAACACGCGCGTCGTGCTTATACTGCTACATTATCGTTACCTAGGTAACTGCATGTTTACATGCTTAAGGCGCCATTCTCTACAACTTCCAATTTATATTATATATGTTATAACTGTGGGCAAATATATTTATATTTTAAATGTTTCTTTAAAACTTAACTGCGTCGGTAATTTTATAAATTCACGTCTGAATAATGTGCGATTACTTCTACAACGCCATCTTTTAGGGAAGGTTTGCACTACAAATTGATAGTGCTGTTAAGTATGGAAACTTCTCAAGGCATATTATGCTTACTTTCTCTACACGTACTATCTACATCGTGTATAGAGAAGGTATTGTATTGCACTCAAAAATTCAATACCGAGATTTCACCAGAAAAACATGTTTTGAGACCCCCTGAATCCATAAAAGAGCATTTTTAGAAAAATGTTCGTGTGTGGACAGCATAGCTCAAAAACAAAAGGTCCGTTAAATCCAAACTTGATGTTTTAAGTTAAGTATCTCGTAAGGATGCGACACGAAGATTTGCAAGAAAATCGCCCAAATACCAGCTACCCTTTACATGGAAAAATTTCGAAAATTTTGGTTTTCTCAAAATGGCTCTAACGATTTCGATTAAAATCTCGCATACTTAAGATATTTATACGACATAAAATGCTTATCTTGAATTTTCAGGGAATACCCTTTGAAGACGTCTTTATTCTGGATAAACTTTTCTGAATTTTATATAATTGATAAACCGCAAGAGACAGACAAAAGCTTACTACAGAGTAATGTAGATCTTATTAAAACACGCAATTTACTGTCATACATTATTTCGTGGAGTTGTCCGTTTTCGAGATATTTCCTCTTATTGGTTACAATTTTAAAATACTTGAACTTTTCTCATACAACTCCTGGCCACGCAAGGAAACAGATTTCAGTCCCATAGCAACCACATTTTAAAACATTTGACTGTCAGTTTATCCTAGTGTATTCCCTTATTTCACTTACAAGGAAACAAGTAATAAGAGCATTTCTGTTAATGTTTATCTCGATTAGCATGAAATAAATGATATGAAATGAAATGGCCTGTTATTTATGGACGCTCTTTAACTCTTTGGTTCTCAGCGTCCCATTCTATATTGGGTGTGAAAGATCGCTTTAATTTTGCTCTCTTATCAGGCTTGAGATTCTTTTACGTGCCGTAAATCTACGACACGGGACCCACAGCTTTACTTCCCTTCCGAAGGAAGCCATGCTAAGGATTTTTACGCCAGGTTTGAACCCGCGACCTTGGGTATATGAAGTTAGCATAGTAACCATTACACCACGGAGGGCGACAGCATGAAGAATAAGCTTGTTAACAATAATTTGTTACAGAGATGTACAGAAAGTCATGTGAATGGAACACATCAGATTGTTATTGCATGGGTTATTTTGTGAATTCTGCGCCACGACTACTGCGATAACGTTTAGTCCATCTTTTGGTCTACTGCTGTTAAGTATGACAGCTCCGAGGTTCTAAAGCCGTATTATTTATTTACTTGCACGTATGTGCCAATTTGAATTCTCCAGTATTCGTTTTGAACATCCCACTATGTGAATCACATTTTCTGGTATTAATGATCTGTTTTCTCACAAAATGTTGCAGACTCAAATTACACTTCCGGATGTAAAAGCAACCTCTAACTGCGGTTGTGAAACTATTTTGATCTTAATAGCACAGTTTGTTCTTTTAAAAACAATTGCTGATACATTTTCATCAAAAGATAAAAAAATCTGATGTGTTCCATTTGTTGTTTGTATGAACACGAGTTGGCAAGTTCCTGTATGAGAAAAGTATAAGTTTTTCAAAGCTGAAACTGAAAACAAGGAATATCTGAAAAACAATCAATTCCACAAAAAATGTATATATGTTTTAATGTGTTCTACATTTTCTGCGTGGTAAGTTTTTGTCCATCTCTTATGGGTTAGAAGTTATGCAAAATTGCGTAAAATACATCCAGAATAAAGTAGTCTTCAGAGGCTATTCTCAGAAAATTCAAGATATACATTTTATTTGTCGTGTAAATATCTTTAATACATGACGTTTTAATCAAAATCGTTACAGCCATTTTTGAGAAAATCAAAATTTTCGAAAAATGTTCCATGTAAAGGGTAGTTGGGGCTAGGGGAATTTTCTTAAAAATCTTCGTGTCGCATCCTTGGAAGATATCAAACTTAAATACCAATTTTGGTTTTTAACGGTCTTTTCGTTTTTGAGCTATGCTGCCCACAGACACACACACTCACACACACACACACACACATAGTCAGACACACAAACACACACATACACGAGGATGTTTCTAAAATGCCTTTTTTTTTTGGATTCAGGGGTCTCAAAACGTCTATTTGTGGTGAAATCTCGGTATTGAATTTTTGGGTGCATTACAATACCTTCTCTATACACTATCTACATAGTACGAGTAGAGAAAGTAATTAAGAAAATCTTCGTTAATAAACACACTTTAATTCAAAATCTTCTCGGGCTTCTAGCCAGGTAAAAACTTGGTTTTTTTTTTACCTGGCTAGAGCCCGAGAAGATTTTGAATTAATACGTCGCCAGGAAAGCTTCAGTTCTTATTTTAAACATACTTTAGTTTAGCGTCTTTAGTCCGGTAGCTTAAAGTTATTCAACATTTGTCTTCTCAGGATAAGGAAAACAACCCCCGAAACTCCCCTTATGCAGGCAACTCACCCTAAGCGAGTTTTGAACTTGGGACCTTCTAAATGTGAGGTAGACACGCTACCGCTTCACTACAGAGATGGACCAAACAAGTTTATTGTATAAAAGTATATCTGTGAAGTTATCCTGTAAGTTATTATTTTTCAGAAAATCAACATTTTGAGCCTTTTTCCATGTCAAGGGTAGTTAGTATGTGTAGGGGTTTTCTTGAATATCTTCGTATTGTATTCTTGGAAGGATTGTATTTAACCGACTTTTCTCCTCTGAATTGTGCTGTTCACACACATACTGTTTTATTTAAGGGAGCCCCAAAACATGCGTATATTTGCAGAGAATTCTGGATACAAATTTTGGGTGTAATACAATACTTCTCGTGCTAACTATGCGCTGTAGAATCAGAATAATGGGTAGAAGGTATATAAATGAGGCGATAGCAGGTATGTACACGTTTTGGGATTACCTGTATGAAAATTAAAAAGTATTTTTAGAGAAAGGTACGTCTCTGCATCTAAATTGAAATTGGGTGTTATTTAGAAAGTTGTTTATCTGCTGTGGTTCTCAGTGTCCAATGCTATATTGGGCTGTTGATGTTAACGCGCCGTAAGTCTATGACACGTAAGGAAGCCATGCTAGTGCTTTTTACAACCGAAACAAATCTATGGTAGAAGACAAATCACTCCAGAGCATTGATCTTGCAAATTACGGAAAACACAATAAACCCACTTTAAGAGTAGCCGCTTCCAGGAATCGAACTTGAGACCTCCCGAATGCGAATTTCACACTAACCGCGAGGTCATTTCGCTCGGTATGGGGGATAATTAAACATTTTCAACATAAAGAGACTGAACATTCTTCCAAATATACTTCAATTCTTGAAGAAAAATATTCAACGAGAGCAAGTCATTCATATACTAAAGAAAGTCCATTGTTTTCAGTTTCTTAGCTTCTGATAGTATTGCCAAATTTTAAAATAATCTGCCATTTCCACCGTTTTACTTCATCGTGATGCTTCTAGTGATAAATGCAATGCCCTCTTCGTGAGTACAGGCCAAGTGTTTTAGAAGGATTCAACGTCTTATTCATGTGATTGCCAAGTATTTTGTCTACGTCGGTAATAACCAAGTGTTTTAGAAGGATTCAATAGCTTCTTCGTCATGATAGAGCAGCGTTTTGAAAGAATACAATGTGTTCTTCATCAGGGATAGTCATTTTGGAAGGATTCAATGTCTTCGTTGGTTATAGCCAATTTCTTTGGAAGGTTTCAATGTATTCTTCAGCGTGATAGACGGATGTTTTGAAAGGATACAATGTCTTCTTCATCGGTGATAGCCAAATGTTTTGAAAGAATTCAATGTCTTCTTCATCGGTGATAACCAAGTGTTTTGAAAGAATGCAATGTCTTCTTCATCGGTGATAACCAAGTGTTCTGAAAGAATTCAATGTCTTCTTCATCGGTGATAGCCAAATGTTTTGAAAGAATTCAATGTCTTCTTCATCGGTGATAATCAAGTGTTCTGAAAGAATGCAATGTCTTCTTCATCGGTGATAGCCTATTGTTTTGAAAGAATTCAATGTCTTCTTCATTAGTGATAGCCTATTGTTTTGAAAGAATTCAATGTCTTCTTCATCGGTGATAACCAAGTGTTCTGAAAGAATTCAATGTCTTCTTCATTAGTGATAGCCTATTGTTTTGAAAGAATTCAATGTCTTCTTCATCGGTGAGAGCCTATTGATTTGAAAGAATTCAATGTCTTCTTCATTAGTGATAGCCTATTGTTTTGAAAGAATTCAATGTCTTCTTCATCGGTGATAACCAAGTGTTCTGAAAGAATTCAATGTCTTCTTCATTAGTGATAGCCTATTGTTTTGAAAGAATTCAATGTCTTCTTCATCGGTGAGAGCCTATTGATTTGAAAGAATTCAATGTCTTCTTCATTAGTGATAGCCTATTGTTTTGAAAGAATTCAATGTCTTCTTCATCGGCGAGAGCCTATTGTTTTGAAAGAATTCAATGTCTTCTTCATCGGTGATAGCCTATTGTTTTGAAAGAATTCAATGTCTTCTTCATTAGTGATAGCCTATTGTTTTGAAAGAATTCAATGTCTTCTTCATCGGTGAGAGCCTATTGATTTGAAAGAATTCAATGTCTTCTTCATCGGTGATAGCCAAATGTTTTGAAAGAATTCAATGTCTTCTTCATCGGTGATAGCCAAGTGTTTTGAAAGAATTCAATGTCTTCTTCATCGGTGATAGCCAAGTGTTTTGAAAGAATTCAATGTCTTCATCGGTGATAGCCAAATATTTTGGAAGGGTTGAATATTTTCTTCATCGTGGTAGCCAATACCTTCTTCATGAGTGATAGCCAATGTTATTGAAAGGAGTCAATGTCTTTTTCTAGTAATAGCGAAATGTTTGGAAGAACTTAATGTGTTCATCAGTGATAGTGAAGCGTTTTGGAAGGACTCAATCCCAGCTGTTCTGGCATTTGTAAAGTACGTCAGAAAATATGCCGCGTTAAGGCAATTTTATTTACAAACATTACACGTTTTTCTTTCTTCGAATAATTAGAAACAGCTAACTGAATTAGCGTTGATATTTAATTTTATTCCAAAGATACGCTATTTATGGCACGACGTTGATAATCTATATCGCCATTTTATACTAAATCCTTTCCTTTGCGACCTTACTGTACGTGTATCCGTAAAAACTCGTGCATGAAAATTCCCCCGATCTTTTGTATAAGTTAATCCCTTTACTAGTTACCTCCAAGTAGCGGAAGTATTCATTCTACTGGAAATTTGATACAGAGATTTAATCGAAAATACGTGCGTCTAGTTCCCTTGAAAATATATGTAGGTACTTTTGAAAATGTTCTTGAAAGTGTTTTGAAAGAATTCAATGTCTTCTTCATCGGTGATAGCCAAGAACATAACTCAAAAACATAATGTGCAATGAATACCAAACGTTATACCTACCGCGAAACATGCAAGTCAGTTCTGGAATTTAATGTGGTGTCAGCATATTGCCATTGTAGCTCAGGGGTTAGAGCAACTGAACGTAAACCAGGACATCCGTGGCTAAGGCATTGCATTTTTCAGTGATTTTACCTTTCCTGGGGACAGAACAATTAACTTCTGCATATTCGAAGGACTTGATACGGAGATAGTGATGAAAAGCCTGTAAAGTTGTGTTCATTATGAAAGAATTTTGTAAAGCATAAGAGCGGATATTACTTTCCTAATAAGTTCGGGTATCGTTGAAGTGGTAAGTGAACATTGTTTTGTTTGGGCAGAGGTTGTACACTCATGAAACAGTAAACGTCCTCGAGACGTTGTTGGTATTTTAATAACAACTCTTCTGTCATTCTTTTTCATGTTTCTGCGTCTCTGTGAGTTTCCACAAAGCCGAAGGAAGCAATATTATTACAGACTCGCTCGCTGTGACAAAAAAGAAACGAACTTCTCCATTTCATTAATTAAAAACGAAAGAGCATCGCTGTGTATAATTTCGCAACTGCTTATCCTATTTTAATAAAGCAGGCTGTATCCCTCCAACTTATATTTTCCTTTGTTACAGTTTTTTTTTTTTTTTTTTTTTTTTTTGTGTGGGGGGTGTGGTCGAGGGGAAGGCATTCACCAGCCACCCCCACCGTGCCGCCATATTGCCATGTGCGTCATGCATTATACATGCCATCGATATCTCGAAATACTTACCGCGTTTAGCCACGCGTGTCTCGATAAGTGCTATCGAGCAATTTACTAATGTTTCAACTCAATTTGATTTTTTGTGTTTTATTTTTTTATCTGCGCATGTGATGTTAGCAATCACACGATTTTCTCTGCCCACTACCATGATAACCGCAGTGCAACAGTTTGGTGATGCTTCAAGAGCTGAATTTAATATTTTGCACAAATCAAAGCAACTGATTTCTACTCGACCTTCCCTTAAAACTGCGTACTTACTACGAGGACCATCCAGAAAGTAACGAACGAGTTGGCACAATAACCAAAGCTATCAACACAAAACTTTATTTACAAAGTTACTATCAAGGTACCACATTTCCTTCGTCGATGTTATACTTTTCTGACGCCAAACTTCGTTTCTTTCTTTCTTTGTATAAAATGTTCGACCAATCGAATTTTATATGCAAATAACGCAAGTGTATGGTGATAATGCAATGAACGAGTCTTCAGTGAAGAAATGGCACATAATTTACCGTTGGCAACTTAATTTTAATTTACCTTCCAGAGATGCCCTGTTGTTGATAATATACACCACGATTTTATACTAAACCCTTTCCTCGTAGGTATATCCGTGAAAACTCATGCACTTGTACGATAAAGACCGTTCATCAATCGTTATGAAGCAGTTGAAAGCAAATATTGATAAAAGAGTTCAGTGTTTCACTTTGGACACCGTACATGACTTTTTGGATGGAAAAGATTTGCCAGCCATGAAGACCTCAACATCTTGGCTCAGATGTTTAGCGGTGGAAGAGTGTACCACGTGACAATAAATACCTTGATAGCAACAGAGTAAGGTAGTGTAACTTTGTGTTGATAACTTCCGTTATTGTTTAGTTATGTCAAATCGTGGGTGGCTCTCGTATAAAAGTGGGTAAACCCTTAGTCAGCCTGTCGCTAAATGTTGACTAAAACTACATGCTCTTCGTATGAACACTGGAGAAAAAATCTGATGTGTTCCATTCACATGACTTTCTCTACATCTATTGTTGTTAAAAAGCTTATTGTTCAATCTACATCATTCTAATCGAGATATACTGCCTAATCCATGGTGATTTTATATGTGCCGAATTTAGAGCTGAAAATTATATGTATTTACGGTATTACCAACAAGGTCCACATCTTCGTTTTGAAACATCCTGTATATCGTATGATGTCATACATGACTTTTAAAGTAGGTAAATGTGGCGCTTCATACTGTTTTATGTAACTAGAATTGCATGCCACTCTTGTGTTGAAACTGTTAATAATTTACGTAACATGATTCCTATTCTAAAGGAAAGTGAATTACTAACTTTGACATTTACAAACTTCTGACCACAGGCTCTCACCTATTAATATTATAAACAGAACACGCACACGTGGGGGGAAGGGGATATCGCGAGAAACTCAACTCATTTTTTTCTCTACCACGTATGTACAATGTGCATAGTAGATAGATATCCCACCAAAATAGAGATTTAATCGGAAATATAGGATGTTATATAGTACCCTGTATAAAAAAAAACAAAAAAAATTTTTAGAAAAAGGTTTTGTGTGTGTGTGTGGATAACATAATTAAAAAAATCTCCTATGTTCCATTCATATGACTTTCTCTACTTAGTTGTTACAAATTCTTGTTAAAAAGTACATACTTCTATCTAATTCATACTAATCAAGATAAACATTAACAGAAATTATCTTATTACTTTGCTTTCTTGTAAGTAGAACGGAATACACTAGGATGGAGTGATAGTCAAATGTTTTGAAGGCTGGTTTCAATCAGAATGCAATCCGATTCTTTACATCGTCAGGAGTTTAACTATTTACTTTAAATCTGAAACAAAAAAACAAGGAATATCTCAGAAATGATAAATTTCACGAGAAGAAAGTATGCATATGACATTAATTGTGTGTTTTAACGTGATCTTTACTTTTTGTGCAGTATTTTTTATGTCTATCTATTACAGTTTACCACTTATATAAAATTCGGCAAAATTCACCCAGCATGAAGAAGTCTTCAAGACCAATCCCAGAAAATTCGAGATATACATTTCATTTGGGATATAAATATCTTTAATACATGGTATTTTATTAAAAATCGTTAAGAGCCGTTTTTGAGAAACTCAAAAATTTCAAACATTTTTTCATATAAAGGATAGTTTGTCGTTCGGGGATTTTCTTGAAAATCTTCCTGTCGCTTCCTTGGAACATGCTAACTTAAATACTTAGAATTTGCGGTGAAATCTCGGTATCGAATAATTGGGTGGAATACAATACTTCCTCTATATAATATGTACATAGTACGTGTAGAGAAAGTAAAAATAAAATATTCCTTACTTTTGAATACATTAAAGAGAGGGTAAACGATTCCGGGGACTTTTTGGATCTAGGATTATAATAATGTGTGGAACTTGTGAGAGAATAAACTTGACACAATGATGTGAGCGTTTTAATTGTTGTTGGTGCGGCTGTTGCAGATGTTGATGGGCTCCCCGGCAGATGTCGTTGATAAGGATGAGGAAGTGAAGATGGCCAGGGGCAAACAACAGTCTAAATGTGTCGCTTCCTGGTCAGGACGACTTTTATCTTCACATCGCGCACGCGTGTCGCTACATCCAGAAATTCTGGAAATTGAAACTTTACAACTGTATAATATGAGAACCATTCAAAAAGTGACATACGATTTGGCATAACTAAATAATAACGAAAGTTATCAACACGAAACCTTATTTACAAAGTTACTCAACCTAATCTCTATTCTGTCAATATGTCTATTGTCACGTGGTACCGGTTTTTCAATGCACCACCGCTAAAGATCTGAGCCAAGATGTTGAGGTCTTCATGGCTGGCAAATCTTTTCCACCCAAAAAATTATGTACGGTGTCCAAAGTGAAACACCAGTTTTTCTGAATTCTTTTGTCAACATTTGCTTTCAACTGGTCCATAACGATTGATGAACGGTCTTTATCGTACACACTGTTATGTTCTTCCTTGATTACTCGTAAATTATGTGTCATTTCCTCACTGAAGACTCGTTCATTGCATTATCTCTATACACTTGTGTTATTTGTCTGTAACTTTCGATTGACCGAACGTTTTGTGCATTCAAAAAAAAAAAAAAAAAAAAAAAAAAAAAAAAAAAAAAAAAAAACGAGTAAGTTCTTTGGAGTTAGAAAAGTATAACATTAGCATTGAAAAGCTGGTACCACGTGACAATAAATACCTTGATAGCAATGACGTTGAGAAATAGAGCAAGGTAGTGTTGGTTATTGTTTAGTTATGTCAAATCGTATGTCACCTTCTGCATGGCTCTCGTGCTTTAAGGGGACCAACCAGTAAAAACTGACTAACATTCTTAAAAAAGTTGGTTCGGATTTTAGCACATTAATAAACCATGCCTTTTGTACACTAATGTGCCGAAGTTATTTTAAGCCACTTGCAATTTAAGCACTTGTGCCCTGACCTTTTATATACAAGTCTTAATGGTAATAACTGACACATGAAATATTAAAACGTGTGCTTCTCAAAAAACATTTTACTTCGCAAGTAAATATTCAAAATGCTCTTTCCGCAGCACATTTCAACAATCAATTTTTTTTACCTGGGACCCTTAATATCATAATATGTAAATAAAAATCTGATGTGTTCCATTCACATGACTTTCTCTACATCTCTGCAACAAATTATTGTTAAAAACTTATGCTTCTATTTATTTCATGATAATCAAGAAAAAATTAGTAAAACTAGACTTATAACTTGCTTCCTTGTAAACAGAAGCGAAATAATGGAGTACCTAGGTTAAAGTGATAATCAAAAGCTGGTTGCTATGTGACTGAAGTTCCTTTGTTTGTATGGACAGGAGTTGACAAGTTTTTCAAGGCTGAAACCAACAACAAGGAATATCTAAAAAAAATCTGATGTGTTCCATTCACATGACTTTCTCTAAATCTCTGCAACAAATTATTCTTAAAAAGCTTATACTACTATTTACTTTCTGCTAATCAGAAAAACATTAGCAGAAATAGCCTTATTACTTGCTTCCTTGTAAGTAGAACCAAAATAAGGGAGTACCATAGGTTAAAGTGATAGTCAAAAGCTGGTTGCTATGTCACTGAAGTTCCTTTGTTTGTATGGACAGCAGCTGACAAATTTCTGTATGACAAAAATATAAGTTTTTCATAGCAGAAACTAAAAACAAGGAATGTCTCAAAAACGAAGAACTCCATGAAAAAAATGTATATAACATAAATTGTGTGTTTTAACGTGCTCTACAATTTTTGTGTAGTAAGTTTTTGTACATCTTTTACGGCTTAGCAGTTATTCAAAATTGGTAAAATTCGTCAAGAATAAAGTACTCTTCAGAGGCTATTCCCAGAAAATTCGAGATATACATTTTATTTGTCAGGTAAATAGCTTTAATATTCGATATTTTAATGAAAATCGTTAGATCCATTTTTGAGAAAATCAAAATTTTCGAATAAAGTTCCATGTAAAGGGTAGTTGGGGGTAGGTGATTTTTCTCAAAATCTTCGTGTCGCATCCCTGGAAGATACTAAACTTAAAAACGAAAGTTTGGTATTTTACCGACTTTCATTTTTGAGTTATCGTGTTCACAGCCACACGGACACACTGACACATTGACACATACGAACCTTTTTTCTGAAAATGCTTTATTTGGATACAGGGGACCCTAAAACATTTATTTCCGGTGAAATCTCGGTATCGAATTTTTGGGTGGAGTGCAATAGCTTCTCTATACACTAGGTACATAGTGCGCATAGAGAAAGTAAAAAATGATCAACTCCACGAAAAAAAAAATGCATATAACATAAATTGTGTGTTTTAATGTGCTCTACAATTTTTGTGTGGTAAGTTTTTGTCTATCTCTTACGGTTTATCAGTTATACACAATTCCGTAAAATTCATCCACAATAAAGTAGTTTTTAGAGACTATTCCCAGAAAATTCGAGATATACATATTATTTGTCAGGTATATATCTTTAATATACGGTATTTTAATCAAAATCGCTAGAGCCATTTTTTAGAAAATAAAAATTTACGAACATTTTTCCATGTGAAGGGTAGTTTGTGGTGTAGGGATTTTCTTCAAAATCTTCGCGTCGCATCCTTGAAAGATACTGAACTTAAATACCAAGTTTGGCATTTAACGGTCTTTTCGTTTTTGAGCTATGCTGCCCAGACACACACACGACAGACAGACAGACAGACAGAAGACAGACACACACACACGGAAATTTTTCCAAAAATGTTTTTTTTTTATTCAGGGTGTCTTAAAACATGTATTTCTGGTGAAATATCGGTATCGAATTTTTGGATGCATTACAATACTTTCTTTATACACTATGTAGATAGTACGTATAGAGAAAGTCAAACTTATTGAATCAAATTTCTAAGTAAGTAAAATTAAATATGAATTTGTATTAACAAAGCTAATTAATCCACACAAATTATGAAAAAGGTGTGAGCAAACAATTCACTACATCTTTTCCTTTAGTAATATTTAATTAACTTGAAACTCATTCAATAATTTTACAGTGATATTCTTGGAATGTAAATATGAAGTTTCGTTACAAAATTTTGAAAACTGAAGCACAAGGAGAGTTTCAGGTAGAGTAGACAATATTTTTGTTTTCAAAAACTTGATGCATTTCTGTCATAATCTCATAATTATTTCACATAAAAATGCAGGTATGTGGTAAAAAATCTGATATGTTCCATTCACAAGACTTTTTCTACATCTCTGCAACAAATTATTGTTAAAAAGCCTATGCTTCTATTTACTTTATGCTAATCAAGATAAACGTTAGCAGAAATAGTCTTATTACTTGCTTCCTTGTAAGTAGAAGGGAAATAAGGGAGTAGCATAGGTTAAAGTGATAGTAAAATATTTTAAAAGCTGGTTGCTATGTGGTTGAAATCTGTTTCAATGCAGGACTAGCAGTTTATAACTTTCCGTGTGAGAAAAAATTAAGTGTTTTAAATCTGAAACAAATAATAAGGAATATCTCAGAAATGGCCAATTTCATGTAAAAAAAATTATATGACATAAATTGTGTGTTTTAACGTGATCTACATTTTTGTGTGGTTAGTTTTTGTCTACCTCTTACAGTTTACCAGTTACGCAACATTTTTTTTTTTTTCGTGGTGTTGACCGTTTTTGAGATATTCCTTGTTATTAGTTTAGTTTTAAAACGTTTGACATACGGCAATGCAAAGAAACGGATTTCATCTACATGACAACCAGATTTTAAAAAAAAAACTTTATCCTTGCGTATTCCCTTCTACTGACAAGAAAGTAAGTAATAAGACGGTTTCTGTTGATGTTTATGAAGTAGATAGAGACGTAGAGAAGGTCATCCATGAGATAGTTTGTTCGCAAAGATATGAACACACAGTTTCAGGATCTTACTAGGTATCTAATGTGAAAACTTTTCTAGGCGAGATTTACGTTAGTGGTAACTCAGAGAGGACTCCATGTGACTGTTGAACAGCTGCTCAAACTAAGCTTCTCTTTTACACACTGTTTTACCTGGGAGAAAAGTAAATGAGTAAAACAGCGAAAACAATACGCAACACGCACCTCGTTATTCGCAGCGATCGCTCACACACACACACATTTCCTTGCTATTGTTTGTGACACTTTACCCGCGCTGCTGGGATAATGAAGGTCGTGTTTCATCTATTCTTCCAATTAAACACACGGCTGTTGCTATGGCAACGTCAGGTAAGCTTGTACATCGGGGCCCGAACCCTGGCCCGTCGCGCCTTAACAGTCCTTCCCTTTTACACTTATCTAAAAATCTGATGTGTTCCATTCACGTGACTTTCTCTACATCTCTACAACAAATTATTGTTAAAAAGCTTATGCTTCTTTTTATTTCATGCTAATCGAGAAAAAAATTAGCAGAAATAGTCTTATTACTTGCTTCCTTGTAAGTAGAAGCGAAATAAGGGTTAAAGTGATAGTCAAAAGCTGGTTGCTATGTGACTGAAGTTCCTTTGTTTGTATGGACAGGAGTTGAAAAATTTCCTGTATGCGAAAAGTATAAGTTTTGCAAAGCTGAAACTAAAAACAAGGTATATCTTAAAAACGATCAACTCCACGAAAAAATGTATCGAATATAAATTGTATGTTTTAATGTGCTCTGCATTTTCTGTGTGGTAAGTTTTTGTCCATCTGTTACGGTTTAGTAGATTTGCAAAATTCTGTAAAATTCATCCAGAAGAAAGTAATTTCAGAGGTTATTCCCAAAAAATCCAAGATATATATTTTATTTGTCGTGTAAACATCTTGAATGTATCACATTTTAATCAAAATTGTTAGAGCCATTTTTGAGAAAATCAAAATTTTCGAAAAAGTCCCATGTAAAGGGTAGTTGAAGGTGGGGGGATTTTCTTGAAAATCTTTCTGTCGCATCCTTGGAAGATTCCAAACCTAAATACCAAAATTGGTTTTTAACGGTCTTTTCGGTTTTGAGTTATGCTGCCCACACACACATACACACAGACAGACTAATAGACACACACGGACATTTTTCTAAAAATGCTTTTTTTGGATTCAGGTGGTCTCAAAACATATATTTTCTGTGAAATCTCGGTATGGAATTTTTGGGTGCATTACAACACCTTCTCTATACACTATGTACATTGTACGTGTAGAGAAAGTAAAAATAAATAACTAATAAAACTACATGATATAACCAAGATTACAGTTTTTGTGTATCTCTTGCGGTTTAGCGGCTCTGCAAAAGTACTTCAGATTGGCAGAATTTCAGAGGCTCTTCCCAAGAAATTAAGGATATAAAGTTAATTTGTTATGATAAACCTTTAATATATAGATAGCAATTTAATGTTAAATCGTTAGAGCCATTTTTTAGAAAATCGAAAATTTCGAATGTTTTGCCATGTAAAGGGTAATTTGGGGTGGAGGATTTTTCTAAAATTCTTTGTGTCGCATCCTTGAAAGATATCAGCTTAAATACCACATATACGTATATTTTGTTTAATTCAGGAGTCCTCAAAGCATGTATTTTCGGTGAAACCTTGATATCGAAATTTTTTGTAGAATACACCTTATCTAGCTACTATACATTGTGCATGAGTGCTAGAGAAAGTATAATATATAACACAAATTGCTAGTTTTAATAAAATCTTCAGATTTTGTGCAGTAAAATGTTGTCCATTTACCAGTTATAAAAATGTCCACATAACGGTTAGCTTAAAGCGAATTTTGTTGAACATCTTCATGTGACATCCTTGGAATTTACTCCATGGCACGACAGCTCACGGGGAACCTTGGCCTACCGCCCGGCCGCTGCGTCCCCCATCTCGGTCCACTACAGACGTCATGGATGGGGTGCAGTATTGGAGGGTGAGACGTGGTCAGCGCCTCGAATCCCCCCGGCCGGTTAATGCGGTCCTCATGACCCGGAGCCGCTACTTCTCTATCAAGTAGCTCCTCAATTGGCCCTCCAGGGACCTTACGAGGCTGAGTGCACCCCGGGCCAGGTCTCCCACTGGGGGAAAAATCCCCGCGCCGGTACTGGGGATCGAACCCAGGTCTCCCGCTTGGTAAGTAGCAACGCTACCACCGCGCTAAGGAGACGACCTCCTTGGAATTTAGTAAACTTAAATTTCAAGTCGGGTACTTTGCCGAATTTTCCTTTTTGAATTATGCTTTCCAGACACACATCTTTTTCTAATTTTTTCATTTGGATGAGCTCAAAACGTGTATTTCCTTTGAAATTTGAGCATGAAGTTTTGGGTGCTATGGAATTCCTTCTCCATTTACTGTGAACGTTGTACATACATGGTAGAGAGATAAAAACACCTTTCTTATTCAGGGGACCTCAAAAGGCACATTTTCAATGAAAAGTCCCCTCTGTGGTGTAATGGTTACCATGTTAGGCCTCATATACCCAAGGTCACGGGTTCAAACCTGGCGGAGGACAATGGATTTTTTCGGGCGTAAACATCCTTAGAGCGGCTTCCTTCGGAAGGGAAGTAAAACCGGGGGTCCCGTGTCGTAGATTTACGGCGCATAAAAGAACCTCAAGACTGAAAGAAGAGTCCTCTGAGCAAAATTAAGCGGTCTTTCACGCCCAACATAGAATGGGAAGAACCACAGCAGTTAAAGAGCGTCCATAAATAAATCTCAATTTAAATTTCAATGATGAATTTTGAATGGAATGCAATACTCTATCCACCTAACCTTAACGTGCAGGAATATTAACAAAATGTGCCTCTATTTGTAATGCGGAGTGTTTCTCAGGCAAGGTTCTCGATCTGACTGCGAAGACTATGTATGCATGCTACCGGATAGGTAGGGTATCCAGTGAATTTCCCTCAACTGGGCACGATACAACTCACTGCATGTGGGGAACCCAAATTGTAAAAACGAGTGTGTGCAACATTTTGGTTCAAATAGTTATTTATAACACAAGGAGAGAGGCTTGCAATTCTTACTTTCTCTACATGGTGTATAGATAAGGTATTGCACTCCACACAAAAATTCGGTACAGAGATTTCACCGGAAATATGTGTTTTACGGTCCCCTGTATCCAAAAAAAAGCATTATCATAAAAAGAGAATTTTTAGAGAGACAGAAAAATGTAGGTATTATAAAACAATTTATGTCTAGTATAGTTTTTGTGGAGTTAACCTTTCTGAGACATTGCCTGCTATTGGTTTTAAAATGTTAAATAATCGGAGTTTTGTCTAATGGAAAGTCGCTTTTCACTGTTTCATCCTGGTCATGCAAACAGAAAGGATTTCAAATGTCTGTGAATGACCAGCAATTTCAATATCAATTGCATACCAACCAGTTGTTAAAAGATTTGACTATCACTTTAGCCTTATTTCCCTCCTACTTACAAGGAAGCAAGTAAGTGAGTAGTAAATCAGGTATATTTAAAAGAAATTATTTTTGTATAGTTATTGAAAAGTGCCGCGGAAGCATTTGATCAATAAATCAGTAATATCGCAAACAGGGCAACAATTGTTAGTCATCAGGAACACTATTCGTGTAATTGTTAGTTAATTAATTTTAAGTTCATAAAATCAGATAATAAGATTTCATTATAATTATATTTTAAGGGTGTGTATGACTGAAATGCCATGAAAATTCATGAAATTCGATTCTTTTATTTTGCATCTATAAAATAATTTGAACATTCTTGAACGGTTTAATTGGCCAACAGGTGCCATTTTAAATGCCTTTAGTCACTGGAGCAAAGCTGAAAGTCGGCAAGAAAAATTTCGGTTCGACGAGATCTCATTCTATCATGCAAAGTAAAAATCGATTTTGCAGAAGAAAAGCAACAATGCAAGAAGAAAAGGAAAGAAAAAGCAGCAGCAGAGGAAAAGGAAAGCCAACCTACCAACCTGGCGGATTTTAATGTGAGCCATACATTCAAATCTTTCCTTGTTTTCTCACTATTGATATTTTCAGCATTTTCCTTCCTGTAAAACGTTCCTCGAGAAGTTTTTTCTGTTACATAAATAAATTTTGGTGTACATGTTCGCAGAAGTATAAGGAAGAAGATTTGCCCTAGGTTTTAATATCAGATGTATTTAAGCTTATGTTTTTAATTTTCAAACACAAAAATTATATTTTTATGGGAAAAAAGAGCACATTCATAACACAAAAAAAAAAAAAATCTGATGTGTTCCATTCACATGATTTTCTCTACATCTCTGCAACAAATTATTGTTAAAAAGCTTATGTTTCTATTTACTTCATGCTAATCTAGAAAACATTAGCAGAAATAGTTTTTTTACTTGCTTCCTTGAAAGTAGAAGCGAAATAAGGGAGTACTATAGGTTAAAGTGATAGTCAAAAGCTGGTTGCTATGTGACTGAAGTTCCTTTGTTTGTATGGACAGGAGTTGACAAATTCCTGTATGAGAAAAGTATAAGTTTTTCAAACCTGAAAGTAAAAAAAAAAGGAATATCTCAAAAACGATCAACTCCACGAAGAAAGTGTCTATGGCATAAACTGTGTGGTTTAACGTGCTGTACTTTTTTGTGAAGTACGGTTTTGTCCATCTCTTACGGTTTAGCAGCTATGGAAAATTCCGTAAAATTCATCCAAAATAAAGTAGTCTTCAGAGGCTATTCCCAGAAAATTCAACACATACATTTTATTTGGCAAGTAAATATCTTAAATATACGAGATTTTAATCAAAATCGTTAGAGCCAATTTCCAATGTAAAGGGTAGTTTGGGGTGGGGGATTTTCTTGCAAATCTTCGTGTCGCATCCTTGGAAGATACCAAACCCAAATACCAGTTTGGTTTTTAACGGACTTTTCGTTTTTGAGCTATGCTGCTCACAGACACATACGCACGCGCGCACACGGACCTTTTGGATTCAGTGGGACCCAAAACATACATTTCCAGTGAAATCTCGGTATCGAATTTTTGGGTGCAATGCAATACCTTCTCTAAACACATGTACATAGTACGTATAAAGAAATTAAAAATCTGATGTGTTCCATTCACTTGACATTCTCTACATCTCTGCAACAAATTAGTTTTAAAAAGCTCATGCTTCTATTAACTTCATGCAAATCGACAAAAAATTAACGGAACTAGTCTTATTACTTGCTTCCTTGTAAGTAGAAGGGAAATAAGGAGTAGCAGAGGTTAAGGCGACAGTCAAAAGCTGGTTGCTATGTGACTGAAGTTCCTTTGTTTGTATGGACAGGAGTTGACAAATTCCTGTATGAGAAAAGTTAAGTTTTTCGAACCTGAAAACAAAAACAAGGAATATCTCAAAAACGATCAACTCCACGAAAAAAATGAATACAACATAGATCGTGTGTTTTAATGTGCTCTACATGTTTTGTGTGGTAAGTTTATGTCTATCTCCTACGGTTTAGCAGTTATGCAAAATTGCGTAAAATTCACTCAGAATAAAGTAGTCTTCAGAGACTATTCCCAGAAAATTCAAAATATACATTTTGTTTGTCAGGTAAATATCTTTAATATACGATATTTTAATCAAAATCGTTAGAGCCATGTTTTAGAAAATCAAAATTTTCGAAAAAAGTTCCATGTAAAGGGTAATTTGGGGTGCGGGGATTTTTCTCAAAATCTTCAAATCGCATCCCTGGAAGATACTAAACTTAAATACCAGTTTTGGTATTTTACCGATTTTTCGTTTTGAGTTATCGTGTTCACAGACACACTGACACACGGACTCAACTCACACACTCACACGGACCTTTTTCTGAAAATACTTTTTTTGGATACAGGGGACCCTAAAACATATATTTCCGGTGAAATCTCGGTATCGAATTTTTTGGTGGAGTGCAATACCTTCTCTATACACTATGTACATAATACGTGTAGAGAAAGTAAAAATTAGATGTATTCTGAGCCTTTGGTAAAAATATTTGACCAAAATTTTAATTATTTTGACGCAAGGGACTTTTTTTAGTGACGTGACAAAAATATGAACAAATTTAACCATAACTGTCAAACCAGTACAACAAAATTAATGAAATTTGCACTAACTTATTTGCATTATATTAGACCTGTGGTATAAATTTGAAACTTTCCATCATACAAGTAGTTAAAGAGCTTACGCCTTTTAAAATTATGAACACTAATATGTCATGCATTTGCTGGTTCCATTTCTAACAGTTTTGTGAGGATTATAAACTCCCCTCGAATCTGCAGCTGATTTTATCGTTCCTTTCGTAAGAAAGTGGATTAGCATGGATTATGCGCTGACTCCCAGTGCAGCAGGATACCCTGGAGGGCTTCCAGGAATTAGTAGCATCCCCTAATTCTTACAAGTCTGTATCGTGTCGCAAATTTACGACTCAAACCTTTCCAAACAAATGATACGTACTTTTAAAGCCTATTACACAACGCCATAAATGTAATAAAATAAATGCAATGGCATACTCAACAATGATTATTACTTTCTCTACACGTACTATGTACCTAGAGAGCGCATTGCATTGCACCCAAAAATTCAATACCAAGATTTCACCGCAAATACATGTTTTGGGGTCCCCTGAGTCCGAAAAAAGCATTTTTAGAAAATGATCCGTGTATGTGTCTGTAAGCAGCATATCTCAAAAAGTCACCCTCCGTGGCGTAATAGTTGCCCTGCTAACTTCATATACCCTAGGTCGCTGGTTCAAAACCGGCGGAGGGCGATGGATTTTTTCGGGCGTAAAAACCCTTAGCATGACTTCCTTCGCAAGGGAATTAAACCGTTGTACATGTACGGCACGAAAGATAACCCCAGGCCTGATAAAGAGGTCTCTGAGCATAATTAGGCAGTTTTTAACGCCCAGTATAAAGTGGGGCGCTGAGAACTAGTAGATAAAGAAACGTTCTTTAATAAAACTGCATCTCCATAACTCAAAAACGAAAAGTCGCCTAAATACCAAACTAGTATTTAAGTTGAGTATCTTCCAAGGATGTGACACGAAGATCTTGAGGAAAAATCCCCGCACCCCAAACTACTCTTTACATGGAACATAAGTAGACGTGGGCGTTAAACACTACCAACAAAATGGAACATTTGGATTTTCTCAAAAATTGCTCTAACGACTTTGATGTATGTTTAAAATATTTTATGACAAATAAAGTGAAATATCTGGGAATAACCTCTGAAGACCTCATTCTGGATGACTTTTGTATAAAAAAAACCTTAGTACACAAAAAATGTGGAAAAAATTGAAACCTAAAATGGGCTATAATTAGAATATTTCCGTTTAGACGTGTCAAGCAAGGATTAGCATAAATAAAGTAATAGTAATTATAACCTGGATTGTATAATAAGCACAATTATGACCAGATATTTCAGCTGTTTTCTGTAAACAATTACAAAAGATGTAAATAAACGTATTCAGCAATACCTAGAAAATGTACTGCAAAATGATAAAGTTCAGGCATGTATGTTCGAAAGTCATTGTTGCCTTTTCATATTAGTAAAACACTGCATGACATAGTAACATAAAGAGAGGAAGCTACTAAGTTTGAGCTTCAAAATACCTTCTCAGAAATCATAACAGTCCTTTCTAATTGAAACAGCATGCTAAGAGGAGTTATGAAGAAATAAAATACAAACGTTGCATTCACTTCTGTTTACTCGCATTCCTTCATACTACTTTATATACCTTGCATACACAGACTTACTGACGAACATAACGCTTTGTTTGAAATTAGATTTTTATAAAGAAGAATTATTTTAATTGCACACACGTGAAAGAGAAGCAAGATATTTTCAACTCACCGCTAGTCTTTTTGTTGTTATTTCGGAAGTGCCAACCTCACAGCTATAGACCTGCTGCCACCTGCCCCCAATCTGTGAAGGAAAGATAAGCCTTTTAAATATTTATGATTAAATATTCACACATTCTAAGTATTTGTCTTCACTGCAGCAAAACCCATTGTTTTATACATTGCATAATATCGAAGCTCTGTAAAGGAACTGATTCTCAAGTTGGCTGCCCTGGGTTTGCCTCTGCAATAATGCATTAAATGGTTCTTCATACATTTTCGCTGACAAAACACGCTCTACTGGAGAAATATCAATCGTGCTGCAAAATGTGTCAGTTACTAAGAATTCTAAATGTAAACTCCATACAAACAGCCACTTTCTTAACTCAATGGTGTCTCCGGCATCCTAGAATGGAAGGCGTTAATGATTATGGCAAATGGAAGCTAACAATGCATTGTGTACACTTTTCATTTACAAATTATAATGCACTCATGTATTAAAATGGAATAATGCAGTTAAGCTTTAAAAATATAAACCAATGTACACATTAAAATATATTATAAATTGCCAATTTCTGTTTACATATCTATTAGTATACAAGTTTAAAATAAAGCTAAAATACTTTATTGATAAATAATTGGATCCCCATCGGTTCCTTCGCCGCCTGCCATTGACTCCCATGAAGCAACTACCAGTGGCGTAGCCAGGGGGGTTTGGGGGTTGAAACCCCCTATTAAAAATGTAGGAAAAGCAAAATATAATTGTAATTATAATTGCTACACTTAGTTTATGAATATAAAATCCAGTTTTTAAATATTCTTAGTCAGGATTAATTCATATTTATCATTTAATTTTATCTAAATTGTTTAAAAATGGGTTCCTGTATACCTCCTCCCCCTTTAATATTTTTCTGGCTACGCTACTCGCAACTAGTCGACCTTCTGATGTAATAACCACTTCACAGTCTACTGTTTAGATGCATCTACTCTACTTAAACAATATTTCAAGGGCAAAATGAAAGATATTTTCTATGTTCTACAGCAAATTGTTGCAAACAATAACCTAAAAACGAATGATTTAAACTTACTTTACGTAGCTTTTTAAGTAAAATACGTAATTGACTGATCACAAACTTGTATTGCATAGAATTATTAATAACGTTAATATTCCCTAAAGACATACATTAATTGTTGTCATTCAGACTTGCCAACCTCACGAGCTCCCAGTCACTTACTAGGTTACCAACAGCTCCTTCCTAAACGCAAAGCAAAGTAATACTTTTCAGCTTAATTGCTGTTACAGATTAAAGAATTATTTATAAATATTGTGAGATAATTATTGGATAGATTATAAAGACTTGTACGAACCGTCAAGTTGACTTTCCTGTTGTCGCAATAATGAACTGCCCGTGTTGAGGTTAGGTTTGTACTAGCAGCCTCTTGGCTATGTGATTAGCATTACCTTAATGGCAAGAAGAAAAACTGGAATGAGTTTATGTGACCCTCTCTCTCTCTCTCTCCACCCCTCCTCCTCCTCTCCCACCTTGCCAACAGCTACCAGATGAACAAATGATGTAAAAAAACACATACACACATGTTCTGCTAGCCTACTTTCCTCAGGGGGAAACAGTTTCAGCTTCAAAACAAGCCAAGCTGGGGGAAATAATGACTGTCACAACGTGAATAGTTAACGCATTTCACGTAAAATCACTCCTTTATGTTAATACCTAACAACATCTGAAAACACTCTCTAAAACACTCGATGCTTAAAGAAAGCAATATGAAAATCCTTGATTGCAACCCTCTGCAATCTTTTTACCTTCTCTAGCACATATGTGCAATGTACATACTGGATAGAGAAGGTATTGCATTCCAACCAAAAATTCGATACCGAGATTTCGCCGGGAACATGTTTTGAGGTCAATAGGGTGCGAAAAAGACCCATATGTGTCTGTCTCTCAGTGTGTCTAGGAACAGCATAGCTCAAAAACGAAAAGTCGATTCATACCAAACTTAGTGTTTAAGTGCAGCATCTTCCAAGGTTGCACGAAGATTTTCAAGAAATCCCCCAACTACCCATTCCATGGAAAAGTTTTCTGAAAGTTTTTTCTCAAAAATTGCTGTAACGATTTTAATTAAAATACCGTATATTAAAGCTATTTATATCACTAATAGAGTATGTATCTTGAATTTTCTGAGAACAGCTTCTGAAGATTTGTTCATTCTGAATGAATTTTGCTGAATTTTGTACAACTGGTAAACCGTAAGATCTACAAAAGGTTTACTACACAAAAGATGTAGATCTCGTTAAAACGTACAGTATATGTCATATACATTTTTTCGTGGAGTTGCCCGTTTTCGAGATATTCTTGTTATTAGTTTCTCATACGTCAACTCCTGGCCACGCAAAGAAACGGACTTTAATTCCATAGCAACCACATTTTAAAACATTTGACTATCACTTTATCCTAGTGCATTCCCTTATTCTACTTACAAGGAAGCAAGTAATAAGACAATTTCTCTTAATGTTTTCTCGATTAGCAGGAAGTAAATAGAAGAATAAGCTTTTTAACAATAATTTGTTGCAGAGATGTAGAGAAAGTCATGTGAATGGAACAACTGATTTTAGGTTATTATTGCACACGACATACATACATACATACATGCATGCATACATACATACATACATACATACATACATACATACATACATACATACATACATACATACATACATACATACATACATACATACATACATACATACATACATACATACATACATACATACATACATACATACATACATACATACATACATACATACATACATACATACATACATACATACATACATACATACATACATACATACATACATACATACATACATACATACATACATACATACATACATACATACATACATACATACATACATACATACATACATACATACATACATACATACATACATACATACATACATACATACATACATACATACATACATACATACATACATACATACATACATACATACATACATACATACATACATACATACATACATACATACATACATACATACATACATACATACATACATACATACATACATACATACATACATACATACATACATACATACATACATACATACATACATACATACATACATACATACATACATACATACATACATACATACATACATACATACATACATACATACATACATACATACATACATACATACATACATACATACATACATACATACATACATACATACATACATACATACATACATACATACATACATACATACATACATACATACATACATACATACGGCGGACACTTGAAACGTCCCGATATTTGTGAGTTGCATGGACTGACACAAAAGTGTCCTGGAGGGATTTCAGCCCATCACGAGTTGGTGTTTCAACCATCTGGGCTGCTCGTGTGGATGACCAGCATTTTTCAAACTTAAAAATGTTATCCCCTTCTATAGTCCAAACAGGAGCCACATGGTTGCTGCGTCATTTACTCCTAGTTATTCAACTGGAACGTCCTTTAACCTGATTGGTCATGTCGTAGTTGAATAAAATTGATGAAATGAATAAGGGAAAACCCTGAAAAAAACCTTATCCGGGTAATTGACCATGGTCGAGATTCTAACTCGCGGTCTGTTCAATGAGAGGTAGAACACTACCACCACACCACCCAGACGGGTTTATACTCCACTGCCAATGCCAAAACTGTGTGTAGAGATACAACATGTTATAAGTTACATGTTCTATGGTTACCATGGACACAGTGTATAGAGATACAACATGTTATAGGTTACATGTTGTATGGCTACCATGGACACTGTGTGTAGAGATACAACATGTTATAAGTTACATGTTGTATGGTTACCATGGACGCTGTGTATAGAGATGCAACATGTTATAGGTTACATGTTCTATGGTTACCATGGACACTGTGTGTAGAGATACAACATGTTATAAGTTACATGTTCTATGGTTACCATGGACACAGTGTATAGAGATACAACATGTTATAAGTTACATGTTGTATGGTTACCATGGACACAGTGTATAGAGATACAACATGTTATAGGTTACATGTTGTATGGTTACCATGGACACAGTGTATAGAGATACAACATGTTATAAGTTACATGTTGTATGGTTACCATGGACACAGTGTATAGAGATACAACATGTTATAGGTTACATGTTGTATGGTTACCATGGACACAGTGTATAGAGATACAACATGTTATAAGTTACATGTTGTATGGTTACCATGGACACAGTGTATAGAGATACAACATGTTATAAGTTACATGTTGTATGGTTACCATGGACACAGTGTATAGAGATACAACATGTTATAGGTTACATGTTGTATGGCTACCATGGACACTGTGTGTAGAGATACAACATGTTATAAGTTACATGTTGTATGGTTACCATGGACGCTGTGTATAGAGATGCAACATGTTATAGGTTACATGTTCTATGGTTACCATGGACACTGTGTGTAGAGATACAACATGTTATAAGTTACATGTTCTATGGTTACCATGGACACAGTGTATAGAGATACAACATGTTATAGGTTACATGTTGTATGGTTACCATGGACACAGTGTATAGAGATACAACACGTTATAAGTTACATGTTCTATGGTTACCATGGACACTGTGTGTAGAGATACAACATGTTATAGGTTACATGTTGTATGGCTACCATGGACACAGTGTATAGAGATACAACACGTTATAAGTTACATGTTCTATGGTTACCATGGACACAGTGTATAGAGATACAACATGTTATAGGTTACATGTTGTATGGCTACCATGGACACAGTGTATAGAGATACAACATGTTATAGGTTACATGTTGTATGGCTACCATGGACACAGTGTATAGAGATACAACACGTTATAAGTTACATGTTCTATGGTTACCATGGACACAGTGTATAGAGATACAACACGTTATAAGTTACATGTTCTATGGTTACCATGGACACAGTGTATAGAGATACAACACGTTATAAGTTACATGTTCTATGGTTACCATGGACACAGTGTATAGAGATACAACATGTTATAAGTTACATGTTCTATGGTTACCATGGACACAGTGTATAGAGATACAACATGTTATAGGTTACATGTTGTATGGCTACCATGGACACAGTGTATAGAGATACAACACGTTATAAGTTACATGTTCTATGGTTACCATGGACACAGTGTATAGAGATACAACATGTTATAAGTTACATGTTCTATGGTTACCATGGACACAGTGTATAGAGATACAACATGTTATAGGTTACATGTTGTATGGCTACCATGGAACCTCAGTGGTGTGTGGTAACGTGCACTTACCTCACGACGCCGGTTGCCAGGCCTCGACAGAACAAGGTAGGCTCTAATTTCATATGCACGTTTCACAAAACTAAAGAAGACAGGGGGACCGAGTTTTGTTCTTGCGTCCGTCCGCCCATACATCAGACTTACCGTTTCACAATATAATCTGCATACGCAGACGACATGTTCATGCATAATAATTATATCAGAATAGAAATAATGAAGAACCTTCCCCCCGAAAGCCTTTCTTTGAGTGCGTGGCCTTGCCCCACTAAAGGAACCCCTCCCTCAAGGGGAGGGGGCGACACCATAAGAAAAGACACTGATTTTCGGCTTCCCCATTTGCATACACAGAACCGTACGTGCATACATTAAACAAACCGCTTCCTTTCCATTATCTGTCCATCTTTTCACTGCAGCCCAGGTGGGAAGGTGTCCTTGTGCGGGTTCGAGTCCTGCTGCTGCAGGTTCAATACAGCCAAGTGTGCTCTCTAGGACAATGCGTTACATTCACATGACATTCACTACCCACTCTAGTTACAAATCCACATTCTTACTTTCTCTACACGTACTAAGTACATAGTGTACAGAGAAGGTATTGTGCCTGTGGACAGCACAGCTCAAAAACGAAAAGACCGTTAAACACCAAACTTGGTATTTAAGTTTGGTACTTCCAAGAATGCGACACGAGGATTTTCAAGAAAATCCCCCAGCCCAAACTACCCTTTACATGGACATTTTTTCAAAAAGTTTGGTTTCCTCAAAAATGACCTAAACAGTTTTGATTAAAATGTCATATAATAAAGGTAATTTACCTGAAAAATAAAATCTATATCTTGAATTTTCTGTAGACATCTTTATTCTGGGTGAATTTTACGGAATTTTGCATTACTGGTAAACCGTAAGAGATGGACAAAAACTTACTTAACGAAAAGAATGAAGAGCACACAAAAACATACAATTTATGTCATACATTTTTTCGTGGAGTTGACGGTTTTTGAGATATGCCTTTTTATTGATTCCAGTTTTAAAATACTTATATGGGAAGTTCTCAACAACTGGCCATGCAAAGAAATGCATTTCTCTACCATAGCAACCACATTTTAAAACATTTGACTATCACTTTATCCTAGTGTATTCCCTTCTACTTACAAGGAAGCGAGTAATAACCTGACCATAGCACCACATTTTAAAACATTTGACTATCACTTTATCCTAGTGTATTCCCTTCTACTTACAAGGAAGCGAGTAATAACCTGACCATAGCAACCAATTTTAAAACATTTGACTATCACTTTATCCTAGTGTATTCCCTTCTACTTACAACGAAGCGAGTAATAACCTGACCATAGCAACCAATTTTAAAACATTTGACTGTCACTTTATCCTAGTATATTCCCTTCTACTCACAAGGAAGCCAGTAATAACCTGACCATAGCACCACATTTTAAAACATTTGACTATCACTTTATCCCAGTGTATTCCCTGCTACTTACAAGGAAGCAAGTAATAACCTGACCATAGCACCACATTTTAAAACATTTGACTATCACTTTATCCTAGTGTATCCCCTTCCACTTACAAGGAAGCGAGTAATAACCTGACCATAGCAACCAATTTTAAAACATTTGACTATCACTTTCTCCTAGTGTATTCTCTTCTACTTACAAGGAAGCGAGTAATAAGACAATTTCTGTTAATGTTTATCTTGATTAGTATGAAGTAAACAGAAGAATAAGGTTTTGTACTGTGATGCGGAATAGGTAGAGAGAGTCAGTGGAATTCTTTTTGGTAATTTTCAGTTCTCGGTTGTACCGTTAAACCTCTTTTAGAGATTTGACAAAAAATGCTTGAGAATTTATGAAGATATAGGCCCTTCCTGAGGACAGCTGAAGAATCAAGTCCATCAAAATGCGAAAAGCCGCCGCGGGGTGCTACTGAATCTGAGCAAAAACAGAATTGGATTACGAGGAGGCCTGGGAAAGATAAAAACGTGCGACCCCCTCTAGGTAATGGGGCACATTAGACAAGAGCATGATGTTGCATACCATTAAGTGAGATCGGTTACCATGCAAATTCATTACCTTACTGCACTCAGTCTTTCATGCGGACTGGTTCTGGTGGTGGCCTTGGAACCGTTTTTCTGACAAGGGTAGCTTACCTGGGGCCTCTGTAAAACTAAGATAAACTGTTGATAAAAACAACCGCGCTCAACGGGTGTGTTCCCCAACACACACATCTCTGCAACAAATTATTGTTCAAAACCTTATTCTATCTACTTCATAGGTTTTTCAAAGCTGAAACCAAAAACAAGGAATTCCACGAAAAAATGTATATAGCATAAATTGTGTGTTTTAAAGTGCTCTACATTTTTTGTGTGACAAGTTTCTGTCCATCTCTTATAATTTAGCACTTATGCAAAATTGCGTAAAATTCGTCCAGAATGAAGTAATCTTTACAGGCCATTCCCAGAAAATTCAAGATACACATTTTATTTGTCAGGTAAATATATTTAATATACGATATTTTAATCAAAGTCGTAAGAACCATTTTTGAAAAAATCAAAATTTTCGAAAAAAGTTCCAAGTAAAGGGCAGTTTGAGGTAGGGTTTGATTTTCTTGAAAATATTCGTGTCCCATTCTTTGAAGATACCGAACTTAAGTACCAAGTTTGGTATTTAACGGTCTTATCGTTATTTAGTTATGCTGTCCATAGACACACACACACACACGGACATTTATATAATTAATGTGTACTAATTCTGAGCACAGCGTAATTCTAAAAATAATTTAAACATTTTAATGTAGTAATATAAAATTATTTTAATGAATTTGACTGCAATGAGTTTATTTCTAAAACAAAATTTAATTTTATATTATTATATATTAATATTTACTGTACTAATGTCTGAATGCATGCAGATGAATATTTAATACTAATAAAAAACACGGACATTTTTCTAAAAATGCTTTTTCTTTTAGGATTCAGGGGGATCCATAACATGCATTTCTGGTGAAATCTCGGTATTGAATTTTTGGGTGCATATCAATACCTTCTCTATACATTATGTACATAGTATGTGCAGAGAAAGTAAAAATAGCAGAAATAGTCTTATAACTTGTTTCCTTGTAAGTAGAAGCGAAATAAGGGAGTGGCATAGGTTAAAGTGATAGTCAAAAGCTGGTTGCTATGTGACTGAAGTTCCTTTGTTTGTAGGACAGCAGTTGACAAATTCCAGTATGAGAAAAGTATAAGTTTTTACTTTCTCTATACGTACTATGTACAGTGTATAGCAAAGGTATTCCACGCCACCCAAAAATTCGGTACCTAGATTTGACCGGCAATATATGTTTTAAGGTCCCCGGTATAAAGAAAGTATTTTTAGAAAAAGGTCCATGTGTATGTGTGTGTGTGTCTGTGGACAGCATTGCTCAAAAACGAAAAGACCGTTAAATACCAAACTTGCTATTTAACTTTAGCATCTTCCAAAAATGCGACACGAAAATTTTCAACAAAATACACCATCCCCAACTACCCTTTACATGCAAAAATTTCGTAAATTTTGATATCAAAATGGCTCTAATGATTTTGATTAAAATATCGTATATTAAAGATATTTACCTGCCATACAAAATGTATATCTTGAATAGCCTCTGAAGACTATTTTATTCTGGGTGAATTTTATGGAATTTTGCTAAACCATAAGAGATAAACAAAAACGTACTACACAAAGAATGTAGAACACGTTAAAGCACACAATTATTTATATCATATATACTTTTCACTTTCTCTATACGTACTATGTGCATAGTGTATAAAGAAGATATTGTATTGTAACAAAAAGTTCGATACCGAGATTTCACCGGAAATACATGTTTTGAGACCCCCTGAATCCAAAAAATAAGTATTTTAGAAACATGTCCGTGTGTGACTCTCTGGCTGTGTGTCTGTGGACAGCATAGCTCAGAAACAAAAGGTGCGTTAAAAACCAAACTTGGTATTTAGGTTTGGTATCTTCTAAGGATGCGACACGAAGATTTTCAAGAAAATCCCCCATCCACAACTGTCCTTTACATGGAACTTTTTTCGAAATCTTTGATTTTCTCAAAAATGATAGAGCCATTTTTGAGAAAATTTTGATTAAAACATCATATATTTAAGATGTTCACATGACAAGTAAAATGTATATTTTGAATTTTCTGGGAATAGCCTCTGAAGACTACTTTATGCTGGATGAATTTTACATAACTGCTAAATCGTAAGAGACGGACAAAAACTTACCACACAAGCAATGTAGAGCACGTTAAAACACATACTTTATGTTACATACATTTTTTCGTGGAGCTGATGATTTTTATTAGATATTCCTTGGTTTTGGTTTCAACTCCTGTCCATACAAACAAAGGAACTTCAGTCACATAGCAATCAGCTTTTGACTATCACTTTAACCTATGGTACTCCCTTATTTCGGTTCTACTTACAAGGAAGCAAGTAATAAGACTATTTCTGCTAATTTTTTCTCGATTAGCATGAAGTAAATAGAAGCATTAGCTTTTTAACAATAATTTGTTGCAGATATGTGGAGTAAGTCATTGGTTTGAACACATCAGATGTTTTTTTTAATGTTATCTGTCTTTTATGATGATTATAAGTCTGTGTTCCATTCTCATGCCTTTCTCTACCTGTTCTGCATGCATGCATTTCTCTACTGCATGCTAATCAAGATAAAAATTAGCAGATATAGTCTTATTACTTGCTTCCTTGTAAGTAGAAGCGAAATAAGGGAGTACCATAGGTTAAAGTGATAGTCAAATGTGTTAAAAACTGTCGCTATGTGAAACGATTTAAATTCGGTTCTCTTTGCCTGGCCATAAGGAAAGTTTTAAGTATTTGAAATTGAATCAATAACAAATAATATCTTGGAAACGGTTAACTCTATAAATAATGAACATGACATAAATTGTGGAATTTTAACATTAATATTGTTGTGTAGTAAGCTTTTGTAAATATCTTACGGTTTGCTAGTAACACAAAAGTCATCCAGACTGAAGAGGATCTCAGAGGCAATTCCAACAAATGTATTTCGTTTGAAATGATAAAATCGTTGGAATCATTCTTGAAGAAATTAAAATGTTCCTATAATTTTCCATATAAATGGTAGCTGGGAGTGCGCAATTTTGTGGAAAATCTTCGTGTGTCGTTCTTGAAAGTTGCGGAATTTAAATAACATGTTTAGTATTTAGTGGACTCGTTTTGAGTTATGTGTGTGAAGCAGACACGGTACCACTGGACTACGTATCTTGTACATACGTGCTAGAGAAAGCAAACATTTAACAGTTTTCTTTTTGCAGTTTTTACAACTGTAACAACCATAACAGGTGGTTTTAATTGAGTGGACACGCTTCTGTACTATCGGTTTCGGTTACTTCTCGATATTAATTGCTGATAGAGGCCTTAGTCATCTTCATGTTTCGCTAACTACTCATGTAGTTATCATCTGCTTCAGTATCTTGTTGATGGATGTCCAAGTTACATGGTAATCTTCCTGCGTAAACTTATGGACTAACTAATTGATAGATGTCCTTTGTTGCATAGGCATCTTCCTTATCTGTTTGGGCAACTTATTGATAGTTTTCCTTAGTTACATAGTCACCTTCCTGCATAATCTTTTTGACCAACTTGTTGACAGATGTCCTTAGTTACATAGTCATCTTCCTGTATTATCTGCTTGAGTATCTTATTGAAGATGTGCTTAGTTACATAGTCATCTTCCTGTATTATCTGCTTGAGTATCTTATTGAAGATGTCCTTAGTTACATAGTCATCTTCCTGTATTATCTGCTTGAGTATCTTGTGTATAGATGTCCTTAGTTACATAGTCATCTTCCTGTATTATCTGCTTGAGTATCTTATTGAAGATGTCCTTAGTTACATAGTCATCTTCCTGTATTATCTGCTTGAGTATCTTATTGAAGATGTGCTTAGTTACATAGTCATCTTCCTGTATTATCTGCTTGAGTATCTTGTGTATAGATGTCCTTAGTTACATAGTCATCTTCCTGTATTATCTGCTTGAGTATCTTATTGAAGATGTCCTTAGTTACATAGTCACATTCCTGCATAATCTTTTTGACCAACTTGTTGACAGATGTCCTTAGTTACATAGTCATCTTCCTGTATTATCTGCTTGAGTATCTTATTGAAGATGTCCTTAGTTACATAGTCAACTTCCTGTATCATCTTCTTGAGCAACCTGTTGATAGATGCCATTAGTTACGTAGTCACTTTGCTGTATCATTTTCTTGAGCAATTTGTTGAGTGATGTCCTTACTTACATTGTCACCTTTCTATATAATCTGCTTGAGCAACTTGTAGTCAGACGGCCTCAGTTGTTTAGTTCTGTTCCTGCACCATCTGCTTGCGTGACGACCTAAGCTGCATAATTACCTTCGTGTACATTCAGTTTGAATACGTTGCTGATATATGATGGGTGCGAAGTTTTCCGGTTGGGGAAATGAAAACTCAAATTTATACATTCCGAACTGATATGTTGAACAGGTTACAATACTTTTTATAATCGTATAGCGATTTGAGCTCAACGTTTGAGAAAAACAGATATGTTCTTGGAAGAACAGATATTCTATTGACACTGTGCTGACAATTCAGTCAGACATTGTATTGTCAGATCTTCGACTCAGCAATATTGTCACAACCAATAAAGGGATCAACTTAGTTCTCTTGTTTTATACCTGTCTAGGAATGAAAGAATAGCGAGGAGAGAAATTCTTGGGCCCCTCCGTTGATGACACTTGTACAGGAGTCAGTAGCAGTCACTGAGAAACACCTCAACAGTCAGTAGAATACTTTGGACAGTGTGTGGGTTCAGATCATTTCTGGGTACGTAACATTGGACACTGGGTGACGACTGAAGTGTTGCTCAAACGAGTCCACTGCACTAAAAACTTAAAGTTACCACAAAAGCTATTTCAGAAAATGGCCCAAATGGGATTTTCAAAATACGGGGAAGACCGGGATGCAGCTCATTTAAACTTCAACTGAATCATGAGATTCTTCCTAGACATATCCTTCGGTGCAAATCAAAAATCACCATTTCTCGCCATTTTCACTTTGTAATTGGTCGCAAATACGAATATGACTGACCATCCGCAGATATCTTCCTCTGATCCATACGTTATTTAGTTTCTTTACTACGTACATATGTAGATAGAGGAGGCATTGCATTTCACCGAAAAAGTCGATACGAGATATCAATGTAAATACACATCTAGAGACTCCTGTATAAAGAGAATTTTTAGAAAAAGGTCCGTGGGTCTATGAGACGATATCTCAAAACTGAAAGTCCTATCATATCATCATCCTATTTTTCCGGAATCCCGAGCGTGCGCTCACATGAAATGTAGATCTCGTCCAAACACCCAGTTTATGTCAAAGGCATTTTTGATTTGGGGCTATACATTTCCCAGAGATTCATTGTTATACCTACGTTTAAATTTTCCAGTACTTATATTTTACTTTCTCTACACGTACTATGTACCTACATAGTGTATGGAGAAGGTATTGTATTGCACCCAAAAATTCGATACCGAGATTTCACAGGAAATACATGTTTTGAGACTCCCTTTATCAAAAAAAAAAAAAAAAAAAAGATGTTTAGAAAAAAAAAATATGTCCATATTTTCCATTCACATGCTTTTCTCTACATCTCTGCAACAAATTGTAGTTAAAAAGCTTATGCTTCTATTTACTTCATGCTAATTAGCAGAAATAGTTTTATTACTTGCTTCCTTGTAAGTAGAAGTGAAATGAGGGAGTTCCATAGGTTAAAGTGATAGTGAAAAGCTGGTTGCTATGTGACTGAAGTTTCTTAGTTTGTATGGACAGGAGTTAAGAAATTCCTGTATGGGAAAAGTATAAGTTTTTCAAAACTAAAACGAAAAACCAGAAACATCTTAAAAATGATCAACACCACGAAAAAATGTATATGACATAAATTGTGTGTTTTATCCTGAGCTACATTTTCTGTGCGGTAAGTTTTCCCCTATCTCTTACGGTTTAGCAGTTATGCACAGTTCCGTAAAATTCATCCAGAATAAAACAGTCTTCATAGGCTATTCCCAGAAAATTTAAGACATACATTTTATTTCTTAGGTAAGTATCTATAATATACGATATTTTAATAAAAATCGTTAGAACCATTTTTAAGAAAATAAAAATTTTCAAAATTGTAAAGGGTAGTTCGTGTCGCATCCTTGGCAAATACCAAACTTAAGTACCAAGTTGGGGCTTTAACGGTCTTTTCGTTTTGAGCTATGCTGTCCATAGACACACACACACACACACACACACACACACACACACACACACACTTACACACAGACAGACCCACACACGGACATTTTTCTAAAAATGCTTCTTTTATATCAGGGAGTCTCAAAACATTTATATCCGGTGAAATCTGGGTGTCGATTTTTTGGGTGCAATGCAATGCCTTCTCTATACACTATGTACATAGTACGTATAGAGAAAGTAAAAAAATGTCCATGTGTGTCTGTCTATGCGCGCGCGTGTGTGTGTGCGCGCGTCCAAAAACGAAAAGTCCGTTAAATACCAAACTTGGTATTTATGTTCAGTATCTTCCAAGGATGCGACACAGATTTTCAAGAAAATCCCCCCATTCTCTAATACCCTTTGCATGGAAACATTTTTGAACATTTTTATTCTCTCAAAAATGGCTCTAGCGATTTTGATTAAAATCTCTTACATTAAAGATATTCACATGACAAATAAAATGTGAATCTTAAATTTTATAGGAACAGGCTCTGGAGACATATTCTGAATTAATTTTAAGCAATTTTGCATAATTGATGAACCGTAAGAGATAGACAAAAACCTATCACTAAAAAAATGTAGAGCTCGTTAAAACACACAATTTATGTACATTTTTTTCGTGGAGTTAATGGTTTTTGAGATATTCCTTGTTATTGGTTTCAGCTTTGAAAAACTTATACTTTTCTCACACAGGAATTGTCAACTGCTGTCCATACAAACAAAGCAACTTCAGCCACATAGCAACCAGCTTTTGACTATCACTTTAACCTATGGTATTCCCTTATTTTGCTTCTACTTACAAGGAAGCAAGTAATAAAGAATATTTCAGCTAATTTTTCTCGATTAGCATGGAGTAAATGGAAAAATAAGCTTTCTAACAATAATTTGTTGCAGATATGTAGAGAAAGTCATATGAATGTAGCACATAAGATATTTATCCCATTATTACTAGATAATAAAAACTGACTTTCAGGATCTACGTCTTTTGTTTCTAGCGAGATACACGTACAAGGATTTTGCTCCCCAGAAAATGTTTTATTATGAAAAGAAGCGTGTTTTCTCAGGTTGAGGAGGTTTAATATTAACTATCTTTCTTCTGTTTGTTTGTATTATTGTTATGTGACGACATGAAGCGAGTATTTGTGATGTAATCTGTTTCCAAGTGTAGCCAACGTCACCCGACGGGAACAAACAAAGTTCTCATCACGCGTAAATATCACAAAGTAGTCTATTGTTTAAACATCTGATGTGTTCCATTACTCAGCTTCCTCTAGCTCATTCATATACAAAAGCTTATTTATCTATCTACTTCATGCTAATCGAGATAAAATTGGCAGAAATAGAATTATTATTTGCTTCCTTGTAAGTAGAAGCGAAATATGGAAATACTAAAAGGTTAGTCAAATCTTCTAAAATCTTGTTGCTAAATCTAACAATTGAAAATCGGCTCTCCTTGCATATTAGCTGGAGTAAAACAAAACGATTACGATATGATTGACGACCCTCCGTTTAAGAAAAGGTTAAAGGAATATCTAGGAAACGTTTAGGTCTACAAAAAATGTATGACATAAATTGTGTGTTTTAACGAGATCCACATTTTGTGTGTGTTTTACGGTTTACCAGTTACGTATAATTCATCTAGAATGAAGAGGTTGTTTCCAGAGAACTCAGGATAGGTATTCATGTTATACGTCATCCTTCATTAATATACGATATATTAATCAAAACCATTTTCACCACTTTTGAGAAAATCAAAATTTTCAAAGACTGTTCCGGTGTAAAGACTAGTTTGGTGTGATGCAGTTTTGCTCAAAAACTTGCGGTTGCGTCCTTGGAAGATACCAAGATTGGACAGAGACACACCTGCCCTTTTTCTAAAGATGTTTTTTTTAGATTCAAGGGTCTCCAAACATATATTTACGGTGAAATCTCAGTAGCGAATTTTTGGTTGGAATACATTGTACATACGGGGTTAGATTAGGTAAAAATCTGATGTGTTAGTGTCACATGACTTTCTCTACCCTTTCTGTAACAAATTATTCTTAGAAAGCTTATTCTTCTATCTACTTCGTGCTAATCAAGAAACACGTAGCCGTGGTCTAGGAGTAACGTGCTTGCCTCTGGTTCAAACCCTGCGGAGGGCAATACTTTTTTTTCGGGAATTAAAGCCGGTGGTCCCGTATCGTAGATTTACGGCAGCATTTATGAGCGTCCATAAATAACACTCAATTTAATTTATAAACACTAGCAGAAATAGCTGTAATACATATTTTGTTGAAAATATATGGCAAATAAGGGAATACACTAGATTGTCATATCTTTAAGAGCTAGTTGCATGTAATGGAGTTAAAATTCCGTTTTCTTAGTTTGACCAGGATGAAAATAAATGAATAGGGACCTCCTATTTGAGGAAAGTATTGATATTGAAAAGCTGAAACCTATAACAAGGAATATCTCGGAAATGGTTAATTCCACAAAAAATGTATAGGACACAAACTGCGTGTTTTAATGAAATTTACCCTTTTGGACGAAATTACGGTACACCGGCAGCACTGATATTATCCTGGCCTACAGTGCATCTTATATGACGTCTAGGAGGGAGGGATGAGTAGGGCCCGGAGACTAGACGATACGACCGAACTCTGCGCTAACATAAAAACGCTCCCTAAGGATTCCAGATAAAACGCATGTGGATGTGGGCCAACCCTGCACATAAACCCTGAGCCTCGCCGGCAATGCTGACATCGAACCAACGTGAACATAGCCCAGCCGCAACGCACAGAAGTCCGTCCTATAACCCAGATATGATGGGGCAGGAAGGTAGGCATTTTCTTACCGACCCGGGAAAGCCATGAATAAATAGAGGCCTTTCCGGGATCAAACCCGCGACAGAGAAAGTGCTAATGTATTAAAACAAAGTGTAGTGATCGAGCGGGGTGGCTCAGCCGGTAACGTCTCTACGAGAGGATCACTTATAGTGTGAGCCTAATAATAAAAAATCGAATAGGTTCCATTCACATGAAATTGTCTACATATGTGTAGCAAATCATTGTTTTTGCGCTTATTCTACTTCATGCTAATGAGATAAACATTAACAGAAATTGTCTTATTACTTGCTTTCTTGTAAGTAGAAGGGAATACACTAGGCTAAGGCGATAGTCAAATGTTTTAAAATGTGGCTGCTATGGAATCAAGTCCGTTTCTTTGCGTGGCTGGGAGTTGACAAGTTCACATATGAGAAAAGTTTTAAGTATTTAAACACCGAAACCAATAACGAAGATCGTTGAATTTGAAAGTGCTGCCCTCCTAGCCACGTCTTCAGTTCAGGGAAAAGGTGAAAGTCGCTGGGTGCCAGGTCTAGACTCTACGGCAGATGATCGAAAATGTCCCATTGAAATTGTTCAAGGAGCCGATGGGTTGTGTGTGGACGAGCGTTGTCATGGATCAACACAATTCCTCAAGTAGTCAGCATTCCTCTTCGTTTGTTTTGAATGGCTCTCCGTCGTAAAGTACGAACATCTTCAAAACAACGTCAATGCTCATTTGAAATCATTGGCGGCAACATTTTTTGAAGCGGGTATTGCAAAGCTTGTGCACAGGTACGATAAATGTCTCAATCTTTTCGGTGATTTGTTGAAAAGTAACCATAAGTGTACAAAACTTTTAGTAATAAAATAATTGTTTTCTATGAGCTTGTCTTTTATTTATAACCTATCGGAAGTTGAAAAAAAGCTCGCATACATAACACAACATTGGCCTGGCGAAACGGGGAACGCAGAAAAAGCCATGGCAGTCGCTGGGGTTCGAGCCCAGGACCTCGGTTCTACATTACAGATGAGCACAGTCGTTTACCAGACGCGGCTGACGACTTTCACGCACTTCCGGTCAGCGCGACACGAACGTCCATTACGATAACCCCTCTACTATTAATTCCCGTGTTACTTTGTATCTTTTCCTCACCAGTTTTTCTTATCTTTTGTATGTTTTGTGCTATTCATCAAATTTTTCCCCTAAGGAATTTCCTGTGTTCGGCTTCAGTAATAATAATAATTAGTGATGTATGTCGGGGTTCAGGTAAACACACCCCTAATGTCGTCGTACCTGAGTGTGGAACAGGTAATTAGCCAGGTTCTCCCATCTGCCGACACCTGTATGTCCTCTGCAGCCGTTACTCGCAGTGTACACTCATGGACAACAAATATCTGTCTCTAAACAGCACTGACAATAAATTCCATTGACATTTAAAACATTCAATAGTGCATCAAGAAAGTGACAGACGATTTGGAATAACTAAACAATAACGAAAGTTATCAACACAAAGTTACACTACCTTACTCTATTTCTCGCAATTGCTATCAAGGTATGTATTGTCACGTGGTACAGATGTTATATTCTTCCACCGCTAAACATCTGAGCCAAGATGTCACTGTCACTTTGAGGTCTTCATGACTGGAAAATCTTTTCCATCCAAACAGTCATGTACGGTGTCTAAAGTGAAACACCGGTTTTTCTGAATTCTTTTATCAACATTTGCTTTCAACTGGTCCATAACGATTGATGAACGGTCTTTATCGTACACACTGTTATGTTCTTCCTTGATTACTCGTCATTTCCTCACTGAAGACTCGTTCATTGCATTATCACTATACACTTGTGTTGTTTGTCTGTGGCAAGTACTAGGGCATTCAGAAAGTGACAGACGATTTGACATGACTGAATAATGACGAAAGTTATCAACTCCTTCTTCTTCTTCTTCTTCTTCTTCTTCCTGTAGCTCTACAGTCCTTGGAAGTTGACCATGACCTCCCTAATGATATGCCACCATTCGACTCGATCCTTCTGCATGGTCTCAGATCATCGACCCATCTCAGCTTTGGGCGTCCTCTTGCATTTACTGTGATTTCAGGAATCTTTGTGCCTTCCATTCTTATCAACTAGCCCAGCCATTTAAGCCTTCCGAATTTTACTTTCTCTACATGTACTATGCACATAGTGTATAGAGAAGGTATTGCACTCCAACCAAAAATTCGATACCGAGATTTCACCCGAAATTTATGTTTTAGAGTCCCCTGTAGTAAAAAAAAGGCATTTTCAGAAAAAGGTCCGTGTGTGCGTGTCCAAGTGTCTGTAAGCACGATAACTCAAAAACGAAAAGTCGCTAAAATGCAAAACTTGGTTTTTAAGTTTCCAGGGATGCGACATGAAGATTTTGAGAAAAATCCCCCCATCCCAAACTACCCTTTACAATGACATTTTTTTCGAATTTTTTGATTTTCTTAAAAATGGATAACGATTTTGATTAAAATACCGTGTATTAAAGATATTTTAGTGGCAAATAAAATGTATATCTTGTATTCTCTGGAAATAACCTCTGGAGACTACTTTATTCTTGATGAATTTTGCAGAATTTTGTATAGCTGCTAAACTGTAAGCCATGGACAAACACTTAGCACACAAAAAATGTAGAGTAAACACACAATTTATGTAATACACATTTTTTTCGTGGAGTTGATCGTTTTTTTTTATAGATATTCCTTGTTTTTGGTTTCAGCTTTAGAAAACATACTTTTCTCGTACAGGAATGTGTCAAACTGCTGTCCATACAAACAAAGGAACTTCAGTCACATAGCAACCAGCTTTTGACTATCACTTTAACCTATGGTACTCCCTTATTTCGCTTCTATATACAAGGAATCAAGTAATAAGAATATTCCTGCTAATTTTTTTCTCAATTAGCATGAAGTAAATAGAAGCATAAGGTTTTCAATTAATTTGTTGCAGAGATGTAGAGAACACATCAGATTTTTCTTAACATCTTCCTTTCCCATGTTGCCAACATAGTTTTTGCCCGCTCTGTTAACACTCACGATTCACTTCCTTATGTGACTATAGGTTTAATTATCACCTTATAAAGACTTATTTTAGCTTTCTTCGCAATATACTTTCATTATATTACTGAGTATGGTTACCTTTTGCTTTCCTCTCTCTAATTTCTTTCAATATGGCATTATCCTTATTAAATAAATATAAACAAATAAAATCTACAGATTTTAACTTTATTAAACCTTCACCATATATAAACATTATACTTTTACAGATATATATATATACTTAAAATTAATAAAATAAAAAAAATATATTAAAATATAAAAATGTATAAACATTTTAATATTAAATAAATATTAACTAAAAGATAAAACAGCTGTATACTGGAAACCAGCTTCCCTTAATTATCTACCCGTTTATTCATAACTATGTTTAAAAAAGAAAAGTTAAACTGAGGGAAATGAGAAAAAAAAAAAAAGCTAAATTAAATGAAATAACTAAATTAAAATACAGGGTTACTACAAAAGCAATAGACAACTTCAACTGCCTGTAAAACAAAAACTATTAGAGATAGCAACCTAATTATTTTGGAGGTATGCTCAGAAACTCTCAAAGTTTCGTTTGTTACTATTGGTAACGCTGCAGTGTTTTGTTTGTTGTTGCAGAAGCTGAAATGGCGGAAAATCCTGTGGAAAAGGCATATTGCGTGTTGGAATTTGCTAGAACGCAATCAGCAACTGTTGTCCAACGACATTTTAGAACACGTTACCACAAAAATGAAATGATGCGCTCACAAAAACCAGCATCGTCTTCATCATGTCGCAACATGTCGATGCAAAAGTCACGCCGTATGACCTTATCTTCTTCACTCAGAAACTGCAACATCTGTAATCTGTAAGGCATCATGTGCAGTCGCTTCCGCAAGATTTTCCATACAGTTTGCTGTGGAATTTGTAATTGCATGCTTGCCCTAGATGTCGATTTCTGTGGACTTCTTATGTAGGCAGAACGAACACGTTCAACGTTTTCTTCCGAAACTCTTGGTCTTCCCGAGCTCTTCCCTTTGCACAAACATCCCGTTGTCTCGAATTTTCTATACCAGTCGTAGATTGGCTGTCTAGTCGGTGGCGTTTTGTGGTAACGTGTTCTAAAATGTCGCTGATTGCGTTCATGCAAATTCCAACACGCAATATGCCTTTTCCACAGGATTTTCCGCCATTTCAGCTTCTGCAACAACAAACAAAACACTACAGCGTTACCAATAGTAACAAACAAAACTTTGAGAGTTTCTCAACATACCTCCAAAATAATTAGGTTGCTATCTCTAATAGTTTTTGTTTTACAGGCAGTTGAAGTTGTCTATTTCTTTTGTAGTAACCCTGTATAATACTGGTGGTAGCCGGCAGGAACTATTAAGTATATAAGTCTTCTTCGTATATTACCAAAATTTACTTTGTTGTGTGTGATAGCTAATTAACATATCTATACTAAAACAAAACATATATAATTTGATATTTTGTTTTACGCAAACATTAAAACTCTCAATTTAAATTCCTTAAAAGTTCCTAAATTAAAAAAAAAATGAATTCAGGTTAGTAAATTAAAACTAATTATAACTGTATTTCAACATAAGTACTTATTAAACTACTTCAAAGTATATTTAGTGAAAAATGAAACATTTCTATAAATTATAGATTTTAGTCTGTTTAGTGATGATATATCTCATCTGCAGGTTATAGACAACACTTAAGCACTAATGTAAATGACAATAATTATGTCGTATTGTCCATCTCCTAGCTTCACACCATCTTCCTCTCCCATAACCATCTCTTCAGCACATTTACTCTTCTTCTATTTGCTCTCTTCCCTTTCTCCCTATTACTTCCTAAATTTTAATCGTCTATCTTTTTTCCTCACCGCTTTAATCTTCACTCTCTTCTTCTATAATTTCGGTATTGTCCATGCTATTATTTATAAATGATAAAAAGTTAGTATCTTCCAGGGATGCAACAGGAAAGCTTTAAGAAAAATCCCCCCCACCCCAAACTACCCTTTACATGGAAATTTTTTTCGAAAATTTTGATTTTCATAAAAATAGCTCTAACGATTTTGATTAAAATATTGTATATTAAATATATCTATCTGATAAATAAAATGTATATCTTGAATTTTCTGGGAATAGCCTCTGAAGACTACTTTATTCTGCACGAATTTTACGGAATTTTGCATAGCTACTAAACCGTAAAAGATTCACAAACTTACCACACTAAAAATGTAGAGCAGGTTAAAACACACAATGATGTTATATACATTTTTTTCGTGGAGTGGATTTAATTTGAGGTATTCCTTATTTTTGGTTTCAGCTTTGAAAAACATACTTTTCTCATACAGGAATTTGTCAACTCGTGTCCATACAAACAAAGGAACTTCAGTCACATAGCAACCACTATCACTTTAACCTATGGTACTCCCTTATTTCGCTTCTACTCACAAGGAAGCAAGTAATAAGACTATTTCTGTTAATGTTTTCTCGATTAGCATGAAGTAAAATATAGAAGCTGTATAATGCAGAGTGACGTCACAGAAAGTTGTTAACACGAAGTAAAGCAAGAAAACCTTTGACAGTGGAGTGCAGGATTCCACGTCGCTTTTAATAATCTAGAGAGTGCACGCAGCAGAAACAAAGAGTTGAAGAAGGTCCTAGGCTCGATTCCCCGGTGTAATTACTGAAGAAGCGTAGAGGTTTTAAAGCCGAGGCTTGTGTATTCGAAGCCCGGCGCCTCCCCCACTTGGCGGACATGTTGCGTGAGAACAATAGAGCGTGTCCATTGTTGGGGGTGGCGGCCATGTTGCTGGGAGGCGTGGTCCTGTGCTCGAACCCCGAAAAGCTCCACCCTCGTAACACGTGCTGATGCGTTGTTTTGATTTACTGTGTAAATAAGGAATGGTTTACGGACGGAATATTTCCCTCATTTTCCTTTACCACAAAAACAAGTACATCATTACGGCCTCAAGTGTGTCGACTCTTTGTTACAAGTTGGGAGAACATATTACTTTCTCTACACGTACAAAAGTAATTGTGTTTCATCCAAAAATTCTATGCTTAGGCTTCACCGGAAATATATGTTTTACGGTCCCCTGTATCCAAAAAAAGTATTTTCACAAAAAGTTCCGTGTGTCTTTGGAGACGATAACTCAACAAAGAAAAGGCGCTAAAATACCAAACTTGTTATTGAAGTTAACTATCTTCCAGCAATGCGACACGAAGATTTTGAGAAAATTTCCCCCACCCCAAATTATCCTTTACATGGAACTTTTTCGAAAATTTTGATTTTCTCAAAAATGGCTCTAACAGTTTTGATTAAAATGTCATATATTAAAGATATTTACCTGCCAAACAAAACGTATACCTTGAATTTTCTGGGAATAGCCTATGAAGACTACTTTATTCTGGATGATTTTTACGGAATTTTGCATAACTCCTAAATCGTAAGATATACACAAAAACTTACCAAAAAAAAAATGTAGAGTACGTTAAAACCTACAATTTATGTTATATACATTTTTTTCGCGGAGTTCATCGTTTTTGAGATATTCCTTGTTTTTAGTTTCAGCTTTAAAAACCTTATACTCTTCTCATACAGGAATTTGTCAACTGGTGTCCATAGAAACAAAGGCACTTCAGTCACATAGCAACCAGCTTTTGACTATCAGTTTAACTAATGCTATTCCCTTATTTCCCTTCTACTTACAAGGAAGCAAGTAATAAGACTATTTCTGCTAATTTTTTCTCGATTGGCATGAAGTAAATAGAAGCATGAGCTTTTTAACAATAATTGATTGTAGAGATGTGGAGAAAGTCATGTGAATGGAACATATCAGATTTTTCTACAATTATTGTTAATAAGCTTATTCTTCTATCTATTTCATGCTAGAACATTAGCAGAAACGGTCTTATTGCCTATTTCCTTATAAGTAGAAGGGAAATAAGGGAGTACACTAGCCTAAAGTGACAGTCATTTGTTTTAAAATGTGGTTGCTATGTGGCTGAAATCCGTTTCTTTGCGTGGCTAGGAGTTCCCGTATGATAAGAGTATTTTAAAATTGAAAGCAATAACAAGGAATATCTTTAAAACGGCCAACTCCATGAAAAAAATGTGTATGGCATAAATTGTGTGCATTAAGGAGATCTACATTTTCTGTTAAGTAAGTTTTTGTCTGTCCCTTGCCAGTCATGTGAATTTCTAAATAAGACACACCAAGGTCTTCAGAAACTATTCCTACAAACTTTAGTAGGTATACACATTTTATTTGTCACGTAAATATATAAAATTCAAAATCTTTAGAGCTATTTTTAAGAAAATAACATTTTTCCAATTTTTTTCCATGTAAAGGATAGTTGGGGTTGGTGGAATTTAATTGAAAATCTCCGTGTCGCTCACACATACTCACGGACCTTTTTCCAAAAATACTTTTTTTTTTGGATTCAGGGGGACCCAAAACATGTATTTCCGGTGAAATCTCGGTATTGAATTTTTGGGTACATACTCTATGTATATAGTAGGTGTAGAGAAACTAAAATATGACATAAGCTGTGTGTTTTGAAGAGGTATAAATTGTTTGAGTAGTAAGTTTGTGTCTATACCTTATGGTTTATCAGTTATGTAAAATTATGAGAAAGTCATCCAGAACAAAGTGGTCTTCAGAGGATATTTCTAGAAAATTCAAGATATACATTTTATTTGTCGTGTAAATGCCTTAAATCTCTTAAACAAAATCATTGGAGCCTTTTTTGACAAAATCAAAGGGTAGTTGGGGTTGACAATCTTCGTGTCGCATCCCTGGCTGATATTGAATTTAAATACTAAGTTTGATATTCAGCAGATTTTTTGTTTTTGTGCTATACTCCTCAAAGGCACACGAACATGTTTCTCATTTTGTTACTTTCTCCATACGCACTATGTACATAGTGTATAGAGAAAGTATTGCACTCCACCAAAAATTCGATACCGAGATTTCACCGGAAATATATGTTTTAGGGTCCCCAATATCCAAAAAAAGCATTTTCACAAAAAGGTCCGTGTGTGTGTGTGTGTGTGTGTGTGTGTGAGTCCGTGTGTCCGTGTGTCTGTGAACACGATAACTCAAAAACGAAAGGTCAGTAAAATACCAAACTTGGTATTTAAGTTTAGTATCTTCCAGGGATGCGACACGAAGATTTTGAGAAAAATCCCCCTACCCCCAAATACCCTTTACGTGGAACTTTTTTCGAAAATTTTGATTTTCTCAAAAATGGCTCTAACGATTTTTATTAAAATTTCGGATATTAAACATATTTACCTGACAAATGAAATTTATATCTTGAATTTTCTGGGAATAGCCTCTGAAGAGTAGTTTATTCTGGATGAATTTTACTAAATTTTGAATAACTGCTAAACCGTAAGAGATGGACAAAAACTTACTACACAAAAAATATAGAGCACATTAAAACACACAATTTATGTTATATACATTTTTTTCGTGGAGTTCGTCGTTTTTGTGACATTCCTTATTTTTGGTTTCTGCTATGAAAAACGTATTCTTTTCTCATACTGGAACTTGTCAACTCCTATCCATATAAACAAAGGAACTTCATTGACATAGCAACCAGCTTTTGACTATCACTTTAACCTACAGTTGTCCCTTATTTCGCTTCTACTTACAAGGATGCGAGTAATAAGACTATTTCTGCTATTTTTTTCTGATTAGCATAAAGGAAATAGAAGTATAAGCTTTTTAAGAATTATTTGTTGCAGGGATATGGAGAAAGTCATGTGAGTGGTACACATCAGATTTTTTTATTCAGAGTGTCACATGTATTTGCGTTGAAATCTCGGTATTGAATATTTGGGTGGAATACAATACCTTCTCTATACACTATGGACATAGTACGTGTAGAGAAAGTAAAAGGGTCCGTGTGTGTACGACGCCTCAATGGCCAGGATGATATCAGCGCCGCCGTGTGGCGATATTTTGACTCGCAGGAGTTCTTTTACACACCAATAAATCTACTGACATGCGACTGTTTGAACCCGGGACTATTACTTTCTCTAGCCCGTATGTACAATGTACATAGTGTATGGAGAAGGTATTGTATTCCACAAAAAATTCAATACGGAGATTTCGCCGGAAATATATATTTTGAGACCCCTGTATTAAAAAAAAAGAATTTAGAAAAATTTCCGTTTGTGTTTGTGTGTGTGTGTGTGTGTGTGTGTGTGTGTGTGTGTGTGTGTGTGTGGGCCAGTATACCTCAAAAACGGAAAGGCTGTTACACCCCAAACTTGGTATTAAGTTCAGTATTTCCCAAGGATGAGATACGAAGATTTTCCAGAAAATCATCCCACCCCTAACTACCCTTTATGTGTAACATTTTGCGAAAATTTTGATTTTCTCAAAAAATGGCTCTTAAGGATTTTAATTAAAATACCTTATGTTTAAGATATTTTTACTATTTTTATTATTTCAAAGGAAATGTATATGTTGAATTTTTTGGGAATAGCCTCTGAAGACCTCTTCATTCTGGATGACGTTTGTATAACTGGTGAACTGTAATAGATAGAAACTTGCCAGATCTGGTTAAAACACACAGCTTATGCCATAGATTTTTTGTGTACATCTAACCATTCCAGAGATAATCGTCATCATTTTTGGTTTCAATGTTATAACATTTTCTTACACAGGAATTTATCAGCTCCTAGCTAAGCAAAGAGAATGAATTTTACTTTCACTACGCGTACTATATACTTAGTGTATAGAGAAGTTATTGCACTCCACCAAAAAATTCAATACCGAGATTTCACCGGAAATATATGTTTTAGGATCCCCTGAATCCAAAAAAAGTATTTTCAGAAAAATGTCGGTGTGTGTGTCTCCGTGTGTCTGTGAACACGATAACTCAAAAACGAAAAGTCGGTAAAATACCAAATTTGGTATTTAAGTTTAGTATCTTCCAGAGATGCGACACGAAGATTTTGAGAAAAATTCCCCATCCTAAACTACCCTTTACACGGAACTTTTTTCGAAAATTTTGATTTTCTAAAACTGGCTCTAACGATTTTGATTAAAATATCGTATATCAAAGATATTTACCTGACAAACAAAATGTACATTTTGAATTTTCCGGGAATAACCTCTGAAGACTACTTTATTCTGAGTGAATTTTACGGAATTTTGCACAACTGCTAAACCGTAAGCGATAGACAAAAAGTTACCACACAAAAAATGTAGAGCACATTAAATCACACAATTTATGTTGTATACATTTTTTTCGTGGAGTTAATCGTTTTTGAGATATTCCTTGTTTTTGTTTTCAGGTTCAAAAAACAACTTTTCTCATACAGGAATCTGTCAACTCCTGTCCATACAAACAAATGAACTTCAGTTACATAGAAACCAGCTTTTGACTGTCACTTTAACCTATGGTACTCCCTTGTTTCCCTTCTACTTACAAGGAAGCAAGTAATAAGACTATTTCTGCTAATTTTTTGTCGATTAGCATGAAGTAAATAGGGGTATGAGCTTTTTAAAACTAATTTGTTGCAGAGATGTAGAGAAAGTCATGTGAATGAAACACATAAGGTTTTTATACCATTGCACACACATTTTAAAACATTTGACTACCACTTTATCGTAGTATATTTCCTTATTTCCCTTCCACTTACAAGGAAGCAAGTAATATGTTAATTTCTGTTAAAGAGGTCCTGGACATCTGCATCCTCCCAGCATTAGTTTATGGACAACAACCCGGCAATAAAGGACAAGTCAGGACTCAGAGAAATAACAATACGAGATAGGATAAGAAACACACGAGTTAGGTGCAGCGCAAGTAGTGAAATGGAGATGGGTGGGCCACACTGTAAGTCTCAACAACAAACGTAGCAAAGATGTGACCCAAGTGGTCACCGAGAACAAGATATGAAGAGAAACATCTGGATCAGGATTGCGAGAAACCGCGACGTCTGGAAGACTCACGAACAAATGTGCAAGAACCGAGACCACGGGCCAAGGAAGAAGGGACTGAACAAGTGTAAATAACTAGCTTATCACAAATTAACTAAGATAAAAAAAGGCAAGTGAATTCCGCATTCAGAGCTAAAAATTTGTGAGGAACATTGGAACTGCCCTTCTCTTAGGAAAGGCGGTTGCCCTCTTGGCATTAAAGGCTGCAACAACAACAATAATATTATAACTATTGTTATTAAATTATTATGTTTTTGTCTATCTTTACAATTTATCAGTTACACAAAACTCATCCAGAATGTAGGTGTCTTCAGGCGTCATTTCCAGAAAATTCAAAATATACATTTGACTTAAAGCTATTTAAATATATGTAGAGCACGTTAAAACACACAATTTATGTTATATACATTTTTTTCGTGGAGTTGATCGTTTTTGAGATATTCCTTTTTCTTGGTTTCAGTTTTCACTTTAACCTCTGGTACTCCTTTATTTCGCTTCTACTTACAAGGAAGCAAGAATAAGACTATTTCTGCTAATTTGTTTCGATTAGCATGAAATACATGAAAGATAAGCTTATTAACAATAATAATTTACAGAGATATAGAGAAAGTCATGTGAATGGAACACATCAGATTTTTTTCGTAGAGTTGACCATTTTTGAGATTTTCCTTGTCATTGGTTTCAGCATTGAAATACTTAAAATTTTTGACATATGGGAAGCTGTGAACTCCTGGCAAGAAACGGATTTCAACCAGATTTTAAAAAAATTGACTATCACTTTAACTTAGTGTAATTCCTTATTTTCTTTCTGCTTAAGAGAAAATATTTCTGACAATGTATATTTCGATTATCATAAATTAGATAGAGGCATAGTGTTATTAACAATAATTTGTTGCAGAGATGTAGAGAAAGTCATGTGAATGGAACACATCAGATTTTTTGGTAGTTTTTAACGCCTCCTTTTACTAATTGTGGCACCGCAGGCGATGGCACTGATTATACATGGTATGAAGATGGAGTACCGCTGGAATGAAATGGCGGGGGAAACCGGAGAAAACCCGCCTCTGCGAACCCAGGCCGTCTAGGTGAGAGGCGAGTGGTGCCACTGCACGGCCCGCAAAGCCCCTTGTATAACCAAAGAAGTTAATGGTGGCGAACACATGAAAAATGAAAACAAAAGCGAAGCGCTTGAAGCCAGAGGTTATATTAAGCACGTTGCTATGGGAACGTGAAAAAGTGCAACCGCAGACGTGGCTAAGGAGATCAGGGAGGTGCCGAGAATCGCTGACAGATGGCTCTCGTCTTGTGTAGCGGTCAGCGTTTAACCGTGAAACAATTAAACAGTAATTAAGCCTTACCCAGTAATTACTCTCTTTTGTATTGTTGCTGGTCGATCGTCTTTTGTTTCTTGCAGCCGGTTGCCACGTGACCGGCGTTGCTATTGGTGCCTACTTTCTCATGCAGGAAAATACGACAGTTTTACTATAACCTTATTGCGTAGGTGAAGGATTCAATTTTAATAATGAACTAAATAAATGACCACATTTAAATTTCTCTACCCACTCTTTTAAAACTATTCTTAAAAATGTTTTAACTTTTTACGCATCCTTGAGTAGTATAAACATAAAAAAACAGCAACTGATGTATTCTATTCACATGACTTTCTCTACAACAAATTACTTGATAATCAAGATTAAGATTAGCAGAAATAGTCTCATTACTTGCTTCCAAGGCAAATAAAGCAATACACTAGGATAAAGTGATAGTCAGATATTTTGAAAACTGGTTGCCATGTGATCAAATTCTGTTCTCTTAGCATGGAGCAAACAAAACGAACAATAATGTTCAAATTCCCGTTTGAGAAAAGTTTAACATTTTGCTTTTTTTAAATTGAAACCAATATTTCGGAAGGGTTTAACTCCGATTAAGTTCCATTCACATGACTTTCTCTGCCTGTTCTGTAAACAGATTCTTACAAAAGATTAATTTATCTACTTCATGCTAATCGAGATAAACATTAACAGAAATTGTCTTATTACTTGCTTCCTTGTAAGTAGAAGGGAAATAAGGGAGTAGCATAGGTTAGAGTGATAGTCAAAAGCTGGTTGCTATGTGACTGAAGTTCCTTTGTTTGTATGGACAGGAATTGACAAATTTCTGTATGAGAAAATTATAAGTTTTTCAAAGGTGAAACTAAAAACCAGGAATATTTCCAAAACGATCTATTCCACAAAAAAAAATGTATACAACATAAATTGTGTGTTTTAATGTGCTCTTCATTTTTTGGTGGTAAGTTTTTGTCCATTTCTTATGGTTTAGTAGTTATGCAAAATTCCTTAAAATTTACCCAGAATAAATTAGTCTTCAGAGACCATTCCCAGAAAATTAAAAATGTACATTTTATTTGTCTGGTAAATATCTTTCATATACGATACTTTAATCAAAATCGTTAGAGCCATTTTTGAGAAAATCAAAATTTTCGAAAAAAGTTCTACGTAAAGGGTAGTTTGGGGTAGGGGTATTTTTCTCAAAATCTTCGTGCCGTATCCCTGAAAGATCCTAAACTTAAATACCAAGTTTGGTATTTTACCGACTTTTCGTTTTGGAGATATCGTGTTCAATAGACACACGGACACACACACACATGAATCTTTTTCTGAAAATACTTTTTCAGGATACAGGGGACCCTAAAACATATATTTCCGGTGGAATTTCGGTATCAAATTTTTTGGTGGAGAGCAATACCTTCTCTCTACACTATATAAATAGTATGTGTAGAGAAAGTAAAAGTGTAGTTATATGACAGAAACTGTGTTTTAACCGGATCTACATTTTTGTGCTGTATCTCTTACGGTTTATCAGTTATACAAAAAATATGCACCTAGAATGTACAAGTTTTCAGAAGTCATTCCCAGAATTCGGGACATACATTTTATTTTTCATGAAAATATCTTAAATATATAGTATTTTCCACAAAATAGAGCAATTTTTGAAAAGAAAAATCGAAAAATATTCCATGTAGAGGGTAGCTGGGAGTGGAGGAATTTTCATGAAAATCTTCCTGTACGATCCTTGGAAGATGTTTAACTTAAATAGCAAGTATGGTATGTAGCGGACCCCTCGGTTTTGGTTTTTGCTGCCATTTCTTACATGCAGACACACTGGACTCAGGGAACCTCAAAACATGTATTTCCGGTGAAATCTCCGTAGCGAAATTGGGGTCGAATACAATGCCTTCTCTATTTACTAAGTACTTTGTACACATGTGCTAGAGAAAGTAAAAACGTTTTTACTTTCTCTACACGTAATATGCACATTGTATAGAGAAGGTATTACACTCCACCCAAAAATTCGATACCGAGATTTCACGAAATACATGTTTTAGGGTCCCCTATATCTAAAAAAAAAATTCACAAAAAGGTCCGTGTGTGTGTCCGTGTGCCAATGTGCTCGTGTGCCTATCAACACGAAAACTCAAAAACGAAAAGTCGCTAAAATACCAAACTTGGTATTTAAGTTTAGTATCTTCCAGGGATACAACACAAAGATTTTGAGAAAAATCCTCTCACCCCAAACTGCCCTATTTATAGACATTTTTTCGAAAATTTTGATTGTTTTTAAAAATGGCTCTAACGATTTTGATTAAAATATCGTATATTAAAGATATTTACCTGACAAATAAAATGTATATCTAGAATTATCTGGGAACAGCCTCCGAAGACTACTTTTTTCTGGATGAAGTTTACGGAGTTTTGCATAACTGCTAAACCGTAAGAGATTTTATCACACATAAAATGTAGAGCTCTTTAAAACACACAACTTACGTTATATACATTTTTTTTCGTGGAGATATATTCCAAGTTTTGGATTTCAGCTTTAAAAACATACTTTTCTCATACAGAAATTTCTCAACTCCTGTCCATTCAAACAAAGGAACTTCAGTCACATAGCAACGAGCTTTTGACTATCACTTTAACCTATGCTACTCCCTTATTTCGCTTCTACTTACAAGGAAGCAAATAATAAGACTATTTCTGCTAACGTTTACTCGATTTACATGAAGTAAATGGAAGCATAAGCTTTTTAACAATAATTTGTTGCAGAGATGTAGCGAAAGTGACGTGAATGGAACATATCAGATCTTTTTTTTTATAGAAACGCTTATTTTGAGGAAAAAATTTGGTGGGGTTACTAGTAGCATGTTCTAATATGTGCATTTAACATGTATCCATTCTAGGGTTAAGTTTGTGAAAAACGCTCAAAAAGGAAACTAATTTTACGTAATGTCGCATACGGCAAAAATAACAACTGAGTATCTAGATGTCAGCACAATACTACCCTGACCTACCACCTAGTGATTCAGTTTTTGTTTCCAAGAATAAAACATAAAATGTGTGGATTCACTTGTTATCAGAACATTATTAAAAATGCGAGAGGACCGTTCATATGACTTTCTCTACATCTCCGTAACAAATTATTGTTAATAAGCTTATTCTTCTATCTGTTTCATGATAGTCAAGATAAACATTTAACAGAAACAGTCTTATTACTTGCTTCCTTGTGAGTAGAAGCGAATACACAAGGCTAAAATTATAGTGAAATATTTTAAAATCTTGTAGTTATGTGATTGAAATCCGTTTCTTTGCGTGGACAACATTGGCAAAGCTTAAAAGTTTAAAAACTGAAACCAATAATAAGGAATATCTGGAAAATGGTCAACTGCCTGAAAACAAATCTGATGTGTTACATTCACATGACTTTCTCTAGCTGCTCTACACAGCTCCTACAAAAGATTACACTTCTTTGAACACAATGAATCAAGATAAACATTAGCAGAATGTTATTACTTAGTTCCTAATAAGTAGAAGAGAATAAAGGAATGTGCTATGCTAAAGTGATTGTCAAATGTTTTAAAAGCTGTCGTTATGTGAATGTCATTGCAAATCAGTTCTTTGCTTGGCCAGGAGTAGAACAAAAGAAAAGCGGACACTTCCTGTGTGAGAAAAGTTTAAGTACTTCACAATTGAAACCAACAACAAGGAATATCTCGGAAACGGTTACCTCCACAACAAAAACGTAAAGGACATAAATTGTGTGTTTTGTCGTGATGTACATTTTTTGTGCACTGAGTTTTTTTTTCTATCTCTTGCGGTTTAGCAGTTAAGCAAAATTCATCCAGAATAAAGAGGTCTTAAAAGGCTATTTCTCAAAAATTTGAGATATACATTTTATTTCGGACATAAATAGCTTTAATATACGGGATTTTAATCAAAATCGTTAGAGCCATTTTTAAGAAAATCAAAATTTTCAAAATGTGTTCCATGTAAAGATTAGTTTTTAGTAGGGAAATTTTTTATGGAAATCTTCGTGTCGCATCCTTGGAAGATACTAAACCTAAATACCAAGTTTGGTATTTAACGGTCTTTTCGTTTTGGGCCTATGCTGTCCACAGACAGACAGACATACACACACACACACACACACACACGGACCTTTTACTTTCTCTACTCATACTATATACATACTGTATATAGAAGGTAATGTATTTCACTCAAAAATTCGATACCGAGATTTCACCGGAAATACAGCTTTTGGGTCCCACTGAATCCAAAAAAAGCATTTTTGGATAAAAGGTCCGTGGGTGTGTATGTGTATGTCTGCGTGTGTGTGTGTCTGTGTGTCTGTGTGCCTGTGGACAGCATAGGTCAACAACGAAAAGAACGTTAAATACCAAATTTGGTATTTAAGTTTGGTATCTTCCAAGGATGCGACACGAAGATTTGCAAGAAAATCCCCCCACCCCCAACTACCCTTTACATGGAATTTTTTTCGAAAATTTTTATTTTCTCAAAAATGGCTCTAACGATTTTGATTAAAATATCGTATATTAAATATATTTACCTGACAAATAATATGTATATCTTGAATTTTCTGGGAATAGCCTCTGAAGACTACTTTATTCTGGAGGAATTTTGCATAACTGCTAAACCGTAGGAAATGGACAAAAAAACTTACCATACAAAAAATGTAGAGCACATTAAAGGACTCATTTTATGTTATATGATTTTTTTTCGAGGAGTTGCTCGTTTTTGAGATATTCCATGTTTTTGGTTTCAGCTTTGAAAAACATACTTTTCTCATACAGGAATTTGTCAATTCGTGTCCATACACAAAAGGAACTTCAGTCACCTAGTATCCAGCTTTTGACTATCACTTTAACCTATGCTACTCCCTTATTTCCCTTCTACTTACAAGGAAGCAAATAATAAGACTATTTCTGCTAATTTTTTCTAGAGTAGCTTGAAATAAATAGAAGAATAAGCTTACTAACAATAATTTGTTACACAGATGTAGAGAAAGTCACGTGAATGGAACAAATGTTTTTTTCGGACTCAGGGGACCCCAAAACATAAATTTGCGGTGAAATCTTGGTATGGAATTTTTGGGTGCATTCTCTATCCCTATGTGCATTGGGACTGGAGAAAGCAAAAAGCTGCTAACTATACAGATTGTGTGTTTTAACGAGCTCTGCAGTTTTTGTTGCCACTCCTTACGACTACCAGCATAAACAGCGTCTACTCCCACAAAATGTGCATTTCAGTTGCCATGAAGTATCTCTGATATGCGGTATTTTGAGAAAATCAACATTTTTGAAAAGTGTTTCACGTAGAGGATATTGGGGAATGAGAATTTTCTTGAAAAATCTTCTTGAAGAAAAACATGGAAGATACTGAACTTAAATACTATGTTTAGTAGTTAACTTATTTTCACTAACCATAGACATATATTTTAATTGAAATCTAGATATCGATTTTTTGGGTGGAATACAACACTCTCGCTATCTACTATTCACATTGTGCATTGGTGTTAGATAAACTAAAAATCTGATGTGTTCCATTCACATGACTTTCTCTATAACTCTGCAACAAATTATTGTTAAAAAGCTTATGCTTCCATTTACTTCATGCTAATCGAGAAAAATAAGCAGAAATAGTCTTATTACTTGCTTCCTTGTAAGTAGAAGTGAAATAAGGGACTGCCATAGGTTAAAGTGATAGTCAAAAGTTGGTTGTTAAGTGACGGAAGTTCCTTTGTTTGTATGGACTGTAATTGTTAAATTCATAAATGAGAAAATTATGTTTTTAAAGCTGAAACCAAAAAACATGTAATATCTCAAAAACGACCAACTACATGAAAAAGATGTATACAACATAAACTGTGTGTTTTAATGTCCTCTACAGTTTTTATGTGGTAAGTTTTTGGCCATCTGTTACTGTTTAGTAGTTATCAAAATTCCGTAAAATTCATTCAGAATAAAGTATTCTTCAGAGGCTATTCCCAGAAAATTCAAAATATACATTTTATTTGTCAAGTAAATATCTTTAATATACGAAATTTTAATCAAAATCGTTAGAGCCATTTTTAGGGAAATAAAATTGTTCGAAAAAATTTCCATGTAAAGGGTAGTTTGGGATGGGAAGATTTTTCTCAAAATCTTCGTGTCATATCCCTGGAAGAAACTAAACTTAAATACCAACTTTAGTATTTTACCGACTTTTCGTTTTTGACTTATCGTGTTAACAAGCATACGGACACACACACACGGACCTTTTTCTGAAAATACTTTTTTTTGGATACAGGGTACCCTATAACATATATTTTCAGTGAAATCTCGGTATTGAATTTTTTGGTGGAGTGCAATAGCTTCGCTATACACTATGTACATAGTACGTGTAGAGAAAGTAGTAAAAATTGCCGAGATTTAGACAGTAAAGTATTAAATCGTGAACGTTTTCAACACTCCTGATATTGCTGAAGATATACCTTTAATAATTAATGGCTATTTTCAGAAGAAATAAAGAGTGTGGTAAGGTCAAAAACAACAACCTACCTTCATGATATTGCGTTTGACCGCGACTTGTTGTCAGGAAACACGACGCGGTAGCCATCTGTGGAGAGTTGAGACAACTACTTGATGCTCCAGTGGGACCGATCGATTTTTCCGTTCGGCTCCAGTCACGTGTGAGTCTGTAATATAGTACAATATCATAGCTCAGGTGGAATGTCTGCACTGTGCTTTTTCATTTGTTATACTCACTACGTCATCACGAATACGTACACGTTTTGAGAGCATGTGGCACACAGATTTGCTTGAAATCAGTCTAAATTACCTTAAATCAGGTTTCAATCCCTTTCTAGAGAAATAAATTACATATAGAATCGGAATTGTTCCATTCACATGGTATTTTCTACTCATTCAACTTGATCATCGAGGTGACATCTCCTTACACATTTAATTGTTATACTTTCTCTACTGGATAGAGCATTTAGTAAAAAGAGAAGATATTGCATTCCACCTAAACAAATCTGATGCGTTACATTCACATGACTTTCTCTACATCTCTGCGACAAATTATTGTTAAAAAATTATTCTTCTATTTACTTCATGCTAATCGTAAAAAAATTATCAGAAATAGTCTTATTACTTGCTTCCTTGCAAGTAGAAGCGAAATAAGGGAGTACCACAGGTTAAAGTGACAGTCAAAGGCTGGTTGCTATGTGACTGAAATTCCTTTGTTTGTATGAACAGGAGTTGACAAATAGCTGTGTGAGAGATGTTTAAGTATTTTAAAGTTGAAAAAAAATAACAAGGAATATCTAAAAAAACAACGTATATAACACAAATTGTGTATTTTAACCAGCTCTATAGTTTTACGTGAGAGTTTTTGTTTATCTCTGACGGTTTACCAGTTATGCAAAATTCCGAAAAATTCAACCGGAAGAAAATGTCTTCAGAGGCTATTCCCAGAAAATTGAAGATATACATTTTATTTGTCATGTAATTTCCTTAAATATAAGAGACTTTAATTAAAATCGTTAGTCATTTTTTAGAAAATCAACATTTTCGAAAATTTTTCCATGTAAAGGGTAGTTGGGAGAGGGGGGATATAAATCTTCCTGTCACATTCTTGGAAAACTCTAAACTTAAATACCAAGTTTGGTATTGTGGCGGGAATTTTATGGTTTATTATTTTAGGATTTGGAAGGATAAGAAGGGTTTAAAAGTAGGATCTCTTTTAGGGATTTTCTCAGGGCGTGTGTGAAGAAAAAAATAACACTGTATTTTTTCGGATTACCCCAGTTTATCCATTCCACACACAATAAATTATTTGTCCCCTCTGACTTCCGTTTTCTCATTTACAATGTTATTCCCCCACACTGAATAAGTTCCTTACAATGAAACTTTTACAAATTTATCCAGATTATTTCCCAACTATTCCCTGCTCTAATTCCCATGTGAACTCGGAGGAACGACTCCTTGTCCACCTAAAATAAAGACACATACTTTATATCGCAGCACTGAAGCTAATATATGCTGCTCAGCACCATTGATAGTTTATAAGTAACTTCTTCCCGTCTCCCTTTCGTGACCGTAACCTCTCTTCGGGCCTAGACAAATTTCTTAAGGCCCCTCCTATTTTCTGTGATCGGACACGAATTGATCCGAAGTTAAACATTTCTTAATTTCTATTGGTCAGTATTTTCAGTCACTGGTTTTTCCAAATAGGTCTCCTCTCACCAAATAGGTTTGGCACCGCAGCTAAAGCATTAGACTACAGTTTGCTCCCTTCAGGTGCAAAGTACCCTTGGTCATTAATGTTTCTTGTCTGTAACCCTCGGAACACAATTCTGTTGTATATACGTTCTGCTAATGACTTTCTGACCCACATTACCAAACAAACCTTGCAGCTAATATTCCTAAATCTCTGGTTTTTCCTTTCAGCAGTAACTTCCTTCCGTATACAGAATAAATACCCTTTAACATTTATTGCTTATTCTAATGTATTTCCTTTTAATATCTTTAATCATTTATGTATTTGTGACTGCAATCTCTTTCCCCCCGTTCTTTTATATTCATTTGCTTATTAGTTTTATTTTCTTTATTATATTGAAATGTTTCTTATGCCTAAGAAATCAGTGTTCTACATTAGTATTAAACGGCCTTTTCGTTTTTGAGCTATGCTGTCCAAAGACAAACACATACACACAAACACATACACACACACACACACACACACACATACGGAACTTTTTCCAAAAATGTTTTTTTTAGATTCAGGGGGACCCAAAACATGCATTTCCAGTGAAATCTCGGTATTGAATTTTTGGGTGCAATACAATACCTTCTCTATACACTATGTATACAATACGTGTAGAGAAAGTTATTATACACTGAGATTTCCACTCGAATTAATGTTTTAAGAACTCCAAATATCACTTTTACTTTCTCTATACGTACTATGTACATAGTGTATAGAGAAAGGTATTGCACTCCACCCAAAAATTCGATACCGAGATTTCACCGGAAATATACGTTTTAGGGCCCCCTTTAACTAGAAAAAGCATTTTCGGAAAAAGGTCCATGTGTGTGTGTCCGTGTGTCTGTGAACACGATAGCTCAAAAATGAAAAGTCAGTAAAATACCAAACTTGGTATTTAAGTTAAGTATCTTCCAGGGATGCGACACGAAGATATTGAGAAAAATCCCCCAACCCCAAAATTTTCGAAATTTTTTATTTTTTCAAAAATGGCTCTAACAATTTTGATTAAAATTTCGTAAGTTTCGTGTATAGAGTAGCTTGAGGTGTGGGGATTTTCTTGAAAATCTTCGTGTCGCATCCTTGGAAGATACCAAACTTAAATACCAAGTTTGGTATTTAACGGCCTTTTCATTTTTGAGCTATGCAGTGCACAGACACACACACACACACACACACACACACACACACACACGTACACACACATGGACCTTTTTCCAAATTTTCTGGATCAATTTTATGGAATTTTGCATACTGCTAAACCGTAAGAGATGGACAAATGCTTACAGCACAAAAAATGTAGAGTATATTAAAACACACAATTTATGTTATACATACTTTTTTCGTAGAGTTAATCATTTTTTAGATATTCCTTGTTTCTGGTTTCAGCTTTGAAAAACTTGTATTTTTCTCATACAGGAATTTGTCAATTCCTGTCAATACAAACAAAGGAACTTCAGTCACTTAGCAACCAGCTTTTGACTATCACTTTAACCTATGGTACTCCCTTATTTCCCTTCTACTTACAAGGAAGCAAGTAATAAGACTATTTCTGTTAATGTTTTCTCAATTAGCATGAAGTAAATAGAAGCATAAGCTTTTTAACAATAAATTGTTACAGAGATGTAGAGAAAGTCATGTGTATGGAACACATCAGATATTTTTGGATTCAGGGGCACCCAAACCATGTATTTCCGGTGAAATTATAGATGAAACGAAAGGTACCTATCTGAGAAGATGCGAAATTTAAAATTGAAAACAATAAAAAAGAATATCTCAGAAACAGTCAACTCTGTAACAAAAACATAACTTGTGTATTTTAACAAGATCTACATTTTTTGTGTAGTACGTTTTTGTCTATCTTTTACGGTTTACAAGTTGTATAAAGCTTCAGAAGTTATTCCCAAAAATGTTTATATAAACATTTTATTTGTCATTTTAATATCCGTACCAAACGGAATTTTAAGTAAAACAGTTTGAACTATTTTTTCAAAAACAGAATTTTGAAATAGTTCACCATGGAAAGCGTAGTTTCAGGGGGGGTGGACGGTTTCTTAAAATCTTGTCACATTTTTGGAACATTTTTCTCGTAGTCGGTTTACCCTCCCCATACTTAGGACTTACACCCCCTAGGACTTAAAAACGGATTCCTAAGGGTCTGTCGGGAGCCAAAGGCACGAAACCTCAAAATGGAGAACCTGGGCTTGAGGAAGTGGGTGCTACGAAATGTAAGCGAAATGGATGCTAGGAACGCTGCTGATGGAGCAATGGGTGGAGTGAAAGGCGGGGGAAACCGCGGGAATCGGATAAAACCCGCCCAAGCGCCGCTTTATCCATAACGAATTTCACATTCGGGCGCTTGGGAATGTGTCTGGGCCTCCTAGATGGGAGACAGCGGTCTAACCACTCGGCCACGAACCTTGGAACATACTAAACTTAAATACCGTATTTGGTAGTTTTAATAATCTTCATTTATTAGCTCTGCTATCCACAAACTCCCTCACAACAGTCTGCCCATTTTAAAAAGTGCTTCAGGACTTCTGAAAACATCTATTCTCGATATCAACTTTTTAAATGGAATAAAATACCTTTCTATACACACTAAGTACATAGAACGTGGGTGAGAAAAGAAAGGGGTCAGGCAAGACAAGGACTTCTCTTCTGTTTTAGTAAAAATATGGCAGAGACTTTATACGACCACTCTGGGTCCACGGCACACTCTTTGGGAACCCTAACTGTAACCGAATAGGACCACTCCGGGTACATGGCACACTCTTTGAGAACCCTGACTGTGAGTATATAGGACCTTTCCGGGTTCACGGAAATTCTTTGGGAACCCTGACTGTGACTAGATAGGACCACTCCGGGTCCGCGGCACACTCTTTGGGAACCCTTACTGTGACTAGACAGAACCATTCCGGGTACACGGCACACTCTTTGGGAACCCTAACTGTGACTAGACAGGACCACTCCGGGTCCGCGGCACACTCTTTGGGAACCCTGACTATATCTGGATAGGACCGCTCCGGGTCCGCGGCACACTCTTTGGGAACCCTAACTGTGACTAGACAAAACCATTCTGGGTACACGGCACACTCTTTGGGAACCCTAACTGTGACTAGACAGGACCACTCCGGGTCCGCGGCACACTCTTTGGGAACCCTGACTATAACTGGATAGGACCGCTCCGTGTCCGCGGCACACTCTTTGGGAACCCTAACTGTGACTGGATAGGACCACTCCGGGTCCGCGGTTCACTCTTTGGGAACCCTGACTGTAACTGAATAGGACCACTCCGGGTCCGCGGTACACTCTTTGGGAACCCTGACTGTGACTAGATAGGACCACTCCGGGTCCGCGGCACACTCTTTGGGAACCCTGAATTTGACTGGATAGGACCACTCCGGGTCCGCGGCACACTCTTTGGGAACCCTGAATTTGACTGGATAGGACCACTCCGGGTCCGCGGCACACTCTTTGGGAACCCCGAATTTGACTGGATAGGATCACTCCGGGTCCGCGTTGCACTCTTTGGGAATCCTGACTGTGTCTGGATAGGACCACTCCGGGTCCGCGGGACACTCTTTGGGAATCCTGGCTGTGTCTGGTTAGGACCACTCCGGGTCCGCGGTACACTCTTTGGGAACCCTGACTGTGTCTGGTTAGGACCACTCCGGGTCCGAGGCACACTCTTTGAGAACCCTGGCTGTGTCTGGTTAGGACCATTCCGTGGTCGCGGTACACTCTTTGAGAACCCTGACTGTGACTGGTTAGGACCACTCCTGGTCCGCGGTACACTCTTTGGGAATCCTGACTGTGTCTGGTTAGGACCACTTCGGGTCCGCGGGACACTCTTTGGGAACCCTGGCTGTGTCTGGTTAGGACCACTCCTGGTCCGCGGTACACTCTTTGGGAACCCTGACTGTGACTGGTTAGGACCACTCCTGGTCCGCGGTACACTCTTTGAGAACCCTGACTGTGACAGGTTAGGACCACTCCTGGTCCGCGGTACACTCTTTGGGAACCCTGACTGTGACTGGTTAGGACCACTCCTGGTCCGCGGTACACTCTTTGAGAACGCTGACTGTGACTGGTTAGGACCACTCCTGGTCCGCGGGACACTCTTTGGGAACTCTAACTGTGACTGGTTAGGACCACTCCGGGTCCGCGGGACACTCTTTGGGAACCTTAACTGTGACTGGTTGGGACCACTCCGGGTCCGCGGGACACTCTTTGGGAATCCTGACTGTGTCTGGTAAGGACCACTCCGGGTCCGCGGGACACTCTTTGGAAATCCTGGCTGTGTCTGGTTAGGACCACCCCGGGTCCGCGACCCACTCTTTGGGAACCCTGGCTGTGTCTGGCAAGGACCACTCCGGGTCCGCGGCACACTCTTTGGGAACCCTGACTGTGTCTGGTTAGGACCACTCCGGGTCCGCGGCACACTCTTTGGGAAATCTGACTGTGACTGGTTAGGACCGCTCCGGGTCCGTGGGACACTCTTTGGGAACCCTGGCTGTGTCTGGTTAGGACCACTCCGGGTCCGCGGGACACTCTTTGGGAATCCTGACTGTGTCTGGTTAGGACCACCCCGGGTCCGCGACCCACTCTTTGGGAACCCTGGCTGTGTCTGGCAAGGACCACTCCGGGTCCGCGGCACACTCTTTGGGAACCCTGACTGTGTCTGGTTAGGACCACTCCGGGTCCGCGGGACACTCTTTGGGAAATCTGACTGTGTCTCGTTAGGACCACTCCGGGTCCGCGGTACACTCTTTGGGAACTCTGACTCTGTCTGGTTAGGACCACTCCGGGTCTGCGGCACACTCTTTGGGAACCCTGACTGTGTCTGGTTAGGACCACTCCGGGTCCGCGGGACACTCTTTGGGAATCCTGGCTGAGACTAGATAGGACCACCCCGGGTCCGCGACGCACTCTTTGGGAACCCTGGCTGAGAAAGAACCGGCTCAGGTAAGAAGACCTAAGACGGCGACGCTATGCAAATCACCAAAAGACTTGAGGGGCTGAACCTTTCCTTTCATACAAACCCCGCCGATATGAACCATTCATATTTTCGCTTGTTTTTCTTTCTTGTATTCATTCATTTGTTTCGTTATTTAATTCTCTTCCTGTTACTCTTGATTCAGCTCCTCCCCATTTGCATACCGTCCGCCATTGTCTCACCAAACTTTGTGTTTTTTCATATCCTGACATGCATCAAAAGCTTTTGTTTCGTGTGCAGCTGTTTTGGAGACCGGTCCTTCCGCTCGACATAACTCGGGGATTACTGGACGTTCGCGACATCTACCAGGATTCGCTACTATGTGTCTATGTAGGGGATAACTCACAAACCTCTGCAATCCTTTCATTGAGGAGATCTGCCTTCAGTTTGAGGAATAATAATAATAATAATAATAATAATAATAATAATAATAATAAATGTCGCTGAAGGATCGCATTATTTCAGCCTTACGTACCATCATATTACATTCTCTATCACTTATCTACAGCACACGAATTATTGCATCCAAACATTTTAAGCCCTCAGAGCAAAAATGTGATGTGTTTCATTCACACTACTTTCTCTACGTGTTCTGCTAACAAAATGTTATCTACTTCATGCTAATCAAGATAAACGATACTGTTATTACTTGGACAGGTAGAGTCAGACTGAAAAGTTCAATGTCATAGCCAGGATTTGAACTACGGATCTCCCAACTACCTATACAACTCCTGTCCTACACACAGCTTGTGTGAAAAAACAATTACACCAATACTTATTGACCATAATAGTTGGTTAAACTATGAACCCTGGGACTTAAAGTACTTACAACATTGTAAGTCCCCATTGGGGTTGTCATCTCAAAATAATTTGAGATCGCCTTGTGGTTTACCGGGAAACATGCGAGTCAGTTGAGAAATGCAATGCTATGCCGGCATGTTGCCATGGTAGCTCAGTGGCGGAGCAACCGGCTAGAGACCGTAGGATCTGTGGTTCAAATCCCAGCTATGACATTGAATGTTTCAGTCTGACTCTACCTATCAACTTCCTGTCCTACACACGGCTAGAGACCAGGAGATCCGTGGTTCAAATCCCAGCTATGACATTGAATGTTTCAGTCTGACTCTACCTATCCAACTCCTGTCCTACACACGGCTAGAGACCGTAGGATCTGTGGTTCAAATCCCAGCTATGACATTGAATGTTTCAGTCTGACTCTACCTATCCAACTCCTGTCCTACACACGGCTAGAGACCGTAGGATCTGTGGTTCAAATCCCAGCTATGACATTGAATGTTTCAGTCTGACTCTACCTATCAACTTCCTGTCCTACACACGGCTAGAGACCAGGAGATCCGTGGTTCAAATCCCAGCTATGACATTGAATGTTTCAGTCTGACTCTACCTATCCAACTCCTGTCCTACACACGGCTAGAGACCGTAGGATCTGTGGTTCAAATCCCAGCTATGACATTGAATGTTTCAGTCTGACTCTACCTATCAACTTCCTGTCCTACACACGGCTAGAGACCAGGAGATCCGTGGTTCAAATCCAGGCTAGGACATTGAATGTTTCAGTCTGCCTCTACCTATCCAACTCCTGTCCTACACACGGCTAGAGACTAGGAGATCCGTGGTTCAAAGCCCAGCTATGACATTGAATGTTTCAGTCTGCCTCTACCTATCCAACTCCTGTCCTACACACGGCTAGAGACCAGGAGATCCGTGGTTCAAAGCCCAGCTATGACATTGAATGTTTCAGTCTGCCTCTACCTATCCAACTCCTGTCCTACACACGGCTAGAGACCAGGAGATCCGTGGTTCAAATCCAGGCTATGACATTGAATGTTTCAGTCTGCCTCTACCTATCCAACTCCTGTCCTACACACGGCTACAGACCGGGAGATCCGTGGTTCAAAGCCCAGCTATGACATTGAATGTTTCAGTCTGCCTCTACCTATCCAACTCCTGTCCTACACACGGCTAGAGATCAGGAGATCCGTGGTTCAAATCCAGGCTATGACATTGAATGTTTCAGTCTGACTCTACCTATCCAACTCCTGTCCTACACACGACTAATGATCAGGAGATCCGTGGTTCAAATCCCGGTTATGGCATTGAATGTTTCAGTCTGACTCTACCTATCCAACTCCTGTCCTACACACGGCTAGAGACCGGGAGATCCGTGGTTCAAATCCCGGCTATGGCAATGAATTTTTCAGCCTGACTCTACCTATCCAACTCCTGTCCTACACACGGGCTAGAGACCGGGAGATCCGTGGTTCAAATCCCGGCTATGGCAATGAATTTTTCAGCCTGACTCTACCTATCCAACTCCTGTCCTACACACGGCTAGAGACCGGGAGATCCGTGGTTCAAATCCCGGCCATGACATTGAATTTTTCAGTCTGACTCTACCTATCCAACTCCTGTCCTACACACGGCTAGAGACCAGGAGATCTATGGTTCAAATCCCGGATATGACATTGAATTTTTCAGTCTGACTCTACCTATCCAACTCCTGTCCTACACACGGCGTGTGTGAAAAAACAATTAAACCAGTCTTATTACTTGCTTCCTTGTAGTAGAAGGAAAGTAACGAAGTACACTAGACTATAATGATAGTCAAATGTTTTAAAAGCTTATTGCTATGTGATACTATTTGGTTCTCTTTCCATAGTCAGGAGTAAAACAAGAAAGATATAACTTCTTCCTGCTTTAGAATGCTTTTAGTATTTAACATTGAAACTAATAACAAGGAATATCCAAAAAATGGTGAGCTATAGAAAAAAACAGCTGATGTGTTACACTCACATGACTTTCTCTAGCTGCTCTACAAACCTTTTACAAAAGATTCTTCTTCTTTCTACACAATGCTAATCGAGATAATCATTAGCAGAATGTTCTTACTACTTAGTTCCTTACAAGTAGAAAGAAAATAAGTCAGTACACTACGCTAAACCGATAGTCAAATGTTTTAAAAGGTGTCGTTATTCGATTGTCATTGCAAATCGCTTCTTTGCTTGGCCAGGGGTAGAACAAAAGAAAAACGGACACTTTATGTCTGAGAAAAGTATATGTACTCACAACTGAAACCAAAAACAAGGAATATCTCGGAAACGGTTACCTCCACAACAAAAATGCAAAGGATATATATTGTGTCTTTTGATGAGATCAACATTTTCTGTGCAGTAAGTTTTTGTATATCTCTTACCGTTTAGCAGTTAAGCAAAATTTAGCAAAATTCATCCAGAATAAAGAGCTCTTCAGAGGCTATTCACAGAAAATTCAACATATACATTTTATTTGGTATGTAAATATCTTTAATATACGGGGTTTTAATCAAAATCGTTAGAGTCATTTCTTAGAAAAAGAAAATTTTCGAAAATTTTTCCATCTAGAGGGTAGTTGGGGGTGGGGGGATTTTCTTGATAATCTTCGTGTCGCATCCTTGGAAGATACCAAATCTAAATACCAAGTTTAGTATTTAACGGTCTTTTCGTATTTGAGCTATGCTGTCCACAGACACTCACACAGACAGACAGACAGTGACAGACACAGACATACAGACATACACACATATACACGGACCATTTTCTGAATTTTTTTTTTTGGATTCAGGGGGTCCTAAAATATACATTTCCGGTGAAATTTCGGTATCGAATTTTTGGGTGGAATACAATGTTTCCTCAATACGCTATGCACATAGTACGTATAGAGAAAATAAAAATCTTACAAAAGATTCTTCTTCTTTCTACTCTATGCTACTCGAGATCCGCATACTAGAATAGTATCTATTATTTACTTATTTCTACAGGGTTACTACAAAAGAAATAGACAACTTCAACTGCCTGTAAAACAAAAACTATTAGAGATAGCAACCTAATTATTTTGGAGGTATGTTGAGAAACTCTCAAAGTTTCGTTTGTTATTATTGGTAACGCTGTAGTGTTTTGTTTGTTGTTGCAGAAGCTGAAATGGCGGAAAATCCTGTGGAAAAGGCATATTGCGTGTTGGAATTTGCATGAACGCAATCAGCGACATTTTAGAACACGTTACCACAAAACGCCACCGACTAGACACTCAATCTACGACTGGTATAGAAAATTCGAGACAACGAGATGTTTGTGCAAAGGGAAGAGCTCGGGAAGACCAAGAGTTTCGGAAGAAAACGTTGAACGTGTTCGTTCTGCCTACATAAGAAGCCCACAGAAATCGACATCTTGGGCAAGCATGCAATTACAAATTCCACAGCAAACTGTATGGAAAATCTTGCGGAAGCGACTGCACATGATGCCTTACAGATTACAGATGTTGCAGTTTCTGAGTGAAGAAGATAATGTCATACGGCGTGACTTTTGCATCGACATGTTGCGACATGATGAAGACGATGCTGGTTTTTGTGAGCGCATCATTTCATTTTTGTGGTAACGTGTTCTAAAATGTCGTTGGACAACAGTTGCTGATTGCGTTCTAGCAAATTCCAACACGCAATATGCCTTTTCCACAGGATTTTCCGCCATTTCAGCTTCTGCAACAACAAACAAAACACTACAGCGTTACCAATAGTAACAAACAAAACTTTAAGAGTTTCTCAACATACCTCCAAAATAATTAGGTTGCTATTTCTAATAGTTTTTTTTTTTTACAGGCAGTTGAAGTTGTCTATTTCTTTTGTAGTAACCCTGTACATAAGTAGAATGAAAACAAGGGAACACACCAGGCTAAAGCGATAGTCAATGTTTTAAAAGACTGTCATGGATATTCGCTACTTTATATGGTCAGGAATAAACAAATGAAACAGGGACCACTTCCTGTTTGAGGAGAGAATACATATTTTAAAATTGAAACCAATAATAAGGAATGTCTTGAAAACAATCAATTCTGCAACAAAAATGTGTATTCTATAAATTGTGTATTTTAACATTTTTGTGTATCTCTTACAGTATACCAGTTATGAAACATTTATTCCCAATGAATAGGACTTCAGAAATTATTTATTCTTGGAAGATACCAAACTTACATACCAAGTTTGGTATATAACCGACTTTTCGTTTTTGAGCTATGATGTCCACACACACACACACACACACACACACACACACACACACACACACACCTGTTTCAGAAAATGCTTTTTCTTATTTTTTTTTTATTCAGGGGGTCCTAAATCATGCATTTTCGGTGAAACCTCGACGTGGAATTTTTGAGTGGAATACATTACTTCTCTATCCTTATGTACATTGTACAAACGGCGCTAGAGAAAGTAAAAAAAAAAAAATTAGAAAAAGGCCCGTAGGATGTGTGTATCTGTGAACATGATAATTCAGAAACGAAAAGTCGGTAAAAACCAAAGTTCAATATAAGTTGCAAGGATGTGACACGAAGACCCAGCTGTGGAAACATTTTCGAAAATTTTGATTTTCTCAAAATAGCTCTAACGATTTTAATCAAAATGGTATATAAAAATATTTACATGGCAAATAAAATGCATATATTGAACTTTAGCCTCTGAAGACCTCTTTTTTCTGGATGAATGTTTCTGAATTTTACATAAACGGTAAACCGTAAGAGATTGACAAAAACTTACAGTACCAAAAATATTGATCTCGTTAAAACACATCTGGAATTAACCTTTTATAAGTATTCCTTTCTATTGGTTTTTATTTTTAAAACATTTTAACTTTTCTCATATAGGCATTTTTAAACTCCTGGCAATGCATAAAAACGAATTTCAACAAAATTGCAAGCAGGTTTTAAAACATTTGACTGTCACCTTATCCTAGTGTACTCCCTTATTTCCCTTCTACTCACAAGGAAGCAAGTAATAACACTATTTCTGTGAATGTTTATCTTGATTATCATGAAGAAGATACAAGAATAAGCTTATTAACAATAATTTCTTAGAGGAAAATGGGGAAGTCATGTGAATGGAATTATAATGTAGCTATATTGTACTCTCTCTATTTTTACTTTCTCTACACGGACTCTGCATATAGTGTATAAAGAAGGTATTGTAATACACCCAAAAATGCAATACCGAGATTTCACCGGAAATACATGTTTTGAGACCCCTTGAATAAAAAAAGTATTTTTCGAAAAACGTCCGTATGTGTGTCTGTGGGTAGCATAGCTCAAAAACGAAAAGAACGTTAAATACAAAACTTTGTATTTAAATTTGGTATCTTCCAAGGATGCGAAACGAAGATTTTCAAGAAAATCCACTACCCCAAATTACCCTTTACATGGAACTTTAGAGAATTTGATTTTCTAAAAAATGACTGTAACAATTTTCATTAAAATATCGTATATTAAAGATATTTACCTGACAAATTAAATGTATAATTGAATTTTCTGGGAATAGCCTCTGGAGACTACTTTATTCTGGATGAATTTTGCGAAATTTTACATAACTGCTAAACCGTAAGAGATGGACAGAAACTTACCACACACAAAATGTAGAGTACATTAAAACACACAATTTATGTTATATACTGTTTTTCGTGGAGTTGATGGTTTTTGAGATATTTCTTGTTTTTTGTTTCAGCTTTGAAAAACTTTGTCAATTCTTAACCATACAAAGGAACTTCAGTCACATAGCAACCAGCTTTTTACTATCACTTTAACCTATTGTACTCTCTTATTCCGCTTCTACTTATAAGGAAACAAGTAATAAGACTGTTTCTGTTAATTTTTTCTCGATTAGCATGAAGAAAGTGGAAGGATAAGTTTTTTAACAATATTTTGTTACAGAGATGTAGAAAAAGTCATGTGAATGGTACACATCGGATTGTTCGTCATAAGCTGGTAAGATGTGTTTAATGGGTCAGAAGTCTGTCGGGGAGCCAACGGCACGAAACAAATAATGGAGAACCTGGTCCGTAGCCAGACATGAGTGTGGGGAAGTGGATGATTTGAAATGCAAGCGAGATGGATGATAAGAAAGGTGATGAAGAAGCAATTTGTTGAATGAAGGGCGGGGGAAACCTGAGGACCCGGAGAAAACCCGTCCAGACGCTTTGTCCACCAAAAATCCCATATACGGTAACTTGGGATCAAACGTAGCCAAGATTCTAACCACTCGGCCACCACGTGTTTCTAAAGATATTTATATGGCAAATGAAATGTAAATTTCAATAATTGCGGGAGTGGCCTATGAAGATCTCTTTCCATAGCCCCCTTTAACATGTCGGGGGCTTTGCAAACAACTCGCAATCTGTAGGTTCCTTCCTTACGTTGGGTTTATTTTCCTCAAACATTCACTCTCACATACAAACTGCCAGACTCTGTGGGGATAGGCAATAATTCTGGTTAAAGAAACATTCACCGCCCCAGCAGAGAATCGAACCCGGGATCTTCGGTTCCTTCCTTACGTTGGGTTTATTTTCCTCAAACATTCACTCTCACATACAGACTCTGTGGGGGATAGGCAATAATTCTGGTTAAAGAAACATTCACCGCCCCAGCAGAGAATCGAACCCGGGATCTTCGGTTGAGGCAGTCTTATTGTGACTTTTCTATAAGTGGTAAACGTATACAGATCTCGTTAAAACACGATACTATGTCATATACATTTTTGTAGAGTTAACCGTTTCCGATATATTTCCCTGTTATAGGCCTCACTTTTATAGTAATTAAAAATGTTCAAAAACCCAACTTATCTTTCGTGTCATGCATCAGTTGTTTTACTCCTGGCCTTGTTTAGAGACACGAACTTTAATAATTTCATACAGTAACCAGCTTTTAAATTATTTTTGTAATACTTGATATGTAAGTTAATCATTCTGAACACACATTTGGTAATGTAAGGCAAATTTACAATTCATTTATTAGTTGGCATGGCAACAAGCACTATAAGAGTTTGAGAGGTCATTAATACTTACAGTACAATTAGCAAATGACGTAACATGTGCTACTTCAAGTAAAGAATCTATTGCATTAACAAAAGAGTGTATAAGAAGGCTTTGTCCATATAATTTAGATGTAGCCTTTCATTTGTTCACATCGAGAATTCAATTTACTTTCTCTACACATAATATGTACATACTGCATGAAGAAAGTATTGCATTCCAATTAAAATTCGTTACCGAGATTTCATTGTAAATAGACGTTTTAGGGTCCCCTGGTTTTTTGGAAAAAGTTCCACGTGTATGTGTCCGTTGTACCTGTGTCTGTGAACACGATAACTCTGAAGCCCCAAACTACCGTTTACTTGGAAGAAATTTCGAAAATTTTGATATTCCCAAAAATGGGTCTAACGATTTTGATTAAAATAACGTATATTAAAAATACCTATATTGTAAATAAAATGCATATCTTGAGTTTTCTGGGAATATCCTCTGAAGACTACTTTATTCTGAATGAATTTTGCTGAATTTTGTATAACTGGTAAACCGTAAGAGACAGACAAAAACTTACTTCACAAAAAATATAGATTGCGTTAAAACTTACAATGTTTTTTTCGTAGAACTGGCCATTTCTGAGATATTTCTTATTATCTGTTTCAGATTTAGCATACGAAGGTTGTAAACTCGTGGCCTTACATAAAAACGGATTTCAAGCAACTTTTGGCTATCACTTTAGCCTAGTGTACTCCCTTATTTGCCTTCTACTTACAAGGAAGCAAGTAAATAGACAATTTCTTCTATTTTTCTAAGTTAGCTTTAAATGAATGGACCAATAAGCTTTTTAACAGACATGTATGGAAAGTCATGTAAATGGATCACACCAGATTCTTTTCTTAATTTTCAATAAAACATTGAAAAGCAATTTGACTTATTATTGTGTTTTTAACAGATTTTTTCAAGTATTTCAAAAAGTAATTGGCTATTAACCACGAACTGTACGTTATTTATCAGATCTCGTATTCCCAATTTACATTCTCGACCTGATAATATAACTTAGTTCTTAGTACGCAATATACTTTTGACTATCACTTTAGCCTGTGTATTGCCTTATTTCCCTTCTAGTTACAAGTATGTGATAAGACAATTTCAGTGAATGTTTATCTAGATTAACATTTTAGATAAAAGAATTAGGTTTTGTAAGAATATTTGTTTGCAGAGAAAGCCATGTGACTGGACATATTAGATTTTTAAAATTAAATATCTGTGCTTGACTGAAAACGATATCGTGAACATTAGTTCCTGTGAACGCGGTACGACTGTATGTGTCACTGTTGCACGCATGCGCAGTTCGACCCCTAACACTTTCATGCAACACATTATTAGTATGCAAATACATGCAAAACAAGGGGAGGGGGTTGGGACAGGTGAGACCCTACCGGTTATGCATTCTATGCAGATGGAGGGACGGGTTCGATCCTCGGCAGGTTCCTCCGACCGTTACTTTTTCTGCAGCTTCAAATCTGGACCCCGAGCGGAAGAATACAGGTGAGATATGGTGTGATCCATCCAAACCGATAATTACACGTCAGATCGATGAGCTTCAACTGTCAGTGAGTGTCTCGCAGATCACGAGACAAACCTGTCAGTTGCAGTCCCGTGGCGCGCAGGGCGTGTACACTGCGGGACATTAATATTCTGTATCCTCTTCCCACACCCAATTATATTCCACCTACTATATGTCGAGATTTCACCTTTAAGGCCCTCTGCGCCCAAAAAGTCTTTTTTTAAAGAAAACTCTTCTGAATAGCATTACTCAAATCCGATACGTCGGTTAAACATGCAGCTTGGTATTTAAAATTACGAGAATGAGATTAAAAGAGCTACAATAAAATCCCCCACACCGAACTAGCATCTATATAGATGTTTTTCTGCACTTATTGCCTCAAACATTTTCATGTTTCAGATATTTATGTGTTTTCTGCAATCATATTGTGAGGACCTCTTATTCTAAGTCACTTGCATAATTCGTAAGCCTTAAGAGATAGTAAAAATCTTATTACAGTACAAATAATATCCGCATAAACTTAACAATTATATCACACTGTTTCGTATCGTTTAACATTTCTGTGATATTCTATGTTACTGATTTCAATTCTGAGCCTTTGTATCTTTTTAAAGTTATTATTTTTTTCTCATTGTCATTTAAAGTACACGGAATTTCAAAGGCATCACTTAGTGGCCAGCTCTAAAACATTTCACTATCACTTTATCCTAATTTGTCCTCTACATACAAGCAAGTAATAAAACTAATTGTGGAAACATTTACCTTGATTGGCATGACCTAAACAAAAGAATAATCTTTTCTAAGGAAACTGTATGGAACAGTTACAAAATGAAATGTGAATGGAACGCGTCAGATGTTTAGAAAAAGGTCCGTGTGTCACGATAACTGACAAACGAAAAGTTGCTAAAATACCTGAAAATTAAGCTTATTATCTTCAAGAATGCGACATGAAGAATTTCAGAGAAATTCCCCACTCCAAATTACACTTTACATGGACAATTTTTCGAAAATGTAGACTTTTTCTAAAATGGTTTTAACGATTTTGATTAGAATACTGATTATTAAATGGCAAACGTATTTCTACTTTCTCTAGCAGGTACGTACAATGTACATAGTGGGAAAAGAAGGTATTGTATTCCACCCAAAATTTCGATACCGAGTCCACCGGAAATACATGTTTTAGGGTCCTCTGAATAAAAAAAAACATTTTTAAAAAACGGTCCATCTGCATGCATTTTGTTGTAGTTTAACGCCCTTTAACCTGGTTGGTCATATCGGACGATGAATGAAATTGGTGAAATGTTACTCAAATGATCTCGGGGTCCACTCACACTCAGGAAATTCGAACTCGTGACCTGTTGAATGTGAAGCAGACACAAGACCACCTGTCTACCCAGGCGGATTTTTGTTTTTTGATTGTGTTTAACGCCCGCAGGAGGTGACACTGATGATACACGAAATTATGAAGAATGCGATGTCGGGGGAAGCCGGAGAACTCGAAGAAAACCGGCCATTGCGCCGCTTTGTCCACCACAAATACCACCTGCGATCGCCTGCTATCAAACCCAAACCGCCTTGCTACAAGGCGAGTGGTCTAACTATTGGGCCTCGGCGTGGTCTGTGTGTGCGTGTGAGCGAGTGTGTGTATTTGCGTGTGTGTCTGGGTGTGCGTGTGTGTCTGTGTGTGCGTGTGTGTCTGTGTGTGCGTGTATGTGTGTGTGTCTGTGTGTGCGTGTGTGCGTGTGAATGTGTATGAGTGTGTGTGCGTGTGAGTGTGTACCAGTGTGCGTGTGTGCGTGTGAGTGTGTGTACCTGTGTGTGCGTGTGTACCTATGTGTGCGTGTGAGTGTGTGTGCGTGTATGCATGTGAGTGTGTATTTGTGTGTGTGTGCGTGTGCGTGTGAGTGTGTGTGTACCTGAGTGTGTATTTGCATGTGTGCGTGTGAGTGTGTATACCTGAGTGTGTATTTGCGTGTGTGCCTGTGAGTGTGTGTGTACCTGAGTGTGTATTTGCGTGTGTGCGTGTGAGCATGTGTACCTGAGTGTGTATTTGCGTGTGTGTATGTGTGTACCTGAGTGTGTATTTGCGTGTGTGCGTGTGAGTATGTGTACCTGAGTGTGTATTTGCGTGTGTGCGTGCGAGTGTGTGTGTACCTCAGTGTGTATTTGCGTGTGTGCGTGTGAGTATGTGTACCTGAGTGTGTATTTGCGTGTGTGCGTGCGAGTGTGTGTACCTCAGTGTGTATTTGCGTGTGTGCGTGTGAGTATGTGTACCTGAGTGTGTATTTGCGTGTGTGCGTGCGAGTGTGTGTACCTCAGTGTGTATTTGCGTATGTGTGTGAGTGTGTGTACCTGAGTGTGTATTTGCGTGTGTGTGTGAGTGTGTGTGTACCTGAGTGTGTATTTGCGTATGTGTGAGTGTGTGTGTGTACCTGAGTGTGTATTTGCGTGTGTGTGAGTGTGTGTGTACCTGAGTGTGTATTTGCGTGTGTGTGAGTGTGTGTGTGTGTGTACCTGAGTGTGTATTTGCGTATGTGTGAGTGTGTGTGTGTACTTGAGTGTGTATTTGCGTGTGTGTGAGTGTGTGTGTACCTGAGTGTGTATTTGCGTATGTGTGTGAGTGTGTGAGTGTACCTGAGTGTGTATTTGCGTGTGTGTGAGTGTGTGTGTACCTGAGTGTGTATTTGCGTGTGTGTGAGTGTGTGTGTACCTCAGTGTGTATTTGCGTATGTGTGTGAGTGTGTGTACCTGAGTGTGTATTTGCGTATGTGTGTGAGTGTGTGTGTGTACCTGAGTGTGTATTTGCGTGTGTGTACCTCAGTGTGTATTTGCGTGTGTGTGAGTGTGTGTGTACCTGAGTGTGTATTTGCGTATGTGCGTATGAGTGTGTGTGTACCTGAGTGTGTATTTGCGTGTGTGTACCTGAGTGTGTATTTGCGTATGTGTGTGCGTGTGTGTACCTGAGTGTGTATTTGCGTGTGTGCGTGTGAATGTGTGTGTACCTGAGTGTGTATTTGCGTGCGTGTGAGTATGTGTACCTGAGTGTGTATTTGCGTGTGTGTGAGTATGTGTGTACCTGAGTGTGTATTTGCGTGTGTGCGTGTGAGTATGTGTACCTGAGTGTGTATTTGCGTGTGTGCGTGTGAGTGTGTGTGTGTACCTCAGTGTGTATTTGCGTGTGTGTGAGTATGTGTACCTGAGTGTGTATTTGCGTGTGGGCGTGTGAGTATGTGTACCTGTGTGCGTATGAGTGTGTGTGCGTGTGTGTCTATGCGTGCGTGTGGACAGCAAATCTCAAAACCGAAGGTCGGTAAAATACCCAACTTGGTAGATACTTAAGTTTAGTATCTACAAGGAATGTCAGAGAGATTCTGTCGCCCCAAACCACTTATTGTGGTAACCGGATCGGAACGGTTAGGTCACACGCCTCACTAAGGCGATCCGGGTTCGATCCTGGGCGAGCACATGCGGGATATCTGGTGGGTAAAGCGGCGCAGGGGCGGCTTTTTTTGTGTCGTCCGGTTTTCCCCGACATTGCATTCCACCGATGCTCCATCGTGATTCACCTGTGTTAAACACCGTAAAAACCACACATTGATGTGTTTTGTTTGGTATTAACTGCGCCGCAATTCCTGCCGTATAGACTATCCGGTTTGCACCCAACTGTTCGTGCTGCTGGTCTGGGTTCTGTGCGGTCATTAGCACAGCTCCGAAGTGCACACAGTTACGAACACATTGGTCAGTGTAAGAGTGGGGAGCGATTTGTAGTGTAAACATACTCACATTCAGGTATAGTCTGTTCCAGAAGTAGCTCATTACATTATTCACTTTATATACATATATACGAGGGCCTTTTTTTTCAACCTCCGATAGGCCATAAATAAAAGACAAGTTCATAGAAAACAATTATTTTATTACTAAAAGTTTTGTACACTTATGGTTACTTTTCAACATAATCACCGAAAAGATTGAGACATTTATCGTACCTGAGCACAAGCTTTGCAATACCCGCTTCAAAAAAATGTTGCCATCAGTGATTTCAAATGAGCATTGACGTTGTTTTGAAGATCTTCGTACTTTACGACGGAGAGCCATTCAAAACAAACGAAGAGGAATGCTGACTACTTGAGGAATTGTGTTGATCCATGACAACGCTCGTCCACACAACCCATCGGCTCCTTGAACAATTTCAATGGGACATTTTCGATTATCCGCCGTACAGTCCTGACCTATCACCCAGCGACTTTCACCTTTTCCCTGAACTGAAGACGTGGCTAGGAGGGCAGCACTTTCAAACCAATCAAGATCTTCAAAATAACGTCAATGCTCATTTGAAATCATTGGCGGCAACATTTTTCGAAGCGGGTATTGCAAAGCTTGTGCACAGGTACGATAAATGTCGGAATCTTTTCGGTGATTATGTTGAAAACTAACTATAAGAGTACAAAACTTTTAGTAATAAAGTAATTGCTTTCTATGAATTTGTCTTTTATTTATAGCCTATCGGAGTTTGAAATAAAATAAATAAATAAATATATATCGTTCTAATTCATAAAGTAACACAATAAATATTGTTGATACAAACACTCATGATAATAATGTGCAGAGCTTTGAAAGACAAGAACATAAAACACTCAAACTCATTCAGAATTAAATTACAAGATACATGTTTACTGTGCCGGCAGAAAAGGCCTTCACTCAAAATATGTTTGAATTATTCACCAATGATTCACACCTAGCCTATCGACATTTTTCGATGTGCGCTCTGTTTCAATGCTGACTTATCTAGTAGCAGGAAGTGAACGAGACCAGGCAGTGACCAGTGCTAGATAGTGCAACACGTTTCCAAACGGACTGTAGACATCATGTTAGTGTGCACCGAACCTCAAACCCGCAATTTCGTGATCTCGGACCGAGTTTTAGATACTCAAACTCAGTTCCGATACAACCTTTTTTACCGCGAGGCTGCTAACTTAACATTACTGCTTCCGACTCGCGATGTTAGAAAAAACAAACACGTACATCTCTTTTGTGCCACGCCTACTTGGTGATAAACCAACCTGAAAACATACGCTCTTAATAAGTGAAATTATTAGTCCGGTAATGTTGTTTCATTAATGTATTGTTATACAAACGACTGCATGTATATTCCTTGCTATATCGTTTCACCGAATACGACCAAAATTGGCACAGGTTTTACTGCATCATTTCACCATATTTATTGTGTATTACGCCTACAAACCTCACAAGAGCGTTTTCTCAGCGGTAATCGTAATATCTCGAACATTGCCAACATAATGACAATAATTCTTAAGCTTTCAAAAATAACAAAGGAGCAACGAATTCACTTATCTTTTCTCTGACACTGGTCATGGAGTAATAACACAACCATATAAATAATAACAGCTGCAATACTCCTGTAGTTGCACTTGCGCAAATGTAAAGTCGCTTGGCTGAAAAACCTGATCTGTTCTATTGCCACAATTTTCTCTTCGTCTCTGTAACAAGCTATTCTTAAATGCTTATTCTTTTATCTACTTCATGCTATTCAGGAAAAACATTAACAGAAATTGTCTTATTACTTGCTTCCTTGTAAGTAGAAGGGAAATAAGGGAATACACTGCGCTAAATGTTTTAAAAGCTGTCGCCATGCGAAACAACTGAATGTCGGTTTTCTTTGCAGAGCCAAGAGTAATACAAAAGAGAGATGAAATGAAAGCTGACATCCTGTTTGAGGAAATTTTAACAAGTTTAATATTGCAACCAATAACAGAGAATATTATCTCGGAAACGGCTTACTCCACAAAAAATATATATAACTAGATATATTGTATGTTTTAACGAGATTTACATTATTTGTATAACAAGTTTCTGTGTATCTCTTTTGGTTAACCAGTTACATAAAAGTCATCCAGAAGCAAGATGTCTTCAGAGGCTATTCCCAGAAAATTAAAGATGAACGGTTTATTTGACATGTAACTATCGTTAATATACGATATTTAAATCAAAATCCTTATAGCCATTTTTGAGATGATTTTTGATAATTCTTCCATGTAAAAGGTAGCAGGGGGGGAGTATTATTCTCTTCGTATAATCCGTAAGAAATAGACAAAAACTTGCTATACAAAAATGTAGATCTTGTTAAAATACGCAATTTATGTCATATATATATATATACCGTTTTCGAGGTATTCCTTGTTATCAGTTTCAATTGTGAAGTACTTATACTTTTCTCAGACGGAAGAATCCGTTTTTCTTTTGTTCTACTCCTGGCCAAGCAAAGATGCGATTTGCAATGACAATCGCAAAACGATAGCTTTTGCAACATTTGACTATCACTTTAACATAGCACATTCCTTTAGTTGCCTTCTACTTATAAGGAACTAAGTAATAAGAACATTCTGCTAATGTTTATCTCGATTAGTATTGTGTAGAAAGAAGAATAATCTTTTGTAGGAAGTTTGTAGAGCAGCTAGAAAGTCATGTGAGTGTAAGACATAAACTTTTTATTACTATATCTTAATTAATATTAATACTCGATATCCAAAAACTACGCGTGAATTAAGAGTATTGTAGAATGTGAACTTGCTTTCCAACTTTTGCTTGATTTTGTAATAACACACTTACCTCACTTGTAGCGCAATGCTCTATTACTCTCTTGTCATGTAAACACTATCGTCACGCTGCAGTTTATGAAGAAGCGAGCATCACCAAACTCCTATTGATTTTAAGCAGCGCTACGTGTGTGTGTGTGTGTCTTACCTCAGCGATGCTCCTTTATTTCACTTGTTCTCTCGTCATTTGGAGAAGTATATACATATCTGTTAGCAACTCTTTCTTAAATGATGAACCAAGCCATGTTTACGCACCTTCTAGTGCTCTAACAGCAAGTGTGCAAGTGATTTTACTTTCTCTACGCGTACTTCGCATATAGTGTACAGAGAAGATATTGTATTGCACCCAAAATTCCATAACGAGATTTCATCGGAAATATGTGTTTTACGGTCCCCTATATCCAAAAAAAGCATTTTCACAAAAAGATCCAAGTGTGTCCGTGTGTGTGTGTTCGTGTGTCTATGAGCACGATAACTCAAAAGTCCGTAAAATACCAAACTTGGTATTTAAGTTTAGTATATTCCAGGGATGCGAAACGAAGATTTTGAGAAAAATATCCCCACTCCAATCTACCCTTTCCATGGAAGTTTTTCAAAAATTTTCATTTTCTCAATAATAGCTCTAACGATTTTGATTAAAATATCGTATATTAAAGATATTTACCTGACAAATAAATTGTATATCTTGAATTTTCTGGGAATATCCTCTGAAGACTACTTTATTCTGGATGAATTTTACGGAATTTTGCATAACTGGTAAACCGTAAGAGATGGACAAAAACTTATCAAGAGAAAACTCACAATTTATGTTATATACATTTTTTGTGGAAGCAAGTAATAAGACTATTTTTTCTAATGTTTATCTCCATTAGCATCAAGTAAATTGAATAATAATAAACTTTTAACAACAATTTGCTACCGAGAAGTAGAGCAAGTCATATGAGGAACTCAAATTTTTAGAAAAAGGTTCGTGTGTGTCCCGTGACCACCCTAGCTCAAAAATGAAATGTCTCTTGAATACTATACCTGGTATTTTATTAAAGGATGCGACACGAACATTTTCAAGAAAATCCAACCTCCACTACAATCTATATATGTAAGCATGTTTTAAAATGTTTTTCTCAAAAATGGCTCTAACGATTTTGATTAAAGCAGCATGCATTAAAAGATATTTACATCACAAATAAAATGTATATCTTGCATTTTGGGGAATAGCCTCTGAAGACCTCTTCATTCTGGATGGATTTTGTAGAATTTTCCATAAGTGGTAAACCGTGAGAAACAGACACATAAAATGCAAATCTCGTGAAAACACATAATTTATATCATATACGGTTTTTTATACAGTAGAGGGAGATCGAGCCCTGCTTAGAGTGGGTTAACCAGCTAGCTTTTTCGGGGTTTTCCCCTATCCTAAGAGTAACTTTAAGCTTCATGGACCACGAGATCATTTCAGTAATTTCATTCATCGTCCAACCAGGTTAAAGGACGTTAAACTATAACAATCTGATGTGTTCCATTCACATTACTTTCTCTACATTTCTGTAGCAAATTTCTATTAAAAAGCTTATTCTTCTATCTACTTTATGCTAATCGAGAAAAAAATATCAGAAATAGTCTTGTTACTTGCTTCCTTGTTAGCAGAAGCGAAATAAGGGAGTATCATAGGTTAAAGTGATAGTCAAAAGCTGGTTGCTATGTGACTGAAATTCCTTTGTTTGTACGGACAGGAATTGACAAATTCCCGTATTAGAAAAGTATAAGTTTTTCAAAGCTGCAACCAAAAACAAGGACTATCTGAAAAACAATCAACTCCACGAAAAATATGTATATAACATAAGTTGTGTGTTTTAACGTGCTCTACAGTTTCAGGTAATAAATTGTTGTCTATCTCTATTCAATAAAAATCATCCAGAATAACGAGGTATTTAGAGGCTATTTCCAGAAAATTCAAGATAGACATTTTATTTGTCATGTAAATATCTTTAATATACGATATTTTAATCAAAATCATTAGAGCCATTTTCGATAAAATCAAAATTTTCGAAAAAATTTCCATACAAAGGGTAGTTGGGGTTGGGGAATTTTCTTGAACATTTCGTGTCGCATCCTTGGATGATACCAAACTAAAATACCAAGTTTGGTTTTTAACGGTCTTTTCATTTTTGAGCTACGCTGCCCACAGACAGACAGACACACACAGACCGTTTACTATTATGGTTTTTGGAGTCAAAGAGTATCGAAACGTGTATTTGATGTGAAATCTTGATACTATTGCATTTTGGGTGAAATATAATACTTTCTGCAGCTATTAAAGGTATACTTACACAGAACTTGTAATAAGCTTCATAGATATAGATTTTATGAGGTGGGTATATAAAGTGAACGAGACTGGGTAGAGAAAGTCACGTGAGTGTGTCGTATTAGCTAGTGTACGAGTCTCGCTGTGTGGGCCAGCACATGTGCCGCTCTTGTCCCCAGCACCCCCCCAATCCAAAACAAGAGGCCCAAGTGTGACGGACAAGATTTTCTGCCGCTCCTAACGTATGCATATACGAGACGAGAGATAAAAGAATGACAACCCTCATCCTCTCGATATTTTCACCCCTGACACAAAAACTTGTATTTATATGTAGAGGTGGGGTTAAACAGGGGAGGTGGAGGTTAAACGTTCCTCGAGCAGTCGTGGTGATGATTCTTCCAGTGCTGGTGATATCGTGTTGGTGATACAGTGGTCAGTGTGTGTGGTGATTTGGTGAACACTCTCTCCCCCCTCCATTCCCGTCCCCCTCCACCTCTCTACTGTGTATCCTTTGTTTCTAACAGCCTCTCTTTTGTGTTAGTTCTTAGGCATTGTATTTGCTTCTAATTTGAGATGCTATAGAAATCACACGACTCGCGATTTTATCGAGGTACTCCCTTTGAAAGCAGGGTAAACTACAAGCAAAGGTGTTCGCGTCTACCTAACAAACACTTCTACTTTCAATATTTTACATTTTATTTAATTTTGTAAATGTTCGACGATTACATAAAATTTATTTAGCGTTTTCACGTGAGAACCTTTTTACTTTCTCTACTCGTACTATGTACATAGTGTATAGAGAAGTTGTTGTATTGCACCCAAAAATTTGATACCGCATTTTACCGGAAATACATATTTTGAGACCACCTGAATTTAAAAAAAAAAACATTTTTAGAACAATGTCTGTGTGTGTGAGTCTATCTGTGGGCAGCATGGCTCAAAAACGAAGTCCTTTAACTACCAAACTTGGTATTTCATTTAAATTCAGTTTCTTCCAAGGATACAACACGACGTTTTTCAAGGACACCCCCCCCCAAATAGTCTTTACCTGGAAAAAAAATTCGAAACTGTTCTTACAAATGCCGGTAAGAATTTTGTTTATACGTCGTATATTAAGAATGTTTACTTGACAAATAAAATGTAGATATATTTTGAATTTTCTGGGAATAGCCACTGAAGACTTCTTTATTCTGGAGGAATTTTGCGGAATTTTTCATAACCGGTAAAGTGTATGAGATACACGAAACATTACTCATAATATCTGATGTGTTACACTCACATTACATTCTGTTCCACATATTAACCACTCTTAAAAAAGATGATTTTCTTATCTACTTGATGATAATAGAGATAAACATTAACAGAAATTGTCTTATTACTTGCTTCCTTGTAAGTAGAAGGGAATACATTAGGATAAAGTGATAGTCAAATCTTAAAAGCTACTCACTATGTAAAACAATAGAAGTTCGGTATGCTTTGCATGGCCAGCAGTAAAACTAGAGAGACGAAACGAAACGTGACTTCTTGTTTTAGAAGAGTTGTAATTTAAAATGGAAACAAATAATAAGGTATATTTCAAAAACGGTCAGCCCTACAAGAAAGAAAAAAAATTGATGTGTTCCATTCACATGACTTTCTCTACATCTGTGCAACAAATGGTTGTTAAAAGCCTATGCTTCTATTTATTTCATGCTAATAGAGAAAAGTAACAGAAATAGTCTTATTACTCGCTTCCTTGTAAGTAGAAGTGAAATAAGGGAGTACCATAGGTTAAAGTGATCGTTGCTATGAGACTGAAGTTCCTTTGTTTATATGGACACGAGTTGACAAATTCCCGTATGAGAAAAGTTGTTTTTCAAAGCTGAAACCAAAAACAAGGAACATTTCTAAAAGGCTCGACTCCATGAAAAAAATGTATACAGCATAAATTGCGTGTTTTAATGTGCTCTACATTTTTTCTGTGGTAAGTTCTTGTGCATCTCTTACGGTTTAGCCGTTATGCAAAATTCAGTAAAATTCAACCAGAATAAAGTAGTGTTCGGAGGCTATTCCCAGAAAATTCAAAATGTACATTTTATTTGTCACGTAAATTTATTTAACTTACTCTGTGTTAATCAAAGTCGTTAGAACTATTTTTAAGAAAATCTACTTTTAAAACATTTTTCCAAGTAAACGGTAGTTTTAGGTGGAGAATTTTCTTGAAAATGTTCGTTTTGCATTCTTGGAAAATACTTAACAAAAATACTAAGTGTGGTAATTAACGGCCTTTTCATTTTGATCTATGGTGCCCACAGACACACAGAGACCTTTTTCTAAAAATGTGATGTGTTCCAATCCCATGAATTTCTCTGTCTTTGTAAGAAATTGTTGTTAAAAAGCCTATTCTTCTATCCACTTCATTCTAATCAAGATAAACATTGGCAGAAAATGCCTTTTTACTTCCTTCCTTGTAAGTAGAAGGGAATACACTAGGATAAAGTGATAGTCAAATGTTTTAAAATCCATCACTATGTGATTAACCTTGGAATTCGGTTCTCTTTGTATGGTCTGGGGTGAAATAACAGAAAAACGAATGACTACTTTCTTTTTAGGAAAAGTTTAATATTTTAAATTTGAAACCAATAACAATATTGGTATCTCGGAAAATGCAACACTAAAATTTGTGGCATAAATTGTGTTTTAACGAGATTTAAATTTTTATAAAAAAATTCTATCTCTTACGGTTTACCAGTTATGCAAAAGTCATTTAAATTGAAAAAGGTTTCTAAACAATTCAAAATATATATTTTATTTGTTATATAAATAACTTTAACATAAGGCATTTTAATCAAGTTAGAGCCAGTTTAGAGAAGGTGAGATTTTTAAAAAAACCTTGCATGGAAAGTGTATATTGCTTTGGGGGGATATTCCTGAAAATCTTCGTGTCACATCCTTGGAAAATACTGAGTTTGGTACTTAAGTACATGAACCTTTTTCTATTTTTTTAAATTCTGGGGACTTCAAAACTTATACTTGTGGTGAACTCTCGATATTGAATTTTGGGATGGAAACAATTCTTCCCCTACCTTCTCTGCGTAGTAGAGAAAGTAAAAAGTGGGTCGTTATATGCTGCGTGGCGTAGTGGATGGATTTTTTCAGATGCAAAAATGTTTAAATGCGATTATGAAAACATTGTAACGATACCCACTTAGGAGATACAGCAATACTATACTACACTAGCTGAGTTTGAAATGCCGTATTGTTTGAGTTGGAACTAAAGAATGCCACTTAAAATTCAAAATGTATAAAATCATTAGCAAAGAATAATTCGAAAATGCTTAATGTCACGATAGCTTTTTATGATACAAGTGATAAAAATCTGATGTGATCCATTCACATGACTTTCTCTACATCTCTGCAGCAATTACTGTTAAAAAGCTCATGCTTCTATTTACTCCATGCTAATCGAGAAAAAACTAGCAGAATAGTCTTATTACTTGCTTCCTTGTAAGTAGAAGCGGAATAAGGGAGTACCATAGGTTAAAGTGATAGTCAAAAGCTGGTTGCTATGTGACTGAAGCTCCTTTGTTTGTAAGGACAGTAGTTGACAAATTCCTGTGTGAGAAAAGTTTAAGTTGTTCAAAGCTAAACCCAAAAAACGAGGAATATCTCAAAAACGACCAACTCCACGAAAAAAGGCATATAACACAAATTGTGTGTTTTAACGTGCTCTACAGTTTTTGCGTGGTAAGTTTTTGTCCGTTTCTTAGAGTTTAGCAGTTATGTAAAATCCGTAAAATTCATCAAGAATAAAGTAGTCTTCAGAGCCTATTCCCAGAAATGTCAACATGCAAATTCTTTTGCCAGGTAAATATATTTAATATATGATATTTTAATCAAAATCGTTAGAGCCATTTTTGAGAAATAAAAAATTTCGAAAAAAGTTCCATGTAAAGGGTAGTTTGGGGTGGGGAGATTTTTCTCAAAATCTTCGTGTCGCACCCCTGGAAGATACTAAACTTAAATATCAAGTTTGGTATTTTACCGACTTTTCGTTTTTGGATACAGGGGACCCTAAAACATATATTTCCGGTGAAATCTCGGTATTGAATTTTTGGGCAGAATGCAATACCTTCTCTATACACTATGTAGATAGCACAATATAGATAAGGTATTGCATTCCATCCAAAAATTCGATACCAAGATTTCGCCAGAAGTACATGTTATAGGTGCCCCTGAATCTAAAATTGCATTTTTCGAAAAAGGTCCATGTTCATGTGTGTATGTCCAAGTGTCTGTGAACACGATAACTCAAAACGAAAAGTCGCTAAAATACCAAACTTGGTATTTAAGTTTGATATTTTCCAGGGATGCGACACGAATATTTTGAGAAAAATCCTCCCACCCCAAACTACCCTTTACATGGAACACTTTTCGAAAATTTTGATTTTCTAAAAAATGGTTCTAACGATTTTTATTAAAGTATCGTATATTAGAGATATGACAAATAAAATGTATATCTTAAATTATCTGGGAATAGGCCTCAAGACTGCTTTATTCTGGCTGAATTTTATGGAATTTTGCATAACTGCTGAACCGTAAGAGATGGAAGAAAAAAACTTACCACACAAAAAATGTAGGGCACGTTGAAACACACAATTTAGGTCATAATCTTTTTTTTCGTGGAATTAACCATTTCTGAGATATTCCTTCTTATTTGTTTCAGATTTAAAATACTTAAAACTCTGCTCACACGGAAAGTTCGTGAACTATGACTATCACTTTATCCTAATGTATTCCCATATTTCCCTTTTACTTATAAGGAAGCAAGTGATAAGAATATTTCTGCTAATTGTTTCTCCATTAACATGAAGTAGATAGAAGAATATGATTTTTAACAATAATTTGTTACAGCGATGTAGAGAAAGTCATGTGAATGGAACGCAATTTATTTTGTTTGTTTTTTTGATGTAAGGAATCTATCCCCAAACTTTGTAAAGGTATTTTTGAATCAGCGTATATAATTGCACATTTCATTCTCTGCTATTATTTGAAAAGATTTTGTGGCTATATAAGGTATCTTAGATGAAAGACTAATTATTACTGGTTACCATGGAAACAGTTTCTAATCGCTTCTACTGTAGAAACAGATGAGGAAGTGTTGCCAACTGTAGAATAGTTACTTGAGACGCTGTAAGGTTGCAAGGCATTGTTATTAATTTCGACTTTACAGTCAGGGTTTTAATTTCCCTGCCCCTCCGTCTCTCCTTCCCCCCAAGGGAGGCAGTCTTAAGGTGAGTACCTCCAAATTAAATTCCAAGAAGATTAGGGAATTTCCTACCGATAGTAATAATAATTACATTTTGGTTAAGATGACATCAAGGGGAATAATTCCCTTTATCCCTGACTCTCTCTATTAAACATGTGACAAAAACCAGAACATTCATTAGACTTTCTCTAACCAGTTTATTAACTCCGAGTTATCTATCATTTTATAGTTTATTTTTACTTTCTCTAACGCATATGTACATCCTACATGGTAGGCGAAGAAAGTATTGTCTTCCACTCAAAAATGAGATGACGGGATTTTTTCGAAAGTGTGTTTTGAGGTCCCTTGAATAACATTACTATATTCAGCATATATGTACGATCTGCATAGTATAAGTATATAGTTTATAAAGGAGTGTTCAACAAGAGCGTGCTATCTGCCGTTACAGCAGTCACGTGGTTACAGTTGTTATTGGAACGTTACAGCACTCAGCAACGCGTAGCTCCTACTGTCATGGAGAAAGATCCCGGGCTTTGATAAGGCACTATTTTTGGCCTCAATTGGATTGTATGGATCTCAGAAACATCTGGTTGCAGCAAGACGGTACCACATGTAATACTGTTCTTGATTTGTTGAAGGAGAAGTTCAGAGGTTTCATTATTTCCCGTGGTGGTGATATGAACTGGCCCCCGAGATCATGTGATTTAACGCCGTTGGATTACTTCTTGTGGGATTATGCTAATCTCGAGTTCGTGTCAACAAGACCGAAGCAGTAAATGATCTTATGAGTAACATCACGCGTGTTATTCGTAAAGTTGGACTTAATTTACGTTCATCTGTCATTAAAAATTGGGTAAATTATATACGCGAAACCCAACAAAGTAGCGGCAGTCATTTAACTGATGTTCTCTTCCACACGTAATGGCATTAATTATGTTCCAAAATAAAAAATCTGATGTGTTCCCTTCACATGACTTTCTCTACATCCCTGCAAGAAAAAGTATTAAAAATCTTATGTTCTATTTACTTCATACTAATCAAGAAAAAATAGCAGAAATAGTCTTATTACTTGTTTCATTGTAAGTAAAAGCGAAATAAGGGAATACCATAGGTTAAAGTGATAGTCAAAAGCTGGTTGCATATAACTGAAATTCCTTTGTTTGTATGGACAGGAGTTGACAAATTCCTGTATGAAAAAAGTAAGTTTTTCAAAGCCAAAACCTGTAACAAGGAATATCTCAAAAACGACCAACTCAAAAAACTCAAAAAACGACACCAACTCAAAAAACGACAAAAAAACAAACGTATATAACATAAATTGTGAGTTTTAATGTGCTCTACATTTTTTGTGTGCTAAGTTTTTGTCCATCTGTTGTGGTTCACCAGTTATGCAAAGTTCTGTAAAATTCATCCAGAATAAAGTAGTCTTCAGAGGCTATTCCCAGAAAATTCAAGATATACGTTTTATTTGTCAGGTAAATGTCTTTTATATACGATATTTTCATCAAAATCGATAGAGCCATTTTCAGAAAGTCAACATTTATGTAAAAAAGTTCCATGTAAAGGGTAGTTGGGGTGGGGGGATTTTCTTGAAAATCTTCGTGTCGCATCCTTGGAAGAAACTAAACTTAAATAGTAAGTTTGGTTTTTACCGGTCTTTTCGTTTTTGAGCTATGGTACCCACAGACATACACACGGACACATAGACACACAGACAGACAGACACGCACACGGACACTTTTCTAAAAATACTGTTTTTGGATTCAGGTGGTCTCAAAACATGTATTTCCGGTTAAATCTCGGTATTGAATTTTTAGGTGTATTACAATACCTTCTCTATACACTATGTACATAGTACGTGTAGAGAAAGTGAAAATATACAGCCAATTCCTTTTAAATAGTTTTCGGAGGCAGTATAAACTGTTTAAGCAAATTGCATCTTGTAGAATATTTAGAGTGTGAGAGAGTTTTCAAGAAAGTAAGGTTTAAATTTGTGAATGTCTGTTAACAAAAATGCTCGTACCCATTTCTAGCTCTTTATCTTAATTGGTAGTTACAGTTTGTATAGTATCTTAAAGGTTATGATTCACGTTATTTTATGGTGAGAAATATTATATTGTAACTTTTAACATGTTTGGTAACATTTCACATGATATTCTTTTTGTCTGACTCGTGTAATCATGAAACTTTTCGATCTGAAAATACTTTACTGGCCACTCATGCCTTTGTTTTGTCTTCTCTGTCAAGAGCACGTGGTGCTTCAGTCTACAGGAAAAATGCTGTGAATTTCAGTCTTTACGTACCTCAAATACGCTCTCTATAATGAGCAAAGCTCGCTTTTGGGTTCCGAAGCATACAGAGGTACGAACACACAGAGCATTATAAAGAGAGGGTAGTATGGAGGGCTTTGTAGCGTAAACAAGCACACATTGAGGTATAATCTGTTCCAAAAGTAACTCATTACATATATTGACATTATATGCATCGTTCTAATTCATAAAGTAACACAATAAAACTGTTAATTCTTGATATAAAACATTCAGGATAATAATGTGCAGAGCTTAGAAAAGACATTGAACATAAATCAACCAAACTCACTAAGAATTCATTGCAAGTAAATTACAAGATACACCTTTACTGCATCGAGAAAAAGTCTCCTTTGGCCTTAAAATAAAACTTTGGTATTTAAGTTCAGTATCTTCCAAGAATGCGACACCAAGCTTTTTAAGAAAATCACCACACCCCCAACTACCCTTTACATGAAAAAATGTTTGAACTTTTTGAGTTTCTCAAAAATGCCTCTAACTATTTTGATTAAAATACCGCATATTAAAGGAATTTTAATGAGAAATAAAATGTATATCTTGAATTGGTTGGGAATAGCTTCTGAAGGCCTGTTTATTCTGAATGAATTTTGCTGAATTTTGCGTAATTAGTAAATAGTAAGAAATAGACCAAAACTTACTATACAAAAAATGTAAATCACGTTAAAACAAACAGTTTATCTCATAAATTTTTGTTGTAGAACTGACCATTTTTGAGATATTCCTTGTTTTTAGTTACTTATACTTTTCTCATACAGGAATTTGTCAACTCGTGTCCACACAAAAAAAGGAACTTCAGTCAGATAGCAACCATCTTTTGACTATCACATTAACCTATGGCACTCCCTTACTTCCCTTCTACTTACAAGAAAGCAAGTAATAAGACTATTTCTGCTAATTTTTTTCTCGATTAGTATGAAGTAAATAGAAGCAATAATTTGTTGCAGAGATGTTGAAAAAGTCATGTGAATGGAACACATAAGATTTTTGTTGTAGAGATGACCGTTTTCGAGATATTTTATCATATTGGTTTCAATTTTTAAACTTTTCTCAAATGGTAGAATACCTTTCTCCATTGTTTTCTGTTTACCTATTCCTGGCAAGCAAAGAGGTCGAAATTTCAATTGTTTCACACGTGACCAGATTTTAAAGGAATTGGCTATCACTTTAGCCTACTGTATTACCTTACTTCCCTTCTGCTTACAAACAATTAGTAATATCACCAATTTTGCTAATATTTATCTTGTTTAGCATGGTGTAGATAAAAGATTAATCTTTTGTAAGACAAGTTTGTTTGGCTTTTTCAGTGTTCATTTGTTTATCTACTAGCAGGAACTGACCGAGGCCAGGCAGTGAGCAATGCTAGAGACCACGACTACTACATCATGACGTCATAGCATACTATGTGTTTAACTGGCGCAACAGAGGTGGACATGTGAAAAACTTAATGAGAGCTAGGAAGCGAGTTGTACCTTCAGTTCACCAGTCGATGTCAAATATCTGTCACCTGCACTGATAAACACGTGTTATATTCATATCTATACAAATGGCCTACTATATAAACAATGTCAAGCGTCTGCCTTCTTCGTCTTCGCCCACGTCATTGTCATCATCAACGCTATCGCTACTTTCTGCTCCATTATCCTGCATTACAATTCTTGCTAATGATTTTCAATGTTCTCAGCATCTCAACATACATTTTGCCATTCTGGCCTGCCAATTTTTGCAATTCGCTGGTGACACAAATGTTCCACATCTTTTAATTTAAAAGTGTTATATTAAGTTTTATTTTTCTTTCTTTCTCATCTTTGAGAACCCTGGAAACGGAACTCAGTGAAATATCAGATCCGTTGACTACTCTTTCATTCACTTTCTACAGGCTTTTGAAGAACTCGGGGAACATACCTCTTTTCTTCCTTCATCTCTGCCTCTTGTTCTCAAGGACTTTTGCAATTATTTCTCTGCTCTAAGTAATACCTTGCCACTTAACTTTGAAAACGTAGGAGCCATGGTTAAATAAATAAAATGAACACCATTTACTGTCCATTTTGAACACAAACATATGCGGAACACTTTCGATACAGACTGTACAACGTTTACTCGGTGTGACTTTAAGTAGGCAAAGTATCATATCACAAACTCCGATAAGCTAGGCTCGGTAGCTGGGTCTGCGGTCAGGGCACGATTCCATAAGTTTTGCGCCGGCAATACATCCGGCAATTTCGTGACTCTGGTGATGAGTATGCGTATGTATTAACTATCGGTAACTGGGATTCAAACCCACGAGGTCCAGGATATGAGCCGTTGTACCGCAGCATCTGGAACGTTATGATATTTCTGGGAATGCTGGAATGTCATCATGAAGCAGTGGCCTGTCTTGTAAACAAACAAACAAACAAATATCCCCTCCTTGTCTTTTTTCTACAAAATGGCTGCTACTCTTTTTCCCCCAACGTGACATTAGCGAGGGCGATATAGCACCACCCCCCTAATGCAACCCACCCCTTCGCCAATTTTTGCCCTCCTCCTTCTGAGGGCGGCCATTGTGACGCACGTAGTAGGTGGGAGGGGGATTTTAATTGTTCTCACCCTGACCCAAAGAGAAGGGAATTAATTATCACAACTTGGTTTCTAGGTCTTACGTCTTAACCTCGCTCCAGCTGCTCGCTTCCTTTACTTTCTCTATATAGTCTAAAAACAAACTATTCTTTTTCTGTATCAAGATAAACATTAGCAGAGTCCGCCTGGGTAGTAGCGTATCTGCCTCACATTCAACAGGTCCCGGGATCGAATCTCGCTTAGGGTAGGTTACCCGGATAAGGTGTTTTTCCTTTTGTCGAGTAACTTTAGGCTCCGAGATCATTTGAGTATCACTTTAACAATTTCATTCATCGTCCGATATGAACAACCAGGACGCTGGACTATATAAAACAAAAATCTGATGTGTTCCATTCACATGACTTTCTCTACATCTCTGCAACAAATTATTCTTAAAAAACTTATGCTTCTATTTACTTCCTGCTACTCGAGATAAACATTAACAGAAATTGTCTTATTACTTGCTTCCTTGTAAGTAGAGGAAAATAAGGGAATATAATTAGTAGGCTAAAGCAACAATGAAATATTTTAAAAACTAGTTACTATGTTAAACAATTGAAATTCGGTTCTCTTTACATGGCGTGAAGTAAAACAAAGGAGATATCTAACGAAAGATGAACTCTCGTTTGAGAGAAAGATTAAGTAGTTAAGTGTAACCAACAACATGAAAAAATAGTGGTTCGTCTACAGAAAAAAAGGGGGAAAAAAAGACAAATTCTTTTTTAACGAGTTCTATGTTATTTTTGCACTATATTGTCTTCTGTTATGAAAAAGTCATCTAGAGTAAAGAGTTCTTCAGAGGATATTCCTATAAAAGTCAAGATGTACATTTCGTTTGTCTGAAAATATCTAAAACATAATAACAACTGTTGGAGATATTTTAAAAAAAAAGTCTGATGTGTTCCATTCACATGACTTCCTCTACATCTCTGCTACAAATTATTGTTAAAAAGCTTATGTTTCTATTTACTTCATGCTAATCGAGAAAAAATTAGCAGGAATAGTCTTATTCCTTGCTTCCTTGTAAGTAGAAGAGAAATAAGGGAGTACCATAGGTTAAAGTGATAGTCAAAAGCTGGTTGCTATGGGACTGAAGTTCCTTTGTATGGACACGAGTTGACACATTCCTGTATGAGAAAAGTATGTTTTTTTTAAGCTGAAATCAAAAACAAGGAATATCTCAAAAAGGATTAACTGCTCGAAAAAAAAATGTTTATAACATAAATTGTGTTTTAATGTGCTCTACATTTTTCTGTGGTAAGTTTTTGTCCATCTCTTACGGTTTAGCAGTTATGCAAAATTCCGTAAAGTTAAAAAAGTTCCATGTAAAGAGTAGTTGGGGGATTTTCTTTAAAATCTTCGTGTCGCATACTTAAAAGATTAACGGTTTTGAGCTATGCGTCCACAGACACTCACACACATACACTGATCTTTTTCCAAAAATGTTTTTTTTTTATTCAGGAGGATCCAAAACATGTACTTCCGTTGAAATCTCGGTATTGAATTTTTGGGTGCATTACAATACTTTCTCTATACATTATGTAGATACATAGTACGTGTAGAGAAAGCAAAAACCAACATTAACAGAAATTGCCTTATTACTTGCTTCCTTGTAAGAAGAAGGGAAATAAGAGAACACACAAGGATAAAGCGATAGTCAAATCTATCGGTATGCGATTCTGTTTTCATACCCAGGAGTAAAACAAAAGAAACAAGAACGACAAAGTCTCATTTGAGAAAAGTATAAACATTTTAAAATTAAAATAAATAACAGGGAACAATTTGGAGATCGTAAAAAAAAAAAAAAAAAAAAAAAGAAATTCCAAATTGCAATTTCAAATCTGGTAGAGGGCGATAGATATTTTCCAACGTAAAAATCCTTAGCATGGGCTCCTTTGGAAGAGAAGTAAAGCCGGTGGTCCCGTATAACGTTTATTTGCACGTAAAAGAACCCCATACCTTGAAACAAGAAGATTTCTGAGAAAATTCCGCCGTCGTGTAAGCAAGCGACACTCTGTTTAAAAATATGACATGTTACATTCATATTACTTTCTCTACATGTTCTGCAAACAAACTATTTATACAACAGCTTATTCTTCTATCTACTTCATGCTAATCGAGATAAACATTACCACAAATTATCTTATTACTTGCTTCCTTGTAAGTAGAAGGGAGATAAGGGAATACGCTGGGCTAAAGTGATAGTCACATATTTTAAAAGTTAGTTACTATGTGAAACAATTGAAATTCGGCTCTCTTTACTTGTTCTGAAGTAAAACAAAGGAGATGAGTGATGAATTCTGGTTTGAGAAAAAGTTTAAGTAGTTTAAAAGTGTAACCAACAACACGAAATATCTCGGAAGTGGTTGATCCGCAAAAAAAAAAAAAAAAAGAAAGACAAATTCTATTTTAATGAGTTCCTTATTGTCGTGCATTATTTTGTCTGTCTCTTATAATCTACCAGTTATAGAAAGGTCATTTAGAATAGAGGTCTTCAGAGACTGTTTCTAAAAAAGTCAAGATATACAAACATTTCGCTTGTCATGAAAATATCTGAAACATGTGGCATTATAATAAGAATAAAATGGTAAAAGTGTTCTATGTAAAGGTTAGTGGCCGTGGGGGGGGGTTCCTTGGAAGATCCCGAACATAAGTATCACCTTTGTTATTTAACCGACGTTTTGTTTTTAGTTATCATGTCCACAAACACACACATGTTTGTGCGCGGACGTTTTTCTAAAAAAATTTCTTTGTTTTTTTTCATGCAGGAGTCTTCAAAACATTTACAGTGATATTAAAAATTTTAGAGGGAATGCAATACCTTCTACCTACTATATATATTGGACATACGTGCTAGTGAAAGTAAAAATGTATATCATATAAATTGTGTGTTCTAACTAGATCTATATTTGTGTGGTAAGTTTTTGTTTATTTTTTACGGTTTACCAGTTATACAAACGCCATCCAGAATGAAGAGGTCTTCAGAGGCTATTCTCAGAAAGTGTCATAAAGAGATCTTAAATATATGGGGTTTAGAGAAGGGGTCATACTAAAAAGTTTAATGCCATAACCCAGGATGCTAATACATGTGAAATCTCAGTGGTTAATTTTAGGGTGGAATGCAATACCTTCTTTACTTACTACAGAAGATAAAAGTTACAAAGTTTTAAGTTATAACGGTCATCCAAGAGATAACTATCTCATGTGCCCCATTCACATAATTTTCGCTTTATCTGTGTGACATGTTGTTAAAAAGTTTATTCTTCTATCTACTTCATGCTCTTCAAGATAAACATTAGCAGAAATTGTCTTATTACTTGCTTCCTTGTAAGTAACAGGGAATACACTAGGATAAAGTGATAGTCAAGTGTTTTAACATGTGGTTGCTAAGTGATTGAAATCCCTTTCTGTGCATGGCCAGGAGAAAAGTGTAAAAACGTTTAAGTATTCTAAATCTAAAACAAATAACTTGAAATAACTCAGAAATGTCAACTCTACGAAAAATATCTTATATATAACATAAATTGTGTGTTTTAACGAGATCTACATTTTTCATGAAGTAGTTTTTTTCTGTCTTACGGTTTACTAGTTTTGCAAAATTCACCTGGTTGATATGTGATTAAAATGCGCTTCTTTGCGTAGCCAGGAGTTTACAAATTTTCCTGTGTGAAAAGTTTTAAATATTTTAAAACTGAAACCAAAACTGAAATATCTCAAAAATGGACAACTACATGAAAACATTGTATTTTTCAAAGAGATGTATATCTTTTGAGTAGTAAGTTTTTGTCTATGTCTTATGGTTCACCAGTTACACAAAATTCATCCAGAATAAAGTAGTCTGTAGAGGCTATTCCCAAAAAATTCAAGATGTACATTTTATTTGGCATGTAAATATCTTAATTATAAGGGATTTTAATAACAATTTCGAAAATGTTTCCATGTAAGGGGTAGTTCGGGGTGGGGGGATTTTCTTAAACATCTTCGTGTGGCTTTCTTGGTCCAAGTTTGGTATTTAAGGGACTTTTCGTTTGTCAACTATACTGCCCACAGACATACACGGACCATTTGTTTTAAAACGCTTTTTTGGGATACAGAGAATTCTAAAACGTATATTTACAGTTAAATCTTTACTTACTAGAAAGATAAAATTTACATAGTTTTAAGCTATGACGGTCATCCCCCCCCCCCAAAAAAAAAGACTAAATAGATAAAAATAGAAGATTTTTCATTTAATACAGATCAAACACCAATATCTGTAAAGAATGAAATATTGGTGAAACAGTCTCATCTGTAAATAATGAAAGCTGATACTGGTAGTTTTATTTTGATGCACTTTCACTATAAACTCCTAGTTTCAGCTGCAACTTCAATATGACAATGGGAGCCTTTCAGATCGTAAAACTAAATAAATAGTTTATGGTACATGGTTCTTTATAGTTATGCCTGTCCTCAAAACGTGCATATACATGACGTTGAATCATTGTGGGGAACTGTGTAAAGTAACAACTTAAAACTCACAAATTAAAGAAATATTTCTTACTTAGACGCCAGCCGCGGGGTATTTCATCTTTTTCCCATCATTCTGGGTAAAGTCTTTATTTTTCTTTTCTGTACGCTACGGGAACCAATTCCGGCGAGGAAAGAAAGAAAAGGACAGAGAAAAGTATTATTTTATTTCATACGACGTGATATAGACCTTCGCATTTCTTCTCTCCCCGTCTTGCCTTTCTCCCCACACATGCTCCCCCGCTGCCTTCTCGAGAGTACAGTCACTTCATCCCACAACTGACACCATCTCTCAAACAAGCATAGAAACATGCACCTATTCACTTTCTCTAACATCTACATAGTATATGGACATAATATTGCACTCTATTGAAACATTCGGTACCATGACTTCACCGTAAATCCACGTTTTGAGGTCCTCTGATTAATAGCAACAAATTTAGAAAAAAGTCCACATGTGTATCCGTGTTTGCGCGTGCCTCTATGAACATCATAATTCATCATTTATTATCTTCCTGCCAAGTATTAGTTATAGTGGTCTGTTATGGTCTCATTCTGTCTCTTCATCCCACAACTGACACCACTGCGGAACCTATCAAACAAGCATTTCAAATAACCATAGGAACATGCATCTATTAACGTTCTCTGCTATTTGCATGCTAGATAGAGAAAGTATTTCACTTTACTGAAAAAATTCGACTTCACCGTAAATGCACGTTTTGAGATCATCTGAATAATAATACATTTAGCAAAAGGTGCACATGTATATCCTTGATTGTGCATGTATCTGTGACATCATTCGTGTCAAGTATTGGCCTAGTGACCTGTTACGGCCTGCCCAACAGGCTTCTTCCTTGTAGTTTGTAATTTGACGTGGAATTCTTGATGTAGAACGAAAAAGGACAATTCTCCAATATGAAACACACTTTCCACTTTCCTAACAACATCGACATGGAAGATTTTTTTAATTTTTCTATTTTCTCAAAAAATACTGTCTTCTACGACCGAGCGTAATTGAGTAGTTTACGGGCTCATTTGAGACCGCAAAATTGACTTTTACGGAATCCACGCGCAAAGAAAAGCAGCAAGCGTAAAGTAATTTTGTTACAACTTTACGATATTAGTGTGTATACATCAACAGACAAACAATTAGACGAGCACGATATAATGTTATGTTCAATAAACTTTTAGCAGGTAGTCAATTTGATTCTGCTTCTTTCGCAGGTCTAAGGATATCATAATTCTCAAAGTCTGCCATTTTCTTGAACAACAAAGATCTAATATGTTCCATTCACATGACTTTCTCTACATCTCTGCAACAAATTATTGTTAAAAAGCTTATTCTTCTATCCACTTGATGCTAATCGAGATAAACATCAACAGAAATTGTCTTATTACTGGCTTCCTTGTAAGTAGAAAGCAAATAAGGGAATATACTAGGATAAACCAACAGTAAAACTGTTTAAAAGCTGGTTGCTAGGGATTCAAATCCGTTTATATACGTGGCCAGGTGTGGACAAGTTCCCGTATGAAAAAAGTTTTTTAAAGTATTTTTAAAATGAAACAAGGAATATCTCGAAAATAGTGAACTGCGAGAAAAAAAGGTATATGACATAAATTGCGTTTTTTGTCAAGATTTACATTTTTTGTGTAGTAAGTTTTTGTCTATCTCTTACGCTTTACCTGTTATGCAAAATTCAGAAAAATTCATCCAGAATAAAGAGACCTTCAGAGGTGATTCCCCCAAAATTCAAAATATACATTTTATTTGTAATATAAGTATATTTCATGTACAGTATTTTAATGAAAATCGCTAGTATTTTTTGAAAAAAAAAAATTTTAAAAATGTGTCAATGTGAAGGGTAGTTTGCTGTGAGAGAATTTTCTTGAAAATCTTCGTGTCGCATCCTTGGAAATATAAAACTGAAATACCAAGTTTAGTATTTAACGGTCTTTAAGTTTTGAATTAAGCTGTCTACACATACACAGAGGGAACTTTTTCTAAAAATTATTTTTGGATTCAGGGGACCTCCAAACATAAATTTACGGTGAAATCTCGGTATCGATTTTTAGGTGCAATACAATACCTTCTCTTTACACTATGAACATAATACGTGTAGAGAAAGTAAAAAGTAAATGATCCACATGTTTATGTTTTTATTTGTATGCGTCTGTGAACAGCATAACTTAAAAGTGCGTTAAATACCAAATTTGGCATTACTTTCACACTGACATACGACTAAAACGTTTTCAAGAAAATCTTTCCAATCCACACAAATCTTGACATGGATGATTTTTCGAAATTTTCTGTTTTCTCAAACATATATTTCACTTTTTACTTTCTCTACAGGTCCTATGCATATAGTTGGTAGAGAAGCTACCGAGATCTCATTGTATATGTATGTTTTAGTACCAAAAGTAGTGTGTGTGTGTGTGTTTGTGGGCAACATAACTAAAAAACAATGTCATATCAAATTTTGTATATAAGTTAAGCATTTCCCAAGGATGTGACACGAAGATGTTTAGAAAAGTCCCTGCTCCCATTTTTTTATTTTCTCAAAAATTGCTCTAATCAATCTGATTAAAATACAAGGAGTTTAACATATTTTCATGAAAACTGAAGTATATGTCTGGAATTTTCTAGGAACAGACTCTGAGGACCTTTTCTTTCTGGATGAATTTTGCATAACTAGTAAACAATAAGAGATATACAAAAACTTACTACATACAAATGTAAATTCTTGTTAAAACACACGATTTATGTTTTATGATTTTTGTTGTGGACCTAAGCGTTTCCGACATATTCCTTGTTGATTTTCTTAAACAGAAAGTCGTCCACGTTTGTTATGTTTTACTTCAGGTCATGCAAGGGAGCGAATTTCAATAATTCAGCTCAACTATTAGAGATAGAATGGCCGAGATTAGGCAATTTTAACCAATCGGGGTCATCTGACTGGAGCGATATTGTCGAAACATCTTATCGCAGCTGATGTTCATTTCTTGTTTAATCTGCTGTCTTGGTTATTGGTAAAAAGGTGACAGTCAACCTTCACTTTTAATAACTGTCAGTTCCACAATTGTACTTTTAATTAATTCAGTTATTACAATGTTTATTTAAACTTTTATCCAGTTCATAATGTATTTAGATAAAAAAAGGAGTGAAAATAATCATTATTTGTATTTCTTATGTATGAGATGAGGGATATAACCTCAAATAAAATAACGGTTGTTTCCATTTCATGTATTAGTTATTAAAAGCTGAAATAAAATAATTGTTCCCTATTTCTATTGTTGCTATCGAACATTGGGTGTAGACACGGTCGGTCATGTCATAATTCAGGAGGCAGTGAAGAAAGAAAAAAACCTTGTATAAATAAAGATGGTCTCATTTGAGAACTAAAGTAAGTATTACAATGATAACCTTCCTATATTATATTATAATAGTCTATTGTCTTATCAAACACAACTCGTGTTTTCATATATCTACAGCTTTTATAACACTTGACTGTCACTTTAGCCTGTGCATTTCCTTATTTCCCTTTCACTTCCAAAGAAGGACGTAATAATAGCATTTCTGTTAATGTTTATTTTGATTAGTATGAAGTACAAAAAAGAATAATCTTGTGGAAGACGTTTTTTTATGGAGGAAGTAGAGAAGGGCATGTGAATGGAACACATATATTTTTATTTTCTCTACACGTACTATGTACATAGTGTATAGACAAGGTATTGTATGGCACCCAAAAATTCAATACTGAGATTTCACCGGAAATATATGTTTTTAGACCCCTTGAACCAAAAAAAGTTTTTTAGAAAAAATGTCTGTGTGTGTCTGTCTGGTGTGTGTGTGTCTGTCTGGTGTGTGTCTGTCTGGTGTGTGTGTGTGTGTGTGTGTGTGTGTGTGTGTGTGGCCAGCATAGCTAAAAAAGGAAAAGACCGTTAAAAACGAAACTTGGTATTTAAGTTTGTTATCTTCCAAGGATGTGACACGAAGATTTTCAAAAGAATTCTCCAACCCTAAACTACCCTTTACATGGAAAAATTTCCAAAATTTTGATTTTCTTAAAAATGACTCTTACGATTTTGATTAATATCTCCTATATTTAAGATATTTACTTGGCAAATAAGTTGCATATCTTGAATTTTCTGGGAATACCTCAAAAGACTTCTTTATTCTGAATGGTTTTTACTGAATTTTGCATAACTGGTAGAGCGTAAGAGATAGACAAAAACTTACTACAGAAGAAATGTAGAGCACGTTAAAACACACAATTTATGTCATATATATTTTTTTTCTGGAGTTGATCGTTTTTAAGATATTCGTTATTTTTAGTTTCAACTTTGAAAAACTTACTTTTCTCTTACAGGAATTTGTTAACTTCTGTTCATACGAAAAAAGGAAGTTCAGTCACATAGCAACCAGCTTTTTTCTCGATTAGCATGACGTAAATAGAAGCATAAGCTCTCTAGCAATAATTTGTTGTAGAGATGTAGAGAAAGTCATGTGAATGGAACACATCAGATTTTTTTTTTAATTTATCGTGTCTGTTTTTCCTCCCAAATTGCAAATAACTCTTTCTGTAAACATTTTGTTTCTACAATAAATAAAAATGTCATTAAATATACAACTGAACGTAGAGAAAATATTGTGGACAACAGGATTAGGTTTAGTTGGTAGTCCTGTTAATAATGATGAGTCTATAGCATTAGGGTGGTTGTGTAGTGATGATTCCTGCAGCAGAAGTCGTCTGGAACATAAAACTTGAAGACAAGGTAGTTTGCTACTGGTCGATATCCGCGCGCGCGGCTCCTGCTCCTGCTGTATATGAAATTACGTACAAATCCGTTTCTTCGCTATCGGTAGAGGGGAGGGAAGTTCCCGGGAATCTTCCCGCCTTGCTGACTCGGGAGTAATTCCTTTCCCGGGGACTTATTGCCTCGAAACATCCGCAACTCCCTCCACCCCCAACCACATCACCAAGCACCACTCAAAATATATTCTTCTTTATGTAATTTGAAAGTCTTCTTCGCGAAAATGTGAATTTAACAGTCGCCCAGAACCAAGTCTTTCATTTAAGTATTGATGAGAATAGAACTGGGCTCTTCTGGTCATCTCTACCTTGTTCAAGACTGGCTACATTCAGGAGGTCATGGGGTAATGCCCCAGGAAGTTTTTGTGACCTCCCTCAGTCGAATGTACCACCCAAAGTTAAACCCACCGAATAATTACAATAGATAACACAGGAAGATGACTAACCAACTAATGTCATATATAAACAATTTATTCAAGTAGGAAGGTGACTTCAAAACTATAAACAGGTTACTCAAGGAGAGGTTCAGAAATAAGGAACTATGAACGATTTAGTCAATAAAATGGTTCAGGAAGATATGGCTAAAGAAGTAAAGGGCATCTATCAGCAGATTAGTCAAAGAGGTGGTTTAGGAAGATGTCTACAAATCTAAGGACATTCATCCTCGAATTAGTCAACGAGACGGTTCAGGAAGACATGACTAAAGAACAAAGGATATCTTTTAACAGATTACTCAACGAGAGGATGTAGAAATAAGAACATCTATCAACAGATTACTCAAGCAGTTGGTTAAGAAGGATGACTAGAGAAATAATGACATGCATTAGCAAGTTAGTCAAGGAGACGTTTCAGGAAGAATATGATTCAAGAACTAAGGACATCTATCAACAGATTACTCAAGCAGTTGGTTAAGAAGGATGACTAGAGAAATAAGGACATGCATTAGCAAGTTAGTCAAGGAGACGTTTCAGGAAGAATATGATTCAAGAACTAAGGACATCTATCAACAGATTACTCAAGCAGTTGGTTAAGAAAGATGACTAGAGAAATGAGGACATGCATTAGCAAGTTAGCCAAGGAGACGTTTCAGGAAGAATATGATTCAAGAACTAAGGACATCTATCAATAGATTACTCAAGCAGTTGGTTAAGAAAGATGACTAGAGAAATGAGGACATATATCAACAAATTAAGGAAACGGCTCAGGAAAATATGACTAAAGGCCTAATGGTATCTATTAACAGATTACTCAAGAAGATGGTTCAGGAGAAATTGACTAAAGAACTAAGGACATCTATCAACAGGTTACTCAACCAACGGTTCAGGAGAAAGTCTAGATAAATAAGGACATATATTAACAAGTTGGTCAAGGAAAGGTTCAGGAAAATATAACTAAAGACCTAAAAGCTTCTATCAGTAGATTACTCAAGAAGATGGTTCAGGAAGGTATGACTAAAGAACTAAGGACATCTATTAACAAGTTAGTCAAGGAGGTGGTTCAAAAAGATATGACTAAAGAACTAAACTAACTTACCCAAATAAATAGTATGGAAACTCAAAAAAGACAAACTATCAGTTTGATATCATAAATGGTCTAAGTCTGGAAACTATCTCTTAGGATATAATACAAGATAAACCTGAATGAAAATGACCAAATCTTCTCAGAACTTTAAATAATATGAAAAAATTACTATTTTATAAATTTAGATTGAAATGTACGTGAGGAGTATTAGAAATACTTTGGTATTAACCCACTTTTGATAAGGTGTTGACAAATACACTTAGGAAGATAATATAGTAATAACGAGATGTAAAGTTGTACGATCGTCACATATTGTGGTTGCTATAGAAACGAAAGAAGCCGTATAATCGGAAAGTGACGTGTTCCCATGGAAACGCGCTGTATAAAACGGTCGGTCGAGTAAAGCGTTAATATTCAGGAAGCAAATGGTGCGGGCTGTATACACACCAGGGGGTGCTGCTTGCTAACTACTCATTAGACCTGCGCACAAGACTACCTCTGTCGTCATCTTCCCGTAAATTAAATTAATTAGAATTCAACAGGTGGCGGTGGAGAGGGCGAAACAACGAGTTAACTTTAGCAAAAGTGTGAGAGAAAGAGAGAGGGAGGGGGAGGAGGAGGTTTTTTTTGGCTCTTGTTTTATAATTTTGTCTGCCGTTTTCCCTCTTGTTAAAAAAGAAAGAAAATGTTGTTGTCAACTACGTGCTTAATTCGATATTTTACCGTTAGGCGTCACCTCTGTCGTCGACTTCTTTACTAAATTATTTGTTTGTGTTCAAGTCCCCGTTTCTTTTATTTCCTTTTCTTCGGCGTCTCTTTTGTTTAATATGGGCGCGTTCGGGACGGACCAACAGGTTTTCTATTGACAGAAACTCGATACTTCTAGGTGACGACACATTTCGATTTTATGGCTTGGGCTTTGTGCCACGACACCCTAATTGTATCGACAGGGGTTTGGGGTGCACCTGCCCTGCCCCACATACAGCAAGTGTCACAAATAATCTGATGTCACATGACTTTCTCTACATCTCTGCAAAAGTATTGTTAAACAGCTTATGCTTCAATTTACATCATAATAATCGAGAAAAAATTAGCAGAAATAGTCTTATTACCTGCTTCCTTGTAAGTAGAAGCGAAATAAGGGAGTACCATAGGTTAAAGTGGTAGTCAAAAGCTGGTTGCTATGTGACTGATGTTCCTTTGTTTGTATGGACAGCAGTTCACAAATTCCTGTATGAGAAATGTATAAGTTTTTCAAAGCTGAAACCAAAAACAAGGAATATTTAAAAAAACGATCAACTGCACGAAAAATTTTATATAACATAAATTGTGTGCTCTATATTTTTTGTGCGATAAGCTTCTGTCCATCTCTTACGGTTTAGCAGTTATGCAAAAATTCCTAGAAAATTCAAGATATACCTACATTTTATTTGACAAGTAAATACATTAATGAGATTTTAATGAAAATTGTTAGAGCCATTTTTCAGAAAATCAAAATTTTCGAAAATTTGTCCATGTAAAGGGTAGTTGGGGGTCGGGAGATTTTCTTGAAAATATTCGTGTTGCATCTTTGAAAGATACCGAACTCAAATACCATACACACACGGACATTTTTCTAAAAATGCTTTTTTTTGGATTCAGGGAGTCTGAAAACATATATTACCGATGAATTCTCGGTATGGAATTTTTGGGTGTAATAGACTACCTTCTCTATACACTATGTACATCGTACGTGTAGAGAAAGTAATAATAATGTTTTACGATTGCCATATAGATAGATATACCTGTTATGCGTTCAGACAGAATGAAATCGTTTCGACCACCTCGAAGCGACTAATATCGACAAAAACTTCAACTATTTGTCTTTAAACACGCGATATATAAACACGTAATGAATACCTTCATAAACTTCATTAGCACGACTTTTTCCTTTTTCATTTGCTTCCCTCATATTAGGGAAATTTTCGTGTTTTTGCTGCAGTCATTGGAGCTACGTTTAAACAAACGAACGAGCAAAGAAAACAGAAAGGCCTCCTGAAAAAGGAGTACTCAAATGAACATAGCCTTCTTCATTTTCTATCATTCCAAGGCCTATAATTAACTTAAGTAGGGTTAAGCGATGTTCTTGTTTTTTATTTCTTGGCCGTCGGATTCTAAACTCTTGATTGCCGGCTTTTCGTTCAGCAAACAAAAGTAAAACGTTTCTAACTGCGGAATCTAAATACGTGGCATGTTCTGTAATTTCATTCTTTATAACAAAACATACAAATCTGCTATTTTCACACGAGTTTCTCTACCCATTATATAACAAACTATTCTTACAAAAACTTGTCGACCTCCGTGGTGTAATGTTTACAATGCTAAATTCATTTAACTGAGGTCGCGGGTTCAAGCCCGGCGGAGATAGATTTTCTCGGGCGTAAAAGTCCTTAGCAAGGCTTCCCCCGGAAGGGAAGTAAAGCCGGTGATCACGTGTCGTACATTAACAGCACGTAAAAGAACGACAGTATTGATAAAGAGGCCTCTAAGTAAAATTAAGCAGTCTTTCACAGCCAGTATGGAATGGGACGCTGAGAACCACAGCAAACAAAGGGCGTCCATAAATAAAACTACATTTCATTAATTTAATTTACAAAAACTATTCGTAGCGTGTCTGCCTCACATTCAAAAGGTTGTGAGTTCGAATCTCGCTTAGGGTGTCTTACCCGGATAAGGGTTTTTCGGGCTTTTCTCTTATCCTGAGAAGGCGAATGTCGAGTAACTTTAAGCTTCATGGACCCCGAGATCATTTGAGTATCATTTCACCAATTTCATTCATCGTCCGATATGACCAACCAGGTTAAAGGACTTTAAACTAAAAAAAAAAAAATCCTATTCGTCAACTTCATGCTAATCTAGATAAACATTATCAGAAATAGTCTTATTACTTGCTTCGTTGTAAGTAGAAGTGAAATAAGGGAGTAGCATAGGTTAAAGTGATAGTCAAAAGCTGGTTACTATGTGACTGAAGTTCCTTGTAAGTAGAAGTGAAATAAGGGAGTAGCATAGGTAAAAGTGACAGTCAAAAGCTGGTTGCTATGTGACTGAAGTTCCTTGTAAGTAGAAGTGAAATAAGGGAGTACCATAGGTTAAAGTGATAGTCAAAAGCTGGTTGCTATGTGACTGAAGTTCCTTGTAAGTAGAAGTGAAATAAGGGAGTACCATAGGTAAAAGTGATAGTCAAAAGCTGGTTGCTATGTGACTGAAGTTCCTTGTAAGTAGAAGTGAAATAAGGGAGTACCATAGGTAAAAATGATAGTCAAAAGCTGGTTGCTATGTGACTGAAGTTCCTTGTAAGTAGAAGTGAAATAAGGGAGTACCATAGGTAAAAGTGATAGTCAAAAGCTGGTTGCTATGTGACTGAAGTTCCTTGTAAGTAGAGGTGAAATAAGGGAGTACCATAGGTAAAAGTGATAGTCAAAAGCTGGTTGCTATGTGACTGATGTTCCTTGTAAGTAGAAGTGAAATAAGGGAGTACCATAGGTTAAAGTGATAGTCAAAAGCTGGTTGCTATGTGACTGAAGTTCCTTGTAAGTAGAGGTGAAATAAGGGAGTAGCATAGGTTAAAGTGATAGTCAAAAGCTGGTTGCTATGTGACTGAAGTTCCTTGTAAGTAGAAGTGAAATAAGGGAGTAGCATAGGTTAAAGTGATAGTCAAAAGCTGGTTGCTATGTGACTGAAGTTCTTTGTAAGTAGAAGTGAAATAAGGGAGTAGCATAGGTTAAAGTGATAGTCAAAAGCTGGTTGCTATGTGACTGAAGTTCCTTGTAAGTAGAAGTGAAATAAGGGAGTACCATAGGTTAAAGTGATAGTCAACAGCTGGTTGCTATGTGACTGAAGTTCCTTGTAAGTAGAGGTGAAATAAGGGAGTACCATAGGTTAAAGTGATAGTCAACAGCTGGTTGCTATGTGACTGAAGTTCCTTGTAAGTAGAAGTGAAATAAGGGAGTACCATAGGTTAAAGTGATAGTCAACAGCTGGTTGCTATGTGACTGACAGCCGCGTCTTTACGTGGCCAGGTGCTTGCAGTTTCTCGTAAGAGGTAAGTGTATTTTAAAACTAAAACCAATAACAAGGAATATGTCAAAAAGGGTCAACTTCTCGAAAAAAATGTGTATTATGTAAATTGTGTGTTTTAAAGAGATATAAGTTTGTTGTGAGGGAAATCTTTTCCATCTCTTTTGGTTTACTAGTTATGCAAACTTCAGTAAACTTATTGTACAATCAACAGTCTTCAGCAGCCATTAATAGAAAATTGAAGATATACATTTTATTTCTGATATAAATATTTTTAAGAGAAATCATTAAACTCATTGTTGAGAAAATAAAATTTTGAAAATCAATTTGATTGTAATGGTAGTTGGGTAGGGGGATTTTCTTGAAATCTTCGTGTCCCAACCTTGGACGATTTGAGCTATGCTGCCCACAGACACAGAAGATGTTTTTCTAAAAATGGTTTTTACATTCAGGAGTTCTTAAAACATATATTTCCGGTGAAATCTCGGTATTGACTTTTTGGGTGCCATACAATACCTTCTCTGTACATAGTAGGTACGTGTAGAGAAAGTAATTTTTTCTAGCTTAACATTTATGGTCATATGGGACGATGAATGAAATTGGTGAAATGCTACTCAAATGATCTCCGGGTCCATGGAGCTTAAAGTAACTCTCAGGATACGGGAAAACACTTTATCTGGATAATACAACCTAAACGAGGTTTGAACTCGCGATATGTTGAAGGCAGTTACGGTACCCCCACATTCCCCAGCCGGGCTCAACATAATTGTGTGCTTTAACAGGATCAACAAGTTTTTACTTTCTCTACACGCACTATGTACATAGTGTATAGAGAAGGTATTGCACTCCACTCAAAAATTCAATACCGAGATTTCACCGGAAATATATGTTTTGAGTCCCCCTGAAACCAAAAAGGAGCATTTTCAGAAAAAGGTGTATGTGTGTGTGTCTGTGGACAGCATAAATCAAAAACGAAAAGACCGTTGAATACTAAACTTGGTATTTAAGTTCGGTATGTTTCAAGAATGAGACACGAAGATTTTCAAGGAAATCCCCCCAACCCAACTACCCTTTACATGGAACTTCTTTCTAAAATTTTGATTTTCTTAAAAATGCCTCTAACAATTCTGATTAAAATATCGTATATTAAAGATATTTACCTGACAAATAATATGTATATCTTGAATTTTCTGGGAATAGCCTCTGAAGACTACTTTATTCTGGATGAATTTTACGGATCTTTGCATAACGGCTAAACCTTAAGATGATTGGGGTTTAAAGAGGGACAAACACTTGCCAAACAAAAAATGTAGAGCACGTTAAAACACACAATTTATGTAAAATACATTTTTTTCGTGGAGTTGGTCGTTTTTTAGATATTACTTGTTTATGGTTTCAGCTTTGAAAAACTTATACTTCAACAATAATTTGTTACAGAGATGTAGAGAAAGTCATGTGAATGGAACACTTCAGATTTTTTGTTATTAGTTTCAATTTTAAATTACTTAAACTTTTCTCAAACGGGAAGTGACGTTCGTTTCATGTCTTTTGTTTTACTGAAGGCCATGCATAGCAAAGGCAACTTCAATTGTTCTATTTAGAATTTTTTTTAAAGATTTGACTATCACTTTATCCTAGTGTATTCCCTTCTACTTACAAGGAAGCAAGTAATAAGGCAATTTCTGTTAATGTTTATCTCGATTAGCATCAAGTGGATAAAAAAATATTTTTTGTAAGGAAAGTTGTTTGTGTAACAGGTAGGGAAAGTAATGTGAATGTAACACATAAGATATTTTTTACAATTTTAGTGAAAATGTCACTCCTAATATTTTTCATATGCTGACCCAAGGTTCTTTTTGTGTGAGGTAATGCAGCGCATGTGCAATAAATATCAAGACCAGTTTTAAACATTTGACTGTCACTTCGGCTCTGGTATTCACAACGAAATGTATAAAGAAATTATTTCTGAAAATGTTTATGAAGCAAGATTTTGTAAGAAGATTGGGGAGAGAATTTTTGCAGGAGAGGTCCTGACTTCGAATGCTGGCAGGTGACGGAAGATGGCAGAGCTGGACGGCCATCTTAAAAGTGGTCCATTGCGCATCTCGGTACGAGCAGCCCCTAGCATCGGCCGGGAGATCGATGCGGACGCTGCTGTGCGTTCTTTGCAAGCGGTGCCAACCTTCCCAGCAAATTACACTCTACGTGAGCAAAAATCACTGCCTCTCAAATAGAATCTTTATTTAATTAAATTTGTTCCAGCGACTAAGCTATTCTATCACAATTATACAAGCTGAGCTTAAAATCAAGATAAACATTAACAGAAATACATGCTACTTTGTGAAGGAAAATAAGGGAGTAGCATAGGTTAAAGTGATAGTCTATGTGAATGCTTGTAGGGACAGCAGTTGACACATTCCTGTATGAGAAAATGTTTTCAAAGCTGAAACTAAAAACAAGGAATATCTAAAAACGATCAACTCCACTAAAAAAATGTATATGACATAACTTGTGTGTTTTAAAGTGCTCTACATTTTTGTGGGGTAAGTTTTTGTCCATCTCTTACGGTTTAGCAGTTATGCAAAATTCCGTAAAATTCATCCAGAATAAAGTAGTCTTCAGAGGCTATTATCATAAAATTCAAAATATACATTTTATTTGTCATGTAAATATCTTTAATATACGATATTTTAATCAAAATCGTTAGAGCAATTTTTGAGAAAATCAACATTTTCGAAAAAAGTTCCATGTAAAGGGTAGTTAGGAGTGGGGGGATTTTTTCTCAAAATCTTCGTGTTGCATCCCTGAAAGATACCAAACCTAAATACCAAGTTTGGTATTTAACGACATACAGACAGTAGAATGGAATTTTTGGGTAGAGTGCAATATCTTCTCTATACACTACGTGTAGAGAAAGTAAAAATGAATGTGTTCCATTCACATACCTTTTTCTTGCTGTTCCGCAAACAACTTTTTCTTACAAAAGTTTATTCTTCTTTCTACTTGATGCTAATCGAGGTAAACATTAACAGAAATAGTCTTATTACTTGCTTCCTTGCAAGTAGAAGCGCAATAATGGAGTACCATAGGTTAAAGTGATAGTCAAATGTTTTAAAAGCTAGTCGTAGGTGAAGCAATTGAGTTTCGGTTCGCTTTGCATAGTTCAGTTTCTGAAGCATTTGGTGGCTTAAAAATGAAACCAATAGTAAGGAATACTTAAAAAACGGCCAACTCTACAAGAACAACATATATTACACACTTTTTTTGTTTATACGAGATCAACATTTTTGTATAGAAACTCTATTTTGTCTATCTCTTACAGTTTAACCGTTATGCAAAATGTTGCAAAACTCATCCAGAATAAAGAGGTCTTCAGAAGTTATTCCCAGAAAATTCAAAATGTATCTCATTTCATTTATTATATATATTTAATATACGTTATTTTAATCAACATTTATAGAGCCGTTTTTGAGAAAATCAAATTTTCAAAAATTTTTCCATATAAAGGTTAGTTTCTGGTGCAGGAATTTTCTTGAAAATCCTCGTATCGCAAGCTTGGAAGATACTAAACATAAATACCAAGTTTGGTTTTTTCAAACCTCTGATGTGTCGCATTCACATGACTTTCTCTGTATATAAGAGATTATTGTCAAAAGATGATTCTTCCATCTGCTCCATACTAATCGACATAAGCATTCGATTGACAAATTCTTGAATTAGAGAAGGTTTTTAAAACTGAAACCATTGACAAAGAATAGATCGGAAATGGTCAAATCTACGAGAAAGAAATGTATACCACATATATTGTGTTTAACGAGATCTACATTTGTTGTCTATCCCTTAAGGCTTACCAGTTATACAAACGGTATTCAGAATGAAGAGGTCTTCAGAAGGTATTCCTAAGAAATTCAATATATATGTATTTTATTTGTCATGTAAATATCTTAAATATACGATTTTTTTATATAATTACCGATCCAATTTTTAGAAAATGGAATTAAAAACAAGTGCTCCAAAAAGAACGGTTATTTGGAGGTTATTTTTACTTTCTCTACACGTAGAATGTAATAGTGTATAGAGAAGATATTGTAATGCACCCAAAATAGTCGATACTGAGATTTCATCGCAAATGTATATTTTGAGTCCCCCTGAACCCAAAAAAAAGTATTTTTAGAAAAATGTTCGTTTGTGTGTGTTTCTGTGGACAGCATAGCTCAAAAACGAAAATACCGTTAAATAACAAACTTGGTATTTAAGTTTAGTATCTTCCAAGGATGCGACACGAAGATTTTCAAGAAAATCCCCCCATCCCCAACTACCCTTTACATGGGTTGTGTGTGGACGAGCGTTGTCATGGATCACACAATTCCTCAAGTAGTCAGCATTCCTCTTCGTTTGTTTTGAATGGCTCTCCGTCGTAAAGTACGAACATCTTCAAAACAACGTCAATGCTCATTTGAAATCATTGGCGGCAACATTTTTTGAAGCGGGTATTGCAAAGCTTGTGCACAGGTACGATAAATGTCTCAATCTTTTCGGTGATTATGTTGAAAAGTAACCATAAGTGTACAAAACTTTTAGTAATAAAAATAATTGTTTTCTACGAACTTGTCTTTTATTTATAGTCTATCGGATGTTGAAAAACAAGAACGGACCTCTTATGTAGAATAATAAACTTTTTAATAATAATTTGTTATACAGATGTAGAAAAAGTCATGTGAACGTCAGGTTTTTCGCTGAAACTCTTCATTTAGGAATGAGGACAGTGAGCAAACCTGGAGACAGATATCGAAGAATGCCGATGCTGAAGCTACTGCACGCGACCTTGTTCCTCAAGTTGTAAGTTATAATATGAAGTTTCTATGTCGGCTGTTAGAAGAGGTTTTTGTCGCCACAAGTTTTGACCGGTCGCCGGAAGGAAGCGAGGCTACAAAACAACGGTGGCCCATTACGGTTTTTGTTTCCTCTGCCTCACGCGCCATTTCGCTTCCATCCGCCCACTCATGCTACATTTGCTTTACGTTCTTCCGCTTTTCTCTTAGTTTTTGAGGCATTTAGCTTGTAACAGATGTATTTAACATTCAGTGCGAGTTCTGCTTACAGGAGCATGTTTTTCACCCCAAACTTTTCCAAAAGTATTCAAATTGCTACAAAATTACAACTAGTACTTTACCAAAGATGTGTTTTTACTTTCTTTATCCGTAATTTGTAGCTAGAAAATATTTATATTCCATGCAAAAATCTGATATCTGTATACATGTTTTGAGGACCCCTTAATGCAAAAAAATTAGAAGAAGGTCCTTGTGTTGCCTATATGTGTGTGTCTACGAACAGTCTACAACTGACAAAAATGTATTATGTGTTACACTCTCATGGATTTCTCCTCCGCTTCTGCAAACAAACTTTTCCTATAAAAGACACCGTTTTATCTACATGATGCTAATCGAGATAAGCGGAAGGGGTCTTACTAGTGGATTTCTTGTAAGTAGAAGCGAAATATGCCTAAAGTGATAGTCATATCTTTTAGTTGGTCGCTATGTCAACAATTGAAATTCGCTTCACTTTGCCAGCAGCAAACAAAAGCGAGATGTAAGGAAAAGTAACCCCATTTGAGAAAAGATACGTAGTTTAAAATTGAGAGCAATAAAAAGGAATATATACGAAACGGTCAACTGTACAACAAAAGATCATATGATATAAATTGTTCGTTTTAACGATATATATAGTTTTAGCAAGTTTTTGTTCATTTTTTTCAGTTTACTGGTTATGTAAACTTCAGCAAAATTCATCCAGTACGAATAGGTCTTGAGAGGCTATTCCCAAGAATTTCAAGATTTACATTTTATTTGTGATATAATACACGGACGGCACTTTAATCAAAATCGTCACAGGCATTTTAAGAAAAACAAAACTTTCAACAAAAGTAGTTGCTCGAAGATCTTCGTGTCACAAGATTGGAACTTAAATACCAGTTTAGTATCTACGATATTTTAGTTTCTGAGCTACGCTGTCCACGGGCACACAAACGGACCTTTTCTAAAAATGCATTTTTTTACTCAGGGGACTTCAAAACATGTGTTTCTGAATCTTGGTATTGACTTTTTTATGCAATAAAATACATTCTCTATACCATATGTACATAGTACGTGTAGAGAAAGGAACATTTTGGTTATATACCAAATACGGAGATTTCATCGGAAACCATCCGTTTTATATGGACATTTTTGATTTGTTTTGAAAATGTTTCTAATGTATTTTTGGTCATTAAGGTTCAATAAATCAAGGGATTTATACTCAAATAACACCTAAGTACTTCGCTTTTACAGCTGCAAGCATGTTTCAGCAGTCACTCGCGTGCGCTATTTTAGGTCTAGGCAGGTGCGCTCGCGCGCGCGCAGTGTATAGATATATACATTGCTTTTCGTGCCAATCGAGTGTGTTTCACTTCTAGTATTACGACGGCAAATAAGCGGGAAATGTTATATTTATCTTGTACACAATGCATATTTGTTGTGTTTAAGGAAATGGGGCGCGTTGTTTGAAGATCACACCGAGGCTTCTAGATGCTCAGCAGTGAATAATAAGATTTATTTCAGTTGTCAAATGCCTTATTTGCTAGTGGAGTGTTACCAGCTTATTCCACAAGACACCACAAAAAACGTCCTTGAGTGTTAAACTACTTATAACAGCGTGTAGGTGTCCAATGCGTGCTACACCATGGTAGCCCACACACATTGTTGCAGGTTGTACATCATGGTAACCCACACACACACACATTGTTGCAGGTTGTACATCATGGTAACCCACACACACACACATTGTTGCAGGTTGTACACCATGGTAACCCACACATATTGTTGCAGGTTACACCATGTTAACCCACACACACACACATTGTTGCAGGTTGCACACCATGGTAACCCACACATATTGTTGCAGGTTGCACACCATGGTAACCCACACACATTGTTGCAGGTTGCACACCATGGTAACCCACACATATTGTTGCAGGTTGTACACCATGGTAACCCACACATATTGTTGCAGGTTGTACACCATGGTAACCCACACATATTGTTGCAGGTTGTACACCATGGTAACCCACACATATTGTTGCAGGTTGTACACCATGGTAACCCACACATATTGTTGCAGGTTGTACACCATGGTAACCCACACATATTGTTGCAGGTTGTACACCATGGTAACCCACACATATTGTTGCAGGTTGTACACCATGGTAACCCACACATATTGTTGCAGGTTGCACACCATGGTAACCCACACACACACACATTGTTGCTGGTTGTACACCATGGTAACCCACACACATTGTTGCAGGTTGCACACCATGGTAACCCACACATATTGTTGCAGGTTGCACACCATGTTAACCCACACACACACATTGTTGCAGGTTGCACACCATGGTAACCCACACATATTGTTGCAGGTTGCACACCATGGTAACCCACACACACACACATTGTTGCAGGTTGCACACCATGGTAACCCACACATATTGTTGCAGGTTGCACACCATGGTAACCCACACACATTGTTGCAGGTTGCACACCATGGTAACCCACACACATTGTTGCTGGTTGTACACCATGGTAACCCACACACATTGTTGCAGGTTGCACACCATGGTAACCCACACACACACATTGCTGCAGGTTGCACACCATGGTAACCCACACACATTGTTGCAGGTTGCACACCATGGTAACCCACACACATTGTTGCAGGTTGCACACCATGGTAACCCACACACATTGTTGCTGGTTGCACACCATGGTAACCCACACATATTGTTGCAGGTTGCTCACCATGGTAACCCACACATATTGTTGCAGGTTGCACACCATGGTAACCCACACACATTGTTGCAGGTTGCACACCATGGTAACCCACACACATTGTTGCAGGTTGCACACCATGGTAACCCACACACATTGTTGCAGGTTGCACACCATGGTAACCCACACACATTGTTGCAGGTTGCACACCATGGTAACCCACACACATTGTTGCAGGTTGCACACCATGGTAACCCACACACATTGTTGCTGGTTGTACACCATGGTAACCCACACATATTGTTGCAGGTTGCACACCATGGTAACCCACACATATTGTTGCAGGTTGTACACCATGGTAACCCACACATATTGTTGCAGGTTGTACACCATGGTAACCCACACACATTGTTGCAGGTTGCACACCATGGTAACCCACACATATTGTTGCAGGTTGCACACCATGGTAACCCACACACATTGTTGCAGGTTGCACACCATGGTAACCCACACACATTGTTGCTGGTTGTACACCATGGTAACCCACACATATTGTTGCAGGTTGCACACCATGGTAACCCACACATATTGTTGCAGGTTGCACACCATGGTAACCCACACACATTGTTGCTGGTTGTACACCATGGTAACCCACACATATTGTTGCAGGTTGCACACCATGGTAACCCACACATATTGTTGCAGGTTGTACACCATGGTAACCCACACATATTGTTGCAGGTTGCACACCATGGTAACCCACACACATTGTTGCTGGTTGTACACCATGGTAACCCACACATATTGTTGCAGGTTGCACACCATGGTAACCCACACACACACACACACACACATTGTTGTTCGAATGAAGGGGGTTCATGCAGAATTCGCTCCCTCCTTATCTCTTCCCTCCGCCGCTGTACTTTTCTAAAACGTTAAGATTTATTTCTGTTCTTCTGTCTTTTTCTTCCCCCGTCTATATTTTGAGATTTTCTGCCTGCCTGACTTTCTCCAACCCCCCCCCCCCCATAGCCATTACTTCACGCTCCTAAAAATCGTTTCCTCGCTTCTCCTCTAACCCCGTCATCCATCAAGTTGGTAACTACACTGTGCCGAACGCACGCATACCAACCTAACGGAGAAGAGATGGATGGATTCTGGATGGATGGGCAAGACATCCGTCTCAAAGTTAACTTCCCCCCGCACCTCCCTCGGAGAGAAGGAGGAGGAGGTGGGATAAAATCCTACTGTAGTGTATGAAATTACACATTGACGTCATCAGCAGAAAGAATGCTGATTGGTTGCTGACCAAGCTTAATCTCGCCAGACACCAGACCTGAAGAGACGACTACAGGCCGGCTCTCACCTAGACGGCACGGGTTCCATCTCAAGCGACAAAGCGGCGCAGCGCGGGCTTTCTCCGGTTTCCCCCGCCATCACATCCACCGGTGCTCCATCTCCAGTCCATGCATCATCAGTGTCATACCTGCGCTGTCGTAGTAGTAGAAAGGGGAAGTAAACACTACAGAAATACAATAAAATTCATCTTTTGTGATCCCCCGCACCAAATTCGAAAACCTTTGTAATATAACTAAAAACTTGCTTCTTGAGTTTAGTAGCATTCGAAGATCTTCAAATAAATCGCCCCAATCCTTCACGACACTTTTGTTATTTTATTTACTAAATAATGTGCTTATTACAATTTAAAAAAGAAAACACGTTCATGATATATTTGAATTGAAGAAAATCTTATATGTTCCATTTACATGACTTTCTCTACATGTTCAGCAAACAAACTATTCTTACAAAAGCTTACTCTTCTATTTACTTCATGATAATCGAGATATAGTCTTATTGCTTGCTTCCTTGTGAGTAGAAGGGAATATATTAGGATAAAGTGATAGTCAAATGTTTTACAAACTGTCACTGTGCAATTTTCCTTGAAATTGGTTCTGTTTCCATGGCGAGGAGTAAAACAAAAGAGATACACAAGGAGTGAAGACATCCCGTTTGTTTGTCTACCAGTTATCGGGACTTCACTAACTATTCTCAGAAAATTCCAGACACTTATGCCTCTTGCTTGTCATGCGAATATCTTACTGTTTTCATCAAACCAGTAGACCCATTTTCGAGAGGTTTAAAATGTTCGCTGGCGGATTTTCTCGAAAACTTTCGTTACGCATTATTGGAAGATGTTGGAATTAAATATCAAGTTTGGTATTTAAACAGCTTTTCGTTTTTGAGTTTTCGTGTTTAGAGACACAGGGACAAACATTCACGCACACGCGAGCAAGGACCTTTACCTAAAATTGCTCCTTTTTTCTTGCATTCAATTTTCTGTGAGATCCTTGTTATGAAACTGAAATATATAAAAATGAAACTACAGAAGATACACTTCAGACGAAATGTGTTAAATTACTTTTTTTTTCTTGGCAATGTTATTTGTTTTAAGACTCTGTAGGATAATCGATGGTCATTTTGAATAAATTATACAGGTTGTTTCAAAACGACACCGACCAAAAATGTGGTTGCCCTTGTTGGTCATAGCGTACGTGATACGTGAATATAATTTTCATCTCTAAATTCGGCACATACAAAAACTGTCATAAAATCACCATTGGATTAGGCAGTCGTACATCACCAAATGGCATGTGCCTATTTCACTCCAAGAGAGATGCCGGTCGGTAGCGAAGGTCCCAGTCGCGTGGTGTAGGCGTGGTTTGATAGACACGCCGGCGCGTCACAGGTCACCTTAGTAATGAAAAACGTAGCATGTGGGTGTGGCGTATGACAACCGTTGTTCCTTCACTGCCTAATCCTAAATGTGTGCGATTTTTAAACACACATAACAATTTAAAGAGAAGAGTTTGAAAGTTCGACATCAAGTTTCGGACAAGTCAGAGTGTAAGCTAATCGACTGCTATCTTCGTTTGGTGTCGTTTTGAAACGGCCTGTATTTTATTGAGCAAGGTAATGTTATATAAGTTTCAGCAATCAATAACGGTGGCAAGATGGCGTAGATGCTGACATAGTGGTGTCCTCATAAAGCAATGGTGGCATAAGTATGGGTTTCCGATAAATAGGTGACGGCGGGTCCTTACACCTGAGCTACTGACACTGTCGGACGCCCAACGAATCGATGTTGATAGAAACCTAAAACCCTTGAGAACATACGCTTCCCTTTTGCATGCGCGAGCACTATACCATGGCCCTACTATCACCTAGCGATGCATAGTAGTAGGAGCAACTTCTACCTCACACTGGGTATGCTACATCTGGTGGAGGCGCCGCTTTATTCCTTGCCATTTCTCCAATATTTAAAACTAAACTAAAAGTTATTATTTTACTTCGCATCAAGTCATGCAAACATATGGCGATTTTTATACTGGTACTAGTGCCCTGTATACGCATATGTGATTACAGAAGAATTTGCAATTAGCCTACCTTCTGATGCGTGAGTTTCCCTCATTGAAACGTCACGATTTCAAATCTCAAGGGGCTCTAAATTTTATAGCCACCAGAATCACTTAAGGACGTTGAACTGAAAAAAGAAACATTGAACATGTGTCGGAAAAACGTTCATAGTGACTAACAAGTAGTTTAATGTTAACAATAAAAGTTAATTCTACAAAAATGTATACAACAATTGTACGCTTTAATGATATCCACATTTTTACTTTCTCTACACGTACATTGTACATAGTGTCTAGAGAAGGTATTGCATTCCACCAAAAAGTTCGACACTGAGATTTCAACGGAAATACATGTTTTGGGTCCCCCCTGTATAAAAAAAACAACAGATTTGTGTCTGTGTGTGTGTGTGTGTGTGTGTGTGGACAGCATATCTCAAAAACGAAAAGACCGTTGAATATCAAATTTGGTATTTAAGTTTAATATCTTCCAAGGATGCGACACGAAGCTTTTCAAGAAAATCCCCTCCCCATACCCAACTACCCTTTACATGTAACCTTATTAGAACATTTTGATTTTCTTAAAATTGGCTCTAACGATTTTGATTAAAATATCCTATATTAAAGGTATTTACCCTACAAATAAAACGTATATCTTGAATTTTCTGGGAATAGCCTCTGAAGAGTACTTTATTCTGGATCAATTTTAGGGAATTTTGCATAACTGCTAAACCGTAAGAGATGGACAGAAACTTACTACATAAAAAGATGTAGAGCATGTTAAAACAATTTATGTAATACACATTTTTTTCGTGGAGTTGATGGTTTTTGTGATATTCCTTGTTTTTGGTTTCAGCTTTGAAAAACATGCTTTTCTCATACAGGAATTTATCAACTGCTACTCATAGAAACAAAGGAACTTCAGTCGCATAGCAACCGGCTTTTGACTATCACTTTAACCTATGGTACTCCCTTATTTCGCTTCTACTTACAAGGAAGTAAGTAATAAGACTATTTCTGCTAATTTTTCTCGATTAGCATGAAGTAAATTGAAGCATAAGCTTTTTAATATAATTTTTTCAGGGACGTAGAGAAAGTCATGAGAATGGAACACATAAGATTTTTTAAACTTAATACATTATGAACTGCATAAAACTTTAAATAAACATTGTAATTGAAAGTACAATTGTGGAACTGGCCGTTATTAAAAGCGAAGTTTGGTTGTCATGAAGTAAATAGAAGCATAAGCTTTTTAGAAATAATTTGTTACAGAGATGTAGAGAAAGTCATGTGAATGGAACACATCCGATTTTTTTAATCAGGTATTTTACAACATTTTTTCACTAATTTGTTTTATTATTTACCGTACGTATAGTGTATCGTTTTAAAGCAAATATTTTGGAGATTAATCTGAAAAAGAAATGTTTTTCCGTTTGAGAAAAGTTTTGGTGTCTTAAAATTTAAACCAATCATCCGGAATATCTCGAAAATGGTTAACTCTTGAAAAATGTATATAACATAAATTGTGAGTTCTACATTATGTTTCGTCTAGCTCTTACGGTTTGCCAGTTACGTAGAGGTCATCCAGAATGAAGAAGTCTTCAAAATTCAAGATACACATTTCGTTTGTCCTAAAAATATGTTATACATATAGTATTTTAATCAAAATCGTTTAAGACATTTTTGAGAAAATCATCTTACTTTTCGAAAAGTGTTCCAAGTGAAGTGGGGGGAATACTTTGAACATCTTCGTGTTGCATCCATGAAAGACACCAAACTTAAACACCAAGTTTGGTATTTTACTGATTTTTCGTTTTTGAGTTATGTGTTCATAGATACACGGATACACACGGACTTTTTTCCAAAAATGCTTTTTTAGGATTCAGGGGATCCCTAAACATGTATTGAAATCTCTGTATTGAATTTTTGTGTGCAATACAATACTTTCTCAATACTATATAGTACGTGTAGAGAAAGTACGAGGGCCGTTTTTGTTTTGAACCTCCGATAGGCTATAAATAAAAGACAAGTTCATAGAAAACAATTATTTTATTACTAAGGGTTTTGTACAGTTATGGTTACTTTTCCACATAATCACCGAAAAGATTGAGACATTTATCGTACCTGTGCACAGGCTTTGCAATACCCGCTTCAAAAAATGTTGCCACCAATGATTTCAAATGAGCATTGACGTTGTTTTGAAGATCTTCGTACTTTACGACGTTTGCGGAGAGCCGTTCAAAGCAAACGAAGAGGAATGCTGACTTCAGGAATTGTGTTGATCCATGACAACGCTCGTCCACACACAACCCATCGGCTCCTTGAACAATTTCAATGGGACATTTTCGATCATCCGCCGTACAGTCCTGACCTGGCACCCAGCGACTTTCACCTTTTCCCTGAACTGAAGACGTGGCTAGGAGGGCGGCAATTTCAAACCAACCAAGATCTTCAAAACAACGTCAATGCTCATTTGAAATCATTGGTGGCAACATTTTTTGAAGCGGGTATTGCAAAGCCTGTGCACAGGTACGATAAATGTCTCAATCTTTTCGGTGATTATGTTGAAAAGTGTGCAAAACTTTTAGTAATAAAATAATTGTTTTCTATGAACTTGTCTTTTATTTATAGCCTATTGGAGGTTGAAAAAAAAACAAAAAAAAAAAAAAACGGCCCTCGTAAAAAATGCAATAGAGTTTTGTTTAAGTTTTTTTCATTCTCAGGCCCTTAGGTAATTTTGAAATTTAAAACACATTTTTTGGCAGTATGATAGTATTAAAACACAGGTGTGCAGCCGAATGGTTTATTTTACTCATTTCAGGAAATTTCCCCATTTGACTGTGTAAAGGCTAGTCAAATGGGAACACATGCTAATCACGTTTCCCATCAGACTGTACCGACGTATGGAGATGTCAATCCTTACATCCAAGGCATCTTCCTGCTCCTGCTGCTTAATGTGTAATTTTTCTTGGCTTGTTTCTCCCTCCCTGTAAAGGAAAGGGAGTGAACCTGCCATTATTCTCCTGTTTTTTTTCTTCTCTACGTTCTTTTCTCTTCTTCCTCGTCTATTTTTTACTTCCGGTTGATATTACAACCTCTCTTTGTCCCCACCGCCGCTCTGTGTTTGTGTGCAAAAAGTAACCTTTGGAAATTTTGTAACATACGAGAGCTGTACATCGTCGTGAGAAACTTAAACCAAAGCTATATTAGCAAAATCAAAATCTGACGAGTTTCATTCACATGACTTTCACTATATTGGTAAAACATTAGCAGAAATAGTCTTACTGCTTGGTTGCTATATGACTGATGTTCCTTTGTTTGTATGCACAGCAGTTGACAAATTCCTGTATGGGAAAAGCATAAGTATTTCAAAGCTGAAACAAAAAACAAGGAATATCTTAAAAACGACCAATTCCACTAAAAAATGTATATAACATAAATTGTGTGTTTTAATGTGCTCTACATTCTGTGTGGTACGTTTTTGTCCATCTCTTATGGTTTAGCACTTATGCAAAATTCCGTAAAATTCATACAGAATAAAGTAATCTTCAGAGGCTATTCCAAGAAAATTCAAGATATTCATTTTATTTCTTGGGTAAATATCTTTAATATACGAATCATTACAGCCATTTTTGAGAAAATCAAAAATTTCGAAATTTTTTCCATGTAAAGGGTAGTTTGGGGTGGGCGGATTTTTCTCAAAAACTTCGTGTCGCATCCCTGGAAGATACTAAATTTAAATACCAAGTTTGATATTTTATCGATTGTTTGTTTTTGAGTTGTCGTGTTCGTAGATACACGGACACACGGACCAACTGACACACGGACACACACACACACACACACACAAATACACACGGATCTTTTTCTGAAAATACTTTAGGTTACAGGGGACCCTAAAACGTATATTTCGGTATCGAATTTTTGGGTGCATTACAATACCTTCTCTATACACTATGTACATAGTACGTATAGAGAAAGTAAAAATTAGCAGAAATAGTGTTACTGCTTGCTTCCTTGTAAGTAGAAGCGAAACAAGGGAGTACCATAGGTTAAAGCGATAGTTACTATGTGACTGAAGTTCCTTTGTTTGTATGGACAGCAGTTGACAAATTCCTGTATGAGAAAAGTGTAAGTTTTTAAAGCTGAAACCAAAAACTGGGAATATCTCAAAAACGACCATCACCACAAAAAAAAAAAAAAATAAATAAAAAAAATGTATATAACATAAATTGTAAATTGGCATTTGCGATGAAATCTCAGCATCGAATTTTTGGGTGGAGTGCAATACCTTCTCTAGAGAAAGCAAAAAACTGTATAGCGATGCATTGTACATATGACTGATATAGAACGGTTTCCCAGGGTATGCAAAGCGTATTGAAATGAGTGTGAGAACCCAGGTATAAAGGTATACCTGGCTGCTCATTTGGCGCTCCAGGACACGTGGGGAGTTCCCTTGAGCCACGTGCGTGTATCGCATTACACTCTCGCTTTCCTTTCACATAACCAGCAAGAATTGTAGTATTTGACAAAGCAATCCTACGTTCACATGAGCTTCTCTATCCATTAATACGATTTTTTATTTGATTGCATTATGAACCCTAAAATTCCATATCAAAGTTTCACAGGAAATATATGTTTTGAGATCCCCTAAGTCCACGCGCAAAAATACCTTTGAATACCAAACTTGACCTTTATGATCAGTATCTTCCAAGCGTGCGACACGAAGATTTTCAAACATATCCTCCCACTACCCTTTCATTGGAACATTTTTATGAAAATGTTGTCTTTGTCAAAACTGGCTCTAACGATTTTGATTAAAATGTCCTATATTAAAGATATTCACATTAAAAGTAAAATGTATATGTTGAATTTTCTGGAAATAGCCTCTTAATACTACTTTATTCAAGATGAGTATTGTATAACTGATAAACCGTAAATGAGAAATAAAAACTTAATCTACAAAAATTCTGATGTGTTCCAATCATATGACTTTCTCTACCTGTTCTGCAAACAAGCCTTTTTTACAAAATATCACTCTTCTATCTACTTCATGCTAATCAAGATAAACATTAACAGAAATTGTCTTATTACTTGCTTCCTTGTAAGTAGAAGGGAATACTCTAGGATAAAATGATAGTCAAATGTTTTAAAAATCCGTCATATGCGAACAATTGAAATGCCATGCGATTTGAATTTCAAGAAAAAAGCAAAAGAGAGAGGAAAAGAAATATGACTCCGTGTAAGAAGATACGTAATACAAAATTGAAAGCAATTACAAGGAATATCTCGGAAACGGTCAATTCTACAACAAAAAATGTATATGACACAAAATGTGTATTTTAACGAGGTCTACATTTTTTGAGCAGTACGTTTTTGTCTATCCCTTATGCAAAATTCAGCAAAATTCATCCAGAAACTATTCCCAGAAAATTCAACGTACACGTTTTATTTGTGAAATAAATAGCTTTAATATAGAGTATTTTAAAAAGCGTCAGAGCTATTGTTTAGAATATCACAATTTAAAAAAGCAATTGTCCATGCAATGGGTAGTTATGAGTGGGCGGATTTTCTTCAAAGTCTTTGTTTCGTATCCTTAGAAAATACCGCATTTAAATACCAAGTTTGCTATTTGCGGACTTTTAGTTTTTCAGCTATGCTATCCACAAACACACACGGACCTTTTTCTATTTTTTTTTGACTGAAGGGGACCACAAACTATATTTCCGTTGAAATCTGGATATCGAATTTTTGGGTGCAATACAATACCTTCTGTATAAATTATGTACATAGTACGTGTAGAGAAAGTAAAAATAATCTGCCTTTCATTCATATGGCTTTCTCTACAGACAATTGTTACAAAAGCTTATGCTTCTATTTACTTCATACTAATCAAAATAAACATTAACAGAAATAGTCTTATTACTTGCTTCCTTGCAAGTAGAAAGGAATACACTAGGATAAAGTGATAGTCAAGTATTTTAAAAGCTGGTTACAATGTGAAGTAATCAAAAATCGGTTCGCTGTGCATGGTTAGGAGTAAATAAAAAGAGAAATGAAACGAAAGATGACCTAACGTCTGAGAAAAGTTAAACTAATTACAAGGATATCTCGTAAAAAAGTTGTGATATAAATGTTTAAACGAGTTCTACATTGTTATGTATAGGGTTTTAGTCTCTCTCTCTCTCTCTCTCTCTCTCTCTCTCTCTCTCTCTCTTACCGTTTTACAAAATAGTCTTGCGAGAGTATTCCAGGAAATTACAGATATATATTTTATTCCTCGTGTACCTGTCTTGAATATCCGACATTTAATCAAAATCTGGGCGGGACGGATTTTCTTGACAATTCAACTCAACTATTAGAGCGGCAATAGAATGGCCGAGATTAGGCAATTTTAACCAATCGCGGTCATGTGACTGGAGCGATATTGTCGAAACATCTTATCCCAGCTGATGTTCATTTGTTTGTTTAATCTCCTGTCTTGGTTATTGGTAACAGGTGAGTCAACCTTCACTTTTAATAACTGTCAGTTCCATAATTGTACTTTCAATTAATTCAGTTATTACAATGTTTATTTAAACTTTTATCCGGTTCATAATGTATTTAGTTCAAAAAAGGAGTGAAAATAATCATTATTTGTATTTCTTATGTATGAGATGAGTGCAATAACCTCAAATAAAATAACGTTTGTTTCCACTTCATGTATTAGTTATTAAAAGCTGAAATAAAATAATTGTTCCCTATTTCTATTGTTGCTATCGATATTCGTACATTGGGTGTAGACACGGTCGGCCATGTATGTCATAATTCAGGAGGCAGTGAAGAAAGAAAACAACATTGTGTAAATAAAGACGGTCTCATTTGAGAACTAATGTAAGTATTACAATGATAACATTCCTATATTATATTATAATAGTCTATTGTCTTATCAAATACAACTCGGGTTTTCATCTCCGTCGTGAATTATCGACAAAATGAAAACACTCGTGCTATTATTTATGAAAATCTTCGAGTCGCATCCTAGGAAGAAATTAGTTTTAAATACCAATTTTTTTATTTAACAATATGTTGGTTTTTGAGCTATGATGTCCACGCATATACTAACTTTTTCCTATAACTGTTTTTTGGATTCAGGGGGTAAAATCTCGCTATTGAATTTTTGGGTGGAATACAATACCTTCTCTATACACTACGTATATAGTACGTATAGAAAAAGCAAAAATACCAGTTGAACGCTGATAAAAATGTTTTTGTATTACGGTAGTGGTCTTACAAATGTATACACTAACGTTCGCAATAGTAACTGGATTGATAGTTGCGGCCCAGTAACATAGCCTTCCTAGATCTCGAGCTGATCTATAGATTGTTAGATATTACAAATTTCAATGCAGTCGGGAGACGTTGTTAGAAGGATAAGAGTCCAGGTATCTTGTGGAGAAGAAAACAAAAGAGAAACGAAGACCGACCCTATTTCTCTGAGCCTGGAGACAGAGTACTGCTATTTATACATGACAACGTAAAGCCCCGCCACCATTTACTGATCTTATTCATGATACAATAACACACACCTCATCTTCTTCTATTGTGATTAATTCTCTCTCCCCCCAAGAAACCGACCTTCCGCATTTAAATTAAACATTTAAAATTCTCTCCCATTTTATTTTGTGTAAAGAAGGGGCATCAGATAAAGTGTGCGAGGGTTCGAGTACTGGTGAAGGTACGTGCTGTTAGAATCAGCAAACTGTCGTGTGTGTGTGTGTTGCTGGATATTACGTCACTAGAGAAAGTGATTTATAATTTTCGCATGTTGTTCACTTTATTAAATTAAACCACAATTTGCGGGAAGAAAACAAAATATTATTTAACTTTTCCCTTTCTTATATTAATTAACATAAGAATAAAATATATGATAGCGATCCAGAACTTCGATATGCAAGTTTTACCGGAAATACACCTTTGATATCCTCTGGACTCAAAACTATTTTTACCTTCTCTACCATATATCCATAGTAAGTAGCCGAAATACTACATTCCAACCAAAAAGTCAATACCGGATGTCACCGATAATTCAGCTCAACTATTAAAGCGCCAATGCAATCGATAAGATTAGGCAATTTCAACCAATCTGACTGGAGCGATATTGTCGAAACATCTTATCGCAGCTGATGTTCATTTGTTTAATCTGCTGTCTTGGTTATTGTTAATAGGTGACAGTCAACCTTCACTTTTAATAACTGTCAGTTCCACAATTGTACTTTCAATTATTACAATGTTTATTTAAACTTTTATCCACTTCATAATGTATTAAGTTAAAAAAAATCTGGTGTGTTATATTCACATGACTTTCTCTACATCTATGAAAAAATATTACTAAAAAGCTTATGCTTCTATTTACTTCATACTAATCGAGAAAAAATTAACAGAAATTGTCTCATTACTTTCTTCCTTGTAAGAAGAAGGGAAATAAGGGAGCATACTAGGCTAAAGTGTTAGTCAAAAGCTGGTTGCTATGTGACTGAAGTTCCTTTTATTTGTACGGACACCAGTTGAAAAATTCCTGTATGAGAAAAGTATAAGCTTTTCAAAGCTGAAACCAATAACAAGGAATATCTCAAAAACGACCAACTCCACGAAAACATGTATATTACATAAATTGTGTGCTTTAACGTGCTCTACATTTTTTGTGTGGTAAGTTTTTGTCTATCTCTTACATTTTATCAGTTATGCAAAATTCCGTAAAATTCATCCAGAATAAAGCAGTCTTCAGAGGCTATTCCCAGAAAATTCAAGATATACTATTTATCTGTCAGATAATATCTTTAATATACGACATTTTAATCAAAATCTTTAGAGCCATATTTGAGAAAATCAAAATTTTCGAAAAAAGTTCCATGTGAAGGGTAGTTAGGGGTGGGGGGATCTTCTTGAAAATCTTAGTGTCATATCCTTGGAAGATACCAAAGTTAAATACCGAGTTTTCGTTTTTGAGTTATACTACACACATACACACACACGCGCGCGCGCGCGCGCGGGTACACAGGCACACACTCACGGACATTTTTTCTAAAATTGCTTTTTTTTTTTTTTTGGATTCAGGGGGACCCAAAACATATATTTCAGGTGAAAACTAGGCATGAAATTTTTGGATGCATTACAATACCTTCTCTATACACTATGTACGTAGTAAGTTTAGAGAAAGTAAAACGGAGTGGAAAAAAAATATCTGTCATTCTTCGTTTTACTTTCTCTACACGTACTATGTACATGGTGTATAGAGAAGGTATTGTAATGCATCCAAAAATTCCATACCCACATTTCATCGGAAATACAAGTTTTGAGACCCCCTGAATAAAAATACATTTTTAGAAAAATGTCCGTGTCTGTCTATCTATGTGTGTATGTGAGTAGCATAGATGAAAAACGAAAAGTCCGTTAAAAACTAAACTTGATATTTTGGTTTGGTATCTTCCAAGGATGCGACACGAAGATTTTCAGGAAAATCCCCCACCCCAAACTACCCTTTACATGCACATTTTTCGAAAATTATGATTTTTTAAAAAATAGCGTTATCGATTTTGATTAAAATATCATATATTAAAGATATTTACCTGACAAATAAAATGAATATCTTGAATTTTCTGGGAATAGCCTCTGAAGACTAGTTTATTCTTGAGGAATTTAACAAAATTTTGCTAAACTGCTAAAGGGTAAAAGATGCCCAAAAACTTACCACACAAAAAAATGTAGAGCACGTTAAAACACACAACTTATGTTACATACTTTTTTTTTTTTTCGTGGAGTTGATAGTTTTTTTTTTTAGATATTCCTTGTTATTGGTTTCGGCTTTGAAAAACTTATACTTTTCTCATACAGGAATTTGTCAAGTGCTGTCCATAAAACAAAGAAACTTCACTCACATAACAACCAGATTTTGACTATCACTTTAACCTATGGTACTCCCTTATTTCGCTTCTACTTACAAGGAAGCAAGTAATAAGACTATTTCTGCTAATTTTTTCTGGATTAGCATGAAATAAATAAAAGCATAAGCTTTTTAATAATTTTTTTTGCAGAAATGTAGAGAAAGTCATGTGAATGGAACACATCACATTTTTAACGTCTTTTAATAAGGTTGTTTTTTATCGGACAATGAATAAAATCATTTAAAATGATCTTAAAGCCAACGGAACTTGGAGTTACTCGACATTCCTCTTCTCGGGTTAAGGGAAAATCGTGAAAAAAAAACCCTTATCCGTAATTCATCCTAAGAGAGATTGGAACTCAGGACCTCTTAAATGTTAGGCAGGCACACTAACTCCACAGTCCAGAGGTGGGCAAAGTAATATTGCTACCATGGATCAAAACGTTTTTTTTTTTTGTTTTTTTTCACTAGTGAGATTAAGGTTGTTATTTAGGAATGATCAAACAAATGATAGTCAACATGTGCACTCTGGTTGAAGTAAGAGGGCCGATAGGCTATAAATAAAAGAAAAGTTCATAGAAAACAATTATTTTATTACTAAAAGTTTTGTACACTTATGGTTACTTTTCAACAAATCACCGAAAAGATTGAGACATTTATCGTACCTGTGCACAAGCTTTGCAATACCCGCTTCAAAAAATGTTGCCGCCAATGATTTCAAATGAGCATTGACGTTGTTTTGAAGATCTTCGTACTTTACGACATTTGCGGAGAGCCATTCAAAACAAACGAAGAGGAATGCTGACTACTTCAGGAATTGTGTTTATCCATGACAACGCTCGTCCACACACAACCCATCGACTCCTTGAACAATTTCAATGGGACATTTTCGATCATCCGCCGTACAGTCCTGACCTGACACCCAGCGACTTTCATCTTTTCCCTGAACTGAAGACGTGGCTAGGAGGGCAGCACTTTCAAACCAACGAAGATCTTCAAAACAACGTCAATGCTCATTTGAAATCATTGGCGGCAACATTTTTTGAAGCGGGTGTTGCAAAGCTTGTGCACAGGTACGATAAATGTCTCAATATTTTCGGTGATTATGTTGAAAAGTAACCATAAGTGTACAAAACTTTTAGTAATAAAATAATTGTTTTCTATGAACTTGTCTTTTATTTATGGGTTATCTAAAAAACAAAAACAAAACAAAAACGGCCCTTGTATTTGATATATAGCATCAATTAATTGTTTACCTTAAAGGTTTTTCACTTGTTGAGAACGTGAGGAGAGTAGAATGAAGTTGAATTAGAATAGAGCAGTGAGAGAGGGCACGTCTTGAGAGTGACATGACCACCGCAAGCTGGAACCCTTTCCCGCTAAGGGTTAAGGCGGGGCAGGTGAGAATTAGGGGTGCCGCACCCCGAATATGCAGATGTCTCAAATAAAATCTGCATATTGCGTTGGCAATTCAAAGAGAAAAAAATTATTACGATATCGCAACTATTATCCTAACGTATCTAGGGATTTTCAGGTAACAGGGGCGTACGTCACCTTGGGTTTATGGGCTGCGAATTAGGGTTCACAAGCGATAAAACTGCTGTACCTACTTGCAATATTGTGTCACATTCACCACTCAATCTGGGCCGTGCCGTGCCCGACTGGACAAGGCCTCTGTTTTCCAGAGGCTAGTCAGGACTCCAGCGCTGTATTTCTTTTTTCTCCACTTTCCTACATTTCCTTAGTTGACCTATTAATTATAACGTTTTCTTTTCACATACACACAAACAGCCATGCCCAAGACGGGACTCGAACCTACGATCCCCTGCGCCACGCAGCACCAAAGCGAGACACTTTAGCGAGGGCGGCCACGGGAACCGGCTTGAGGGTTCGTACCTAAGCGAGCGCATATGGGATTTGAGGTGGACAAAGCGGCGCATCGCATTCCACCGCTGCTCTATATTCATTCCATGTATCATCAGGTCATCGCCTGTGGTGCCATTTGTGGTAACAGCGGGCATTAAACACTCACTCCTCTATAACTTTGTTTTACAAAAGCTAATTACTGTTGTAGTAAGTTATTCAAATCCAGACCTCGTCTTTAACTTCCAAGTCTCACCTGACCACGCTATACACCAGGACTCAAACCCAGACCTCGCCTAGTACCCCAAGTCTCACCTGACCACGATATACACCAGGACTCAAACCCAGGTCCCGTCTAGTACCCCCAAGTGTCACCTGACCACCATATACACCAGTACTCAAACCCAGACCTCGCCTAGTACCCCAAGTCTCACCTGACCACGATATACACCAGTACTCAAACCCAGACCTCGCCTAGTACCCCATGTATCACCTGACCACCATATACACCAGTACTCAAACCCAGACCTCGCCTAGTACCCCAAGTCTCACCTGACCACGATATACACCAGGACTCAAACCCAGGTCCCGTCTAGTACCCCCAAGTGTCACCTGACCACGATATACACCAGGACTCAAACCCAGACCTCGTCTAGTAACCCCATGTGTTACCTGACCACGATATACACCAGGACTCAAACCCAGACCTCGTCTAGTAACCCCATGTGTTACCTGACCACGATATACACCAGGACTCAAACCCAGACCTCGTCTAGTAACCCCAAGTGTCACCTGACCACGATATACACCAGGACTCAAACCCAGACCTCGCCTAGTACCCCAAGTCTCACCTGACCACGATATACACCAGGACTCAAACCCAGGTCCCGTCTAGTACCCCCAAGTGTCACCTGACCACGATATACACCAGGACTCAAACCCAGACCTCGCCTAGTACCCCAAGTCTCACCTGACCACGATATACACCAGGTCTCAAACCCAGGTCCCGTCTAGTACCCCCAAGTGTCACCTGACCACGATATACACCAGGGCTCAAACCCAGACCTCGTCTAGTAACCCCAAGTGTCACCTGACCACGATATACACCAGGACTCAAACCCAGACCTCGTCTAGTACCCCATGTATCACCTGACCACGATATACACCAGGACTCAAACCCAGGTCCCGTCTAGTACCCCATGTATCACCTGACCACGATATACACCAGGACTCAAACCCAGACCTCGTCTAGTACCCCATGTATCACCTGACCACGATATACACCAGGACTCAAACCCAGGTCCCGTCTAGTACCCCCAAGTGTCACCTGACCACGATATACACCAGGACTCAAACCCAGACCTCGTCTAGTAACCCCAAGTGTCACCTGACCACGATATACACCAGGACTCAAACCCAGGTCTCGTCTAGTACCCCATGTGTCACCTGACCACGATATACACCAGGACTCAAACCCAGACCTCGCCTAGTACCCCATGTGTCACCTGACCACCATATACACCAGGACTCAAACCCAGACCTCACCTAGTACCCCATGTATCACCTGACCACCATATACACCAGGACTCAAACCCAGACCTCACCTAGTACCCCATGTGTCACCTGACCACGATATACACCAGGACTCAAACCCAGACCTCGTCTAGTACCCCCAAGTGTCACCTGACCACGATATACACCAGGACTCAAACCCAGACCTCGCCTAGTACCCCAAGTCTCACCTGACCACGATATACACCAGGACTCAAACCCAGACCTCGTCTAGTACCCCATGTATCACCTGACCACGATATACACCAGGACTCAAACCCAGACCTCGTCTAGTAACCCCATGTGTTACCTGACCACGATATACACCAGGACTCAAACCCAGACCTCGTCTAGTAACCCCAAGTGTCACCTGACCACGATATACACCAGGACTCAAACCCAGACCTCGCCTAGTACCCCATGTATCACCTGACCACGATAAACACCAGGACTCAAACCCAGGTCCCGTCTAGTAACCCCATGTGATACCTGACCACGATATACACCAGGACTCAAACCCAGGTCCCGTCTAGTACCCCATGTGATACCTGACCACGATATACACCAGGACTCAAACCCAGACCTCGTCTAGTACCCCATGTATCACCTGACCACGATAAACACCAGGACTCAAACCCACGTCCCGTCTAGTAACCCCAAGTGTCACCTGACGAGGATATGCAGATGCAGCAGGAGTGTGGGAAAGAATAAAAACGCACGACCCCCTCAACCCTTCCAGTGGAGCGTCTGAAGGAATGTTTGTGCGCCATTCGTCGCGCTTGGCAGCTCAAGAGCTTTCCTCAGTGGCAGAGATGCGGACAAGACCGGCACAAGATCAAGCACGGATGTACTCGGTAAGTTATGCTATAGTTTCCACCAGGTTTTGTAGCGTAACTCTCAGCAAATTTTTGATCAGGTGAGCAAAAATATAAACATTTCTAAGTAAGACGAATAGTTTTTACTTTCTCTGTTACAAGGGAACCCCCTCCCCGCGGCCCCAAACTACCTTTACATAGAAAACATTTCTAAAATGTTGATTTTCTCAAAAATAGCTCCAACGTTTTTACTTTTTCTACACGTACTATGTACATAGGTGTAGAGAAGGTATTGCACTCCACCCAAAAATTCGATACCGAGATTTCACCGGAAGTATATGTTTTAGGGTCCCCTATATCCAGAAAAAGCATTTTCAGAAAAAGGTCCGTGTGTGTTTGTGTGTGTCCGTGTGTCTGTGAACACGATAACTCAAAAACGAAAAGTCGGTAAAATACCGAACTTGGTATTTAAGTTTAGTATCTTCCAAGGATGCGATACGAAGATTTTGAAAAAATCCCCCCACCCCAAACTACCCTTTACATGGAACTTGTTTTCGAAAATTTTGATTTTCTCAAAAATGGCTCTAACAATTTTGATCACAATATCGTATATTAAAGATATTTACCTGGCAAATAAAATGTATATCTTGAATTTTCTGAGAATAGCCTCTGAAGACTACTTTATTCTGGATGCATTTTACGGAATTTTGCATAACTGCTAAACCGTAAGAGATAGACAGAAACTTACCACACAAAAAATGTAGAGTTTTTTAAAATACACAATTTATGTTATATACGTTTGTTTCATGGAGTTGATCGTTTTTGAGATATTCCTTGTTATTGGTTTCAGCTTTGAAAAACATACTTTTCTCATACAGGAATGTTTCAACTCGTGTCCATACAAACAAAGGAACTTCAGTCACATAGCAACCAGCTTTTGACTGTCAGTCGTTAGTAATGTTATGGTAAGCATAGAAACGGTTAGCTTTAGAGCGTAAATGCCAAGGAGAAGCACACAGAGGCAGCCGAAGTCGCAGTATCTGCTACTTAGGTAGCGCGCGCGCTCCCTACAGGTGTCACTCGCACATAATTGGGGCGCCAAAACAAGAAAGCAGTTTTTACTTTCTCTAGCCCGTACGTATTGTATTCCACACAAAAAATCCCATAGAATATATACACTTTAAGATCCGCTGAATCGAAGGAAACAGTCTGTGGACATCATCGCTCAGAAACTAAAAGACTGTCAAATACCAATGTTTATTAGCTTCCAAGTGTGCGACACGAACCTCCCCCACCCAAACTACTCCTTACATTTAAACATCTTTGAAAAAGGATTAACGATTTTGGATAAAATAGCGTTACTATAGATATTCACACCACAAATAAATTTATTACTTGAATTTATGAAGATCTGTTCGTGGTGGACGAATTTTTCTGAATTTTGTGTAACTAGTAAACTGTAAGACATAGACAAAAACTTACTCTCAAAGTATGTAGATCTCGTTAAAACACAGATTTCATAGCATATGTAATTTTGCTGTAGAGTTTACCGTTTCCAAGATATTCCTTGTTAGTATTTTCAATTTTAAACTACGTAACTTTTCTCAAACGGGGTTGGTTGCGTTTCCTTATATCTCGCTTTTGATTACTGCTGGATATACATAGTCGATAGAGAAGGTATTGCATTCCACCTAAAATCAATATCGGATTAATCGGATATATGTTTTGAGATCTCTGAATACAAAAAAAAAAAAAAAAAAAAAAATGAGACATTTTCTATGTGTGTCTGTGTGGAGCATAATTCAAAAACGAAAAGTCGGTTGAATGCCAGAGTTGGTATTTAAGTTCAGCATCTTTCAAAGATGCGACACGAAGATTTGTAAGAAAATTATCCCCCTGCAACTGGAAAATTTTCGAAAAAATGGCTCAAATAATTGTTATTCAAGTATCATATTTTGAAGATATTTTTATAACAAAGGAAATGTATATCTTGAATTTTCTAGGATTAGCCTGTGAAGACCACTTCAGTCTGGATGACTTTTGCATAACAAGTAAACCGTAAGAGATAGATAAATACAAAAATGTAGATCTTATTAAAACACACAATTTATCTCTATAGAATAAACTCTTTTCAAGATATAAGTGTTATTGGTGTCAGTTTTAAGATACTTAAACTTTTCCCAAACCGGAGACATTTTTCTTTTACTCCCAGCAAGCAAAACCCCCCAATTTTACTGTATCATATGGCCATGAGTTTTTAAAACATTCGACTATCACTTTAACCTAGTGTATTCCCTTCTACTGTTTCATATAGTGATAGCTTTTAAAACATTCGACTATCACTTTAGCCTAGTGTATTCCCTTCTACTGTTTCATATAGTGATAGCTTTTAAAACATTTGACTATCACTTTAGCCTAGTGTATTCCCTTCTACTGTTTCATATAGTGATAGCTTTTAAAACATTTGACTATCACTTTAGCCTAGTGTATTCCCTTCTACTGTTTCATATAGCCATGAGCTTTTAAAACATTCGACTATCACTTTAGCCTAGTGTATTCCCTTCTACTGTTTCATATAGCCATGAGCTTTTAAAACATTCGACTATCACTTTAACCTAGTGTATTCCCTTCTATTGTTTCATATAGTGATAGCTTTTAAAACATTCGACTATCACTTTAGCCTAGTGTATTCCCTTCTACTGTTTCATATAGTGATAGCTTTTAAAACATTCGACTATCACTTTAGCCTAGTGTATTCCCTTCTGCTTGCAAGGAAACAAGTAATAAGACTGTTTGTGTTAGCCATGAGCTTTTAAAACATTTGACTATCACTTTAGCCTAGTGTATTCCCTTCTGCTTGCAAGGAAACAAGTAATAAGACTGTTTCTGTTAGCCATGAGCTTTTAAAACATTTGACTATCACTTTAGCCTAGTGTATTCCCTTCTGCTTGCAAGGAAACAAGTAATTTTACTGTTTCATATAGTGATAGTTTTTAAAACATTCGACTATCACTTTAGCCTAGTGTATTCCCTTCTGCTTACAAGGAAGCAAGTAATAAGACAATTTCTGTTAATGTTTATCTTGATTAGCATCAAGTAGATAGAAGAATAAGCTTTTACAGGGAGAGTGAATTAATTGTTTGTTGCAGAGTAGTCATGTGTAGAATAGGGGTAGAAGAGGTAGACAGACTGAAAAAATCAATGTCCTAGCCGGGATTTGAACCACGGAACTCCTAGTCTACGTTCAGTTCCTCTAAACTGTTGAGTGTGTAAATCACATTAAGGTTATGTCATCTCAAAGTGATTTCAGATCTTTTTGTGTTTTACTGGCGAAAAAAGCGAGTCATTTGGAGCATTTAATGTCGCTACGGCATGTTGCCATGGTAGTTAAATGGTTAGAGTAACTGAACGGAGACCAAGAGATCCGTGGTTCAAATTCCGGCTCTGGAATTGAATTGTTCAGTCTCACTCTATCAATGCAACTTTATTTTATTTATTTATTTATTTATTTATTTGTATGTATTTTAACGTTCCTTCAACCTGGCTGGTCATATCGGACGATGAATGAAATTGGTGAAATGATCTCGAGGTCCATGGAGCTTAAAGTTACTCTCAAGATAAGGGAAAACCCCGAAAAAAGCCTTGTCCGGGTAACTCACCCTAAGCGGGATTCAAACTCACGACCTGTGGAATGTGAGGCAGACTCGCTACCACCACACCACCCAGGAGGGCCAATGCAACTTTTGTAAGGATAACTTGTTGCAGAAAAGAGAGTAAAAGTCATATGAATGGAATACATTAGATTTTTAATTTCTCTGTCACGTATGTATAATGTACATATAAGATAAGAGAATACTATTGTGTTGTACCAAAAAATTCGATACAGAGATTACACTGGTAATACATGTTTTGTAACCCCCTGAATATTTTTCTATGTATGACTATGGACAGCATAGCTCCAAAACGAAAAATCGCTAAAATCCCAAATTTAGTATTTAAGTTCAGTATCTTCCAGAGATGCGACACGAAGATCTTCAAAAAATTCCAACTACTATTTATAAGGAACATTCTTTAAAAGTTTCATTTTCTCAAAAATGACTCTAAGGAATTCGAACAAAATAAGATACGTTTAATGTATTTTCAAGAAATATATATCTTGAAGACCTCTCCATTCATTGGTATAACTGGTACACCGTAAGAGAGAGAGACAAAACACACAGTTCCTGTAACTCACATAGTTTTTGTGAGTTAATCATTTTCTAGATCATCTTTGTTATTGCTCTCAATTTCAAAATAATTACATATTTCTCAAACCGAATTTGTATACCGAGATTTCATCGGAAATACATGTTTTAGGGTCCCTATATAAAAATACATGCAGAAAAAGGTTGGTGTGTGTCCGTGAACACGATAACTCAAAAACGATAAAAATTGATAAAATACAAAACTTCGTATTTAAGTTTAGTATCTTGCAGGGATGCGACATGAAGATTTTAGAAAACTCTTCCCACCCCAAACTACCCTTTACATGGAAAAAATTCAAAAATTTTTATTTTCTCAAAAATTGCTCTAACCGTTTCGATTAAAATATCGTATATTAAAGATATTTATTAAATACATGAATTTAATTCGGGGAATATTGATTTTTTATTTAATTATTAGAATATAAAATATTTCTATGCCAAAAAAAATGTATACCTTGAATTTTCTGGGAACAGCCTCTAGAGACCTCTTTATTCTGAATGAATTTTGTTGAACTTCGCATAGCTGGCAAACCGTAAGAGATGAACAAAAATGAATACACAAAAATGTAGATCACGTTAAAACACACAATTTATGTTGTATATGTTTTTTTTCACACTGAAATTTGTAAATACTTGGCTCTGCATAGAAACGGATTTTATCCACATGGCAACCGGCTTTTAAAAGATTTGACTATCGTTTTAGCTTAGTGTATTCCATTATTTTTCTTGTACTTACAAGGTAGCAAGTAAGGAGACCATTTCTGTTAATGTTTAGCTTCATTAACATGAAGTAGATAGAAGAATAAGCTTTTATAAGAACATTTGCATGCAAAATGGGTAGAGAAAGTATGTGAATGAAACGTGACGAATTTTTGTAGTGAGTGTATTTTTGGTGAAATATTGACATCAAATTTGTTGAAGAAATGCAATAACTGCAGTAAGGTAAGTATCCCTGCAAGGAGCTGATACAGATGGACTGACACATCCTCCATACTCCCCAGATCTGGGCAGACGAACACATGCGAGGATCTTCCGAGCCACGTAATAAATGATACAAAGGGGGGAGAAGGATGACGGAGGTGAATAAGAAGAAGAAAAGGGAAATATATAAGAGTGTGTGTGTCCTCCCTTGGGCGCCATCTCCCCCTCAGTGCTGCCGTCTGGTGGTGTATGTGTGTATGTATTGATCGCCAACTCTCTCTCTTCCATCAACAATAGGCCTCCCTTCACTACACTACGAGCTTGTTTACACCGGTGGCTCAGTGGGTAGACCCCACCACAACATTATCTCTACGTAAACCTTCAGCTTCGTCGTCACTTGTGTTTAAATATTCTCTACACACGTCTTCAAAATTAGAATGTTTCACGTTTCTCATATATTCCATTCACATGACTTTTTCTACCTGTTCTACAAAAAAAACTCCTTACGAAAGATTCGTCTTCTTTTTACTTTCTCTACACGTACTTCGTACATAGTGTATAGAAAAGGTATTGCACTCCACCAAAGAATTCGATACCAAAATTTCACCGGAAATACATGTTTTGGGTCCCCCAGAATAGAAAAAAAAACATTTTTAGAAAAAAGTCCGAGTGTTTGGACAACATAGTTCAAAAACGAAAATTCCGTTGAATACCAAACTTGGTATTTAAGTTTATTATCTTCCAAGGATGCTATACGAAGATTTTCAAGAAAATCCCCTCACCCCCAACTAACCTTTACATGGAACTTCTTTCGAAAATTTTGATTTTCTTAAAAATGGCTCTAACGATTTTGTTTAATATATCACATATTAAAGTAATTTCCATCTCAAATGAAATGTATATCCTGCATTTTCTGGGCACAGCTTCTGAAGAGCACTTTATTCTGGATGAGTTATGTGTAACTCCTAAACCGTAACAGAGAGACAAAAACTTACTACACAAAAGATGTAGATCTCGTTAAAACACTCAACATATGTCGTATACATTTGTTTTTCGTGGAGTTGACCGTCTTCGAAATATTCCTTGTTATTAGTTTCAGTTTTAAAATACTTAAACCTTCTCATACAGGAACTTGTCAACTCCTGCCTCGTAGAGAAACGGATTTCAATCTCATAGCAACCACATTGTGAATTGTCCTAAGAGATGAGAACACGAGTTGATAAGACAATAGACTATTATAATATAACATAGGAAGGTTATCATTGTAATACTTACATTAGTTCTCAAATGAGACCATCTTTATTTATACAAGGTTGTTTTCTTTCTTCACTGCCTCCTGAATTATGATGTGGCCGACCATATCTACACCCAATGTACGAATATCGATAGCAACAATAGAAATAGGAAAGGTTATTTTATTTGAGGTTATTGCACTCATCTCATACAACAGAAATACAAATAATGATTATTTTCACTCCTTTTTTGAACTAAATACATTATGAAGTAGGTAAAAGTTTAAATAAACATTGTAATAACTGAATTAATTGAAAGTACAATTGTGGAACTGACAGTTATTAAAAGTGAAGGTTGACTGTCACCTGTTACCAATAACCAAGACAGCAGATTAAACAAAGAAATGAACATCAGCTGCGATAAGATGTTTCGACAATATCGCTCCAGTCAGATTGGTTAAAATTGCCTAATCTAGTGCATTCCATTGGTGCTTTAATAGTTGAGCTGAATTATCATTGTAATTCGCTTCCTTCTATGCCCAGAAGTAAAACAAAGGTAAAACGGACGACTTCCTGTTTCAGAAAAACATATTTGAAAATCGAAACCAATAACAAGGAATATCTCGAAAACGATTAGCTCAATAACATAACTGTAAAGGACATAGATTGTATTTTAATGAGATCTACATTTTTGGTGTAGTAAGTTTTTGTCTATCTCTTACGTTTGCCAGTTATACAAAATCAGCAAATTGGGAGTATTTAGAGGCTATTCCCAGAAAATTCAAGATTTCTTTCTCATATAAATATCTTTAATATACGGTACTTTAATCAAAATTGTTACAGCCACTCTTATGAATATAAAATATAATTTGGGATAGAAGATTTTAATGAAAATCTTCCTAATGCACCCTCGGAAGATACTAAACTTAATTAGAGGACTTTTTGTTTTTCAAAAAATGCTTTTATGGATTAAGGGAGTCTGAAAACATATAATATCGGTGAAATCTCCATATTGAAATGCAATACCCTCTCTACCTACTATATACATTGTACGTTTGTCCTAGATAAAATAATCAGTCCCCTTGAAATTATAATATACAATTTGTAATCCACAAAATATCGAGAGGACATTGATTAGCTATTTCAAATCCATATGTGCAAGTCTAAAACTATATACCGGAAGCGGTTAGTGCCTCAAAATATGTTAACAGTTGCATGTGTTAGGTATAGAAAATATTTCATACCATCTAAGAATACAATATCGATATTTCAAAAGAAATGTCATATTTAAAATCCCCAAAATTCTGATTCATTTTGTATAGTTTTCTATCAACAATTGTTAAGTGTATGTAGGCCTTAGTAAAGCACAGCACACAATAATTTATGTGAAATAAACAGTTTCCCACATGCTCTTCTTATTTTATTCTTTGTTTTTAAATATTTTTAAGCTTTTAATTGCTCGAATGTCACACAAAGCTTAGGGAATTCCAAAGCCAGCGCAAGATGACCCACTTTCTAAACATCTGACTATCACTTTAGTCTCTTGTATCTGCAACGAAATGTGTATTACAATTATTTCTGTAAACGTTTATGTAGTGGAAGATTAACATCGTGTAGAAGAGTGGTAGAGAAACTCATATGAATTTAACATTATTTTACTCTCTGTAGTAGGTATGTACAATGTACATTCAGCTAGACAAGGTATTGTATTCCGCATAAAAATTCTATACCCACATTTCACCGTAAATACATGTTTTGAGGACCACCTAACTAAGAAAAGTTTGATGTGTTGCATTCACATTACTTTCTCTACATCCCTGCAACAACATATTGTTAAAAAGATAATGCTTCTATTTACTTCATGCTAATCCAGACAAAAATTAGTGGAAATAGTCTTATTACTTGCTTCCTTGTAAGTAGAACCGAAATAAGGGAGTACCATAGGTTAAAGTGATAGTCAAAAGCTGGTTGCTATGTGACTGAAGGCCCTTTGTTTGTATGGACAGGAGTAGACAAATTCCTATATGAGAAAAGTATAAGTTTTTCAAATCTGAAACCAAAAACAAGGAATATCTACAAAACGATAAACTCCACGAAAAAACTGCATATAACATAAATTGTGTGTTTTAATATGCTCTACATTTCTGTGAGGTTGGTATCTGTCCATCTCTTACAGTTTAGCAGTTATACAGAATTCCGTAAAATTCATCCAGAATAAAGTAGTCTTCAGAGGCTACTCTCAGAAAATTCAACATATACATTTTATTTGTCAGGTAAATATCTTTAATATACGATATTTTAATCAAAATTGTTAGTGCCTATTTTAAGAATATCGAAACTTTCGAAAAACCTTCCATGTAAAGGGTAGTTTGGGGTAGGGGGATTTTCTTGAAAACCTTTGTTTCAGAATCCTTGCAAGATACCAAACTTAAATACCAAATTAAATACTTAAATACCTATTTCTGAATGTTTACTTTCTCTACACGTACTATGTACATACTGTATAGAGCAGGTATTGTAATGCACCCAAAAATTCAATACCGAGATTTTACGGGAAATGCATGTTTTGGGTCCCACTGAATCCAGAAAAAGCACTTGTTGAAAAAGGCCCATATCTGTGTGTGCGTGTGTGTCTGTGTCTGTATGTGTGTCTCTGTGTCTGTGTCTGTGTATCTGTGTCTGTGTGTCTGTGTCTGTGTCTCTGTGTCTGTGTCTCTGTATCTGTGTGTGTCTGTGTATCTGTGTCTGTGTCTGTGTGTGTCTGTGTATCTGTGTCTGTGTGTCTGTGTATCTGTGTCTGTGTCTCTGTGTGTCTGTGTCTGTGTCTCTGTGTCTGTGTCTGTGTATCTGTGTGTGTCTGTGTATCTGTATCTGTGTGTCTGTGTCTGTGTATCTGTGTCTGTGTCTGTGTATCTGTGTCTGTGTCTCTGTGTGTCTGTGTCTCTGTGTGTCTGTGTGTCTGTGTCTGTGTCTCTGTGTCTGTGTCTGTGTCTCTGTGTCTGTGTCTGTGTATCTGTGTGTGTCTGTGTATCTGTATCTGTGTGTCTGTGTCTGTGTATCTGTGTCTGTGTCTGTGTATCTGTGTCTGTGTCTGTGTCTCTGTGTGTCTGTGTCTGTGTCTCTGTGTCTCTGTGTGTCTGTGTCTGTGTCTCTGTGTCTGTGTCTGTGTATCTGTGTGTGTCTGTGTATCTGTATCTGTGTCTGTGTGTCTGTGTATCTGTGTCTGTGTCTCTGTGTGTCTGTGTCTGTGTCTCTGTGTCTGTGTCTGTGTATCTGTGTGTGTCTGTGTATCTGTGTCTGTGTGTCTGTGTCTGTGTATCTGTGTCTGTGTGTCTGTGTGTCTGTGTCTGTGTCTCTGTGTCTGTGTCTCTGTGTCTGTGTATCTGTGTCTGTGTCTCTGTGTCTGTGTCTCTGTGTCTGTGTATCTGTGTCTGTGTGTCTGTGTGTCTGTGTCTGTGTATCTGTGTGTGTCTGTGTATCTGTGTCTGTGTCTCTGTGTCTGTGTATCTGTGTCTGTGTGTCTGTGTGTCTGTGTCTGTGTCTCTGTGTCTGTGTCTCTGTATCTGTGTGTGTCTGTGTATCTGTGTCTGTGTCTGTGTGTGTCTGTGTATCTGTGTCTGTGTGTCTGTGTATCTGTGTCTGTGTGTCTGTGTATCTGTGTCTGTGTGTCTGTGTCTCTGTGTTTGTGTTTGTGTCTGTATGTTTGTGTGTGTTTGTGTCTCTGTGTTTGTGTCTGTGTCTCTGTGTTTGTGTTTGTGTCTCTCTGTTTGTGTGTCTGTGTCTGTGTGTGTTTGTGTCTCTGTGTTTGTGTGTCTGTGTCTGTGTGTGTATCTGTGTATCTGTGTCTGTGTGTCTGTGTCTGTGTGTGTTTGTGTCTCTGTGTCTGTGTATCTGTGTCTGTGTGTGTCTGTGTATCTGTGTCTGTGTGTCTGTGTCTGTGTTTGTGTCTCTGTGTTTGTGTGTCTGTGTTTGTGTGTGTATCTGTGTATCTGTGTCTGTGTGTGTCTGTGTGTCTGTGTCTGTCTCTGTGTTTGTGTTTGTGTCTGTATGTTTGTGTGTCTGTATGTTTGTGTGTCTGTGTCTGTGTCTCTGTGTTTGTGTTTGTGTCTCTGTGTTTGTGTGTCTGTGTCTGTGTGTGTTTGTGTGTCTGTGTCTCTGTGTTTGTGTTTGTGTCTGTATGTTTGTGTGTCTGTGTCTGTGTCTCTGTGTTTGTGTGTCTGTGTCTGTGTGTGTTTGTATCTCTGTGTTTGTGTGTCTGTGTCTGTGTGTATCTGTGTATCTGTGTCTGTGTGTGTCTGTGTATCTGTGTGTCTGTGTCTCTGTGTTTGTGTCTCTGTGTTTGTGTGTCTGTGTTTGTGTGTGTATCTGTGTATCTGTGTCTGTGTGTGTCTGTGTATCTGTGTCTGTGTGTCTGTGTCTGTGTGTGTCTGTGTATCTGTGTCTGTGTGTCTGTGTCTGTGTCTCTGTGTTTGTGTTTGTGTCTCTGTGTTTGTGTGTCTGTGTCTGTGTGTGTATCTGTGTCTGTGTGTCTGTGTGTCTGTGTGTCTGTGTCTGTGTGTCTGTGTCTGTGTGTCTGTGTTTGTGTCTCTGTGTTTGTGTCTGTGTGTCTGTGTCTGTATGTGTCTGTGTGTCTGTGTCTGTGTGTCTGTGTCTGTGTCTCTGTGTTTGTGTCTCTGTGTTTGTGTCTCTGTGTTTGTGTCTCTGTGTTTGTGTGTCTGTGTCTGTGTCTCTGTGTGTCTGTGTCTCTGTGTCTGTGTGTCTGTGTTTGTGTCTCTGTGTTTGTGTGTCTGTGTCTGTGTATCTGTGTCTGTGTGTGTCTGTGTATCTGTGTCTGTGTGTCTGTGTCTGTGTCTCTGTGTTTGTGTTTGTGTCTCTGTGTTTGTGTGTCTGTGTGTGTCTGTGTATCTGTGTCTGTGTATCTGTGTCTGTGTGTGTCTGTGTATCTGTGTCTGTGTGTCTGTGTCTGTGTCTCTGTGTTTGTGTTTGTGTCTCTGTGTTTGTGTGTCTGTGTCTGTATCTGTGTCTGTGTGTCTGTGTGTCTGTGTCTGTGTGTCTGTGTCTGTGTGTCTGTGTTTGTGTCTCTGTGTTTGTGTCTGTGTGTCTGTGTCTGTATGTGTCTGTGTGTCTGTGTCTGTGTGTCTGTGTCTGTGTCTCTGTGTTTGTGTCTCTGTGTTTGTGTTTGTGTCTCTGTGTTTGTGTGTCTGTGTCTGTGTGTGTATCTGTGTCTGTGTGTCTGTGTGTCTGTGTGTCTGTGTCTGTGTGTCTGTGTCTGTGTGTCTGTGTTTGTGTCTCTGTGTTTGTGTCTGTGTGTCTGTGTCTGTATGTGTCTGTGTGTCTGTGTCTGTGTGTCTGTGTCTGTGTCTCTGTGTTTGTGTCTCTGTGTTTGTGTCTCTTTGTTTGTGTCTCTGTGTTTGTGTGTCTGTGTCTGTGTCTCTGTGTGTCTGTGTCTCTGTGTCTGTGTGTCTGTGTTTGTGTCTCTGTGTTTGTGTGTCTGTGTCTGTGTATCTGTGTCTGTGTGTGTCTGTGTATCTGTGTCTGTGTGTCTGTGTCTGTGTTTGTGTCTCTGTGTTTGTGTGTCTGTGTTTGTGTGTGTATCTGTGTATCTGTGTCTATGTGTGTCTGTGTATCTGTGTCTGTGTGTCTGTGTCTGTCTCTGTGTTTGTGTTTGTGTCTGTATGTTTGTGTGTCTGTGTCTGTGTCTCTGTGTTTGTGTTTGTGTCTCTGTGTTTGTGTGTCTGTGTCTGTGTGTGTTTGTGTGTCTGTGTCTCTGTGTTTGTGTTTGTGTCTGTATGTTTGTGTGTCTGTGTCTGTGTCTCTGTGTTTGTGTGTCTGTGTCTGTGTGTGTTTGTGTCTCTGTGTTTGTGTGTCTGTGTCTGTGTGTGTATCTGTGTCTGTGTGTGTCTGTGTATCTGTGTGTCTGTGTCTGTGTCTCTGTGTTTGTGTGTCTGTGTTTGTGTGTGTATCTGTGTATCTGTGTCTGTGTGTGTCTGTGTATCTGTGTCTGTGTGTCTGTGTCTGTGTGTGTCTGTGTATCTGTGTCTGTGTGTCTGTGTCTGTGTCTCTGTGTTTGTGTTTGTGTCTCTGTGTTTGTGTGTCTGTGTCTGTGTGTGTATCTGTGTCTGTGTGTCTGTGTTTGTGTCTCTGTGTTTGTGTGTCTGTGTCTGTGTGTGTATCTGTGTCTGTGTGTCTGTGTTTGTGTCTCTGTGTTTGTGTGTCTGTGTCTGTATGTGTCTGTGTGTCTGTGTCTGTGTGTCTGTGTCTGTGTCTCTGTGTTTGTGTCTCTGTGTTTGTGTCTCTGTGTTTGTGTGTCTGTGTCTCTGTGTGTCTGTGTCTCTGTGTCTGTGTGTCTGTGTTTGTGTCTCTGTGTTTGTGTGTCTGTGTCTGTGTGTCTGTGTTTGTGTCTCGGTGTCTGTGTCTCTGTGTATCTGTGTCTGTGTGTGTATCTGTGTCTGTGTGTCTGTGTTTGTGTCTCTGTGTCTGTGTCTCTGTGTCTGTGTCTCTGTGTGTCTGTGTTTGTGTCTCTGTGTCTGTGTGTCTGTGTCTGTGTCTCTGTGTGTTTGTGTGTCTGTGTTTGTGTATCTGTGTCTGTGTGTGTCTGTGTCTATGTGTCTGTGTTTGTGTCTCTGTGTTTGTGTGTCTGTGTCTGTATGTGTATCTGTGTCTGTGTTTGTGTCTCTGTGTTTGCGTGTCTGTGTCTGTGTCTGTGTGTGTCTGTGTCTGTATGTGTATCTGTGTCTCTGTCTCTGTGTCTGTGTCTCTGTGTCTGTGTGTGTCTCTGTGTCTGTGTCTCTGTGTCTGTGTGTGTCTGTGTGTGTCTGTGTGTGTCTGTGTATCTGTGTCTGTGTGTGCGTGTGTGTCTGTGTCTGTGTCTCTGTGTCTGTGTGTCTGTGTATTTGTGTCTGTGTGTGTCTGTGTGTGTCTGTGTATCCGTGTCTGTGTCTCTGTGTGTCTGTGTCTCTGTGTCTGTGTGTGTCTGTGTCTGTGTGTGTCTGTGTGTGTCTGTGTATCTGTGTCAGTGTGTGCGTGTGTGTCTGTGTCTGTGTCTCTGTGTGTCTGTGTCTGTGTGTGTCTGTGTGTGTCTGTGTCTGTGTCTCTGTGTCTGTGTGTCTGTGTCTGTGTGTGTCTGTGTATCTGTGTATGTGTGTGCGTGTGTGTCTGTGTCTGTGTCTCTGTGTCTGTGTATCTGTGTCTGTGTGTGTCTGTGTGTGTCTGTGTCTCTGTGTCTGTGTGTGTCTGTGTATCTGTGTCTGTGTGTGTCTGTGTGTGTCTGTGTATGTGTCTGTGTGTGTCTGTGTGTGTCTGTTTGTGTCTGTGTGTGTCTGTGTGTGTCTGTGTGTGTCTGTGTCTGTGTGTGTCTGTGTGTGTCTGTGTGTGTCTGTGTGTGTCTGTGTGTCTGTGTGTGTCTGTGTGTGTCTGTGTGTGTCTGTGTGTGTCTGTGTGTGTCTGTGTGTGTCTGTGTGTCTGTGTCTGTGTGTGTCTGTGTGTGTCTGTGTGTGTCTGTGTGTGTCTGTGTGTGTCTGTGTATCTGTGTCTGTGTGTGTCTGTGTCTCTGTGTCTGTGTGTGTCTGTGTATCTGTGTCTGTGTCTCTGTGTCTGTGTGTCTGTGTCTGTGTCTCTGTGTGTCTGTGTCTGTGTGTGTCTGTGTATCTGTGTCTGTGTCTCTGTGTCTGTGTGTCTGTGTCTGTGTGTGTCTGTGTCTGTGTGTATCTGTGTCTGTGTGTCTCTGTCTCTGTGTCTCTGTGTCTGTGTGTCTGTGTCTGTGTGTGTCTGTGTCTGTGTGTGTCTGTGTCTGTGTGTGTCTGTTTCTTTGTGTCTGTGTGTGTCTGTGTCTTTGTGTCTGTGTGTGTCTGTGTCTGTGTGTCTGTGCCTGTGTCTGTCTGTCTATGTGTGTCTGTGTCTTTGTGTGTCTGTGTGTGTTTGTGTCTGTGTCTGTGTCTTTGTGTGTCTGTGTCTTTGTGTGTCTGTGTATGTGTGTGTCTGTGTCTGTGTGTGTCTGTGTATCTGTGTCTGTGTCTTTGTGTGTCTGTGTCTGTGTGTCTGTGTCTGTGTGTGTCTGTGTCTGTGTGTGTCTGTGTATCTGTGTCTGTGTCTCTGTGTCTGTGTATCTGTGTCTGTGTGTGTCTGTGTCTGTGTGTGTCTGCGTCTGTGTGTGTCTGTGTCTCTGTGTCTGTGTCTCTGTGTCTGTGTCTCTGTGTCTGTGTCTCTGTGTCTGTGTATCTTTGTCTGTGTGTGTCTGTGTCTGTGTGTGTCTGTGTATCTGTGTCTGTGTCTCTGTGTCTGTGTCTGTGTGTGTCTGTGTCTGTGTGTATCTGTGTCTGTGTGTGTCTGTGTCTGTGTGTGTCTGTGTGTCTCTGTGTCTGTGTCTCTGTCTCTGTGTCTCTGTGTCTGTGTGTCTGTGTGTGTGTGTCTGTGTGTGTCTGTGTCTGTGTGTGTCTGTGTCTGTGTGTGTCTGTGTCTGTGTGTGTCTGTGTCTGTGTGTGTCTGTGTGTGTCTGTGTCTGTGTCTGTGTGTGTCTGTGTGTGTCTGTGTCTGTGTGTGTCTGTGTCTGTCTGTGTCTGTGTCTGTGTGTGTCTGTGTGTGTGTCTGTGTCTGTGTGTGTGTGTCTGTGTGTGTCTGTGTCTGTGTGTGTCTGTGTCTGTGTGTGTCTGTGTGTGTCTGTGTCTGTGTGTGTCTGTGTCTGTGTGTGTCTGTGTCTGTGTGTGTCTGTGTGTGTCTGTGTCTGTGTCTGTGTCTGTGTCTGTGTGTGTCTGTGTGTGTCTGTGTCTGTGTCTGTGTGTGTCTGTGTCTGTCTGTGTCTGTGTGTGTCTGTGTCTGTGTGTGTCTGTGTCTGTGTGTGTCTGTGTGTGTCTGTGTCTGTCTGTGTCTGTGTCTGTGTCTCTGTCTCTGTGTCTCTGTGTCTGTGTGTCTGTGTGTGTGTGTCTGTGTGTGTCTGTGTGTGTCTGTGTGTGTCTGTGTCTTTGTGTCTGTGTGTGTCTGTGTCTTTGTGTCTGTGTGTGTCTGTGTCTTTGTGTCTGTGTCTGTGTGTCTGTGTCTGTGCCTGTGTCTGTGTCTTTGTGTGTCTGTGTATCTGTGTCTGTGTATCTGTGTGTCTGTGTCTGTGTGTGTCTGTGTATCTGTGTCTGTGTGTCTGTGTCTGTGTCTCTGTGTTTGTGTTTGTGTCTCTGTGTTTGTGTGTCTGTGTCTGTGTGTGTATCTGTGTCTGTGTGTCTGTGTGTCTGTGTGTCTGTGTCTGTGTGTCTGTGTCTGTGTGTCTGTGTTTGTGTCTCTGTGTTTGTGTCTGTGTGTCTGTGTCTGTATGTGTCTGTGTGTCTGTGTCTGTGTGTCTGTGTCTGTGTCTCTGTGTTTGTGTCTCTGTGTTTGTGTCTCTGTGTTTGTGTCTCTGTGTTTGTGTGTCTGTGTCTGTGTCTCTGTGTGTCTGTGTCTCTGTGTCTGTGTGTCTGTGTTTGTGTCTCTGTGTTTGTGTGTCTGTGTCTGTGTATCTGTGTCTGTG